>JARHVA010004214.1:812500-1157500 GCA_037957365.1 Torreya grandis
CATGATAGGGTACTTCATCACTATGTAATACAATATGATCACCGTGAAGTGATTTGATAAGTACATAAAGGTATTGTCAGAGGGAATTACACTAGAGTCTAATTTCTTCAAGGCTACTATACATAAGGTCTTACTTAGTGGACTATGGTGGCCAACTTTATTCAAAGATGCAAAGGCTTATGTTAGGCAATGTGATGTCTTCTAGCATGTAGGAAAATCAAATAGAAGAGATGTTATGCTATTTTGCCCTATTCCTTCTCAAAAACCATTCAAGAAATGGGTTATTTACTTTGTGGGGCCTATCACTCTAGCAAGATGATGAATGGGCTCTCGGTACATCATTGTAACAACTGATTATCTCATGTGCTGGGCTAAAGTAGTGCCAAAAAAAGATTGTATTGTAGTAACTACCCATGAAATTTATCTAGGAGAACATTATAACATGATTTGGATGTCCCCTAAGCTTCAACAGTGATTGTGGCATCCATTTATTGAATGAAATGATTCACATCTTGTTATGCAAGTTCATGATCATGCACCACAAGATGACACCATACCACCAATAGGCAAATGGAATTGCTAAATCCTTCAATAAGATCCTCGGTACCACTTTGACAAAAAATTGTAATGTTGGTCAGATTGATTGGGATGATAGAGTATTTACATTACTATGGGCTTATCAAACCACATACAAGCACCTTAATAAAATTACACCATTCAACCTAGTATATGGAAAGGAAGTGATCATTCTAGTAGAATTCATAGTGCCATCTCTCTGGATATCACATATGGGAAACTTGGATGATGAAGCCTCTTTAAAAGCTCAGATTGATGATTTAATGAAACTAGATGAGGCTCGGTTCCTTGCCCACTAGAGTCAAGATGTTGAGAAACATAAATAGAAAACATGGCATGATCACCATCTAACGAATAAAGTATTTTCTCTAGGTGTGAAAGTTTTACTATATGATTCCAAGTTTGTACACCACCCTAAGAAGCTCCACATCCATTAGGATGGACCATTTATAGTTCATAGCATTTGACCTACTAGAGCTTGCCAAATAAAATGAATAGATGGATAATTTATCCTAAGCTATTATAATGGGAGTCAACTTTGACTGTATTGTGATTCTATTTAGTTTAAATTTTGTAATCAATAAGGCTTAAGGCCATTAGGTTAGGATTTACTTCTTTCAATAAAAAACACTACCCTTGAGGTGCATAGCTCTTTATTATAATTTGAGTTTGTGTTTGTGATTTCATAGAGGACTATGAACCATTTTAGTGTGGGGTAAGACATCATGCATATGAATATAAGACATAAGAAAAGTTAGCACACAAGGATCATAAGAAACAAAAGTCATCAATGGGACACAAGTAATTAAAGGCACGCGAGTCATTCAATGCACCTTGAAAGCATTTTAAAAGGTTCTTACCATTTGGGTGGCAACTATCTTCCATTTCATAAAAAATGTGGGACATAATTATCATCCACTTCCAAGAAAGCTACAGGAAGGAATGGACCATTAATATGACGAGGTTATTTATGGTAAGAAGCATACAAGTGGAATGATGGGATAAATTAGCTAAGGCACTTAATGCTTGCTACAAGATTCAAAATATAAAGGCCATTAAAAGATATGCATTAATGACTAGAAGTGACAAGGGTAGGGAAATAATTAATGGAGGTAAATCCCCTTTCATGGCCTATAAATAAGCTTGTTGAATCCATTTTATATTTTACCTTGCTTAAATCTTCATGTGATAAGTACGATTGGTAAACCAGAGAACCAAAGATCGATGAAACCAAATTTATTATAAAGGAAAGTGATTGTAAAGATTAACAAAGACATGATGATGGTTTCTAGATGAAGAGGAGAGGTTATGAAATTTCAAGTTGTAGGTTTCACCATTGTTGAAGCATGAAGCTTGAGATCTAAGGAAAGTTGGATCATCACCACAAACTCATTTGGAAACATGGGACGGAAACATGTTAACCTTTGAGCACCATGGAGGGTAATGTGGCTAAAGAAAAAAGCTAAGAGACTTGAAAAGCTTCCAACCATACCAAAGGAGGAAGAGGTGAGTGGAGGAGCTTGGTTCCCTATAAGAGAAGAGGTTTTAGGAGACCTAGAATAAAGATCACAAGAAGTATAGTGCAAAGAAGCTATGAGGGAAAGCATGGAAGAAGTGAGAGAGAGCACAAAAGCAAAGATGGTGAAGAAGGGAAAGCAAGTGTATACCTCTTCATCATAAAATGACCCAACATTTCCCCCTTCATCTTTATTAATAGAAGAGATGAATTACCCAGAGTTAGTCTTGCATGTGGAAAATTGGGTCTTTAAGGTGTTAAATGTAACCATTTTTGACTATAACCACCATCAGCTAGGCAATGAATTAGAGTTGAAAAATGATTATCAAGTCCAGACCACTAATACTAAGAATCAAGTGGTCTATGACTTGTCCATCAAGAACTAGCTAGATAAGGCTAACCTCTTTCAACTCTTTGAGATGCCATACTTTAGCAAGCCTTCTGAGGTAGTTCAATTCTTCATCTCATGCATTCATGAGTATTACATCCACTTCACAAGGCACAACATGAAGATCAATACAAAGAGGATAAGCAAAGTCATGGGGTTTCAGTGCTTTAGGGTGAATGTGTTGGATGACTTAGTGGATACAAAGGAGATTCAGTAGACCACCACCATATTAATGTACCAAAAATAAGGGCATGTAATGCATATAAGGAACCTATAGGATCCCACCCTTAGAGTTAGTGTAGATCATATCTACCAAGGTCAGAGGGACCGATCGATGGAAGGAGGTGGATATGGCCCACCTGCACATTACTCACCAAGTGGTTTAGGGTACAAAATATAACTAAGAACTATGTTTTTCCCAAAATATAGTTGAAGATGTGGAAAAGGTATATAAGATGCCTAAGTATAGGTTTCTTAGGGGGAAATCCTCTTATTACTAGTTTTTGATGAGATCAGGGTTCTTGACTACAACTTAGGATCATTGAAGTGGGTGTAGCCCCCCACTCACAAGTCCCCCACTGAGTGCTTCAAAGCTTTCACTTGTCCCCAATACATCATCCCAACATACAAGTTGAAGATGAGGTACTAGTTTTATGGGATGAAGGTATATTTTAGTAATGAATGGTGCATTCCCAAGGATTTACCCACCTTGACCACAGATCAAGTAGAATTTGTTGTGAAGTAGCACTACTCCCTAGCACACATTTAAATGAACCCTTTAGGTGAACTTTTAGCATGGCTTAAACTACCATATTCCTTTTCTATTTGCTACTTTATTGATTCCATCAATAGGATTTATGATGCATAACCAATCAGTCTATAGGTGAAATGGATCAATACAAAGTGCCACAACCTCTGAAAAATGTTCATATATCTAGGCAAAAAGGACTTTTTAGAGTGAGGGGAAATAGACTTAACCAACATCAAGGTTAAGAATATTCTAGTCAGGGAGTAGGTCCATAAGCTATTTTACATGTTATTCCCCCACCAGTACCCTCATAATGGAGACCCTAAGGAGAGGCTCCCCTAGGCATCACAAGTAAAAAATAAGTGGCTAGAACCAAGTGCTAGTACAAGTGGGTAGTAAGCCCCTCAAAAATGATAGAAGATGGTAGAGGTGAAACCCTCCCAAACCACTACTTATCGACCATCTATGGTACATCTACCTCTACCTCACCCATCACCTTCTCCACCTCATCTTTCACCTTTACCACCTTAACTATCTCCATATCCATCTCACATTTCATCACCATCTACCTCTTTACATTCTCTTTCCACTCCTTGTCACTTACCTACCCTAAACCCTTCATCTCCTCATCTAACTTCCCTACCTTCTCCTCTTTTATGACCACCGTCACCTCCACCTTTTCCAAATACTACCACTAGATCAATGCCACAACACCCTCTAAGTCAAGCACCCCAAAGAGACCTCTCTTAGGAATATATTCATAATTTGAGATTGGACTCAGAGAAGAATCCATCCCTAGTACAAGAGGCCCCATCTAGTGATTGAGTTAATACTAATGGAAAGGGAGTAGATGAGATGGCCATCAAAAGCCATCAAGAAGGTGAACTTGAGTGAGACCCATAAAGGGGAAAAGGGCTAGCTGAGGGGGAATAGGAATAGAGAGGGCTATCCACTTTATGCGAATGATATCAATTTGACATAGAGGACAAGAAACTCTATCTTTTGAAGCATTTCCACCCTAAGGATGCAACTATATAAATAAGGAAGTAGTTATCCTTTCTTTTAGAAATGTATAGCAAAGATCCCTAGTTTGATATTCCTTTAGATTGGATTTTTTTTGGCCCAGATGCTCCAGGTCTACCAGACCTTATGAGGATTGATCCATAATGACTCTCACCACTAATGAAAAGTGTAGTATTTTTGAAACAAGCCATAAAAATGACATGACAAAACATTTTTTTAGAATCAAACGCATGCATGGTGGAGAAGAACATGGTAGAGTTGGACAAATGTATAATAAAGTGTATGTAAAAAATCAAGCACTAGCTAAAGACATGGCCTCTTTGAAGCAACAAATTTAAGAAGCCACTGAGGCTAAGGTAAGGGATTTAAACCTTTATAAGACAATTTTGAAAGAAGAGCTGGCACTTATAGATGGTGTACCATTAGATGAGGATGCCATCAAAAAATTGGAAACGTTGGTTGAGCTATTGCTCAAGAAAAATAAAGAGTGCCCCGCACCCAAAGATGAAGCCCAAGAAATACTTAAACAATTCACCACGGTAGTAGATATTTGTAAAAGTAATTTGGAAAGAGTTGGGGAGGTTATCCCATATTTGGATGGCATTTTTTCTTGCCTAACATATCCAAATAAAATATTAGAATCCTAGATCAATGATAAGGAGGTCCTAAGGTAGAAAGCAGCTGATGCTACCCTATTAATAAAAGACCGTGATGAGCACATGAAAACATTTAAGGAAATTGAGATGATGGAAGATGATATTAATAAACATCATCAAAAAATAAATGCAAGTTTTTCCATACTTTGAGGAGAAGTTGATAATGAGGTATCTAACTTAGAATATGTCCAGAAGGAAGCCATTGCAACCCTGGATGAATAGGTGAAAAAGATCGAAACTCTGACTTAGCCTGAGGAGCTAAAAGAAGCAAAGGAGGCCATTAAAAAAATAACTACCAAAGTCCTCGATGCATTATCCCATTAGGATGGATTGAAGAAGGAACTTGAGTAGAAGGTTAAATTTTTTTTGGAAGATGCTAGTGTGATTTAGTTTGAGATGGACTAAAGACTTAGTCTGGGGTGATGTTGACCCCTAAAGTGTGTACAAGTATTATTCCATTTTTGGCATGTAATGTGGAAAGACCATTGTCTATTTTCACATAAGTACTGGCATGGTGTGGGAAGACCATGGTGCATAGGAGTATCATGGCATAGAACTTACCAAGCATGAAAGGACAATGGTGCAAGAAACCTAGAGTAAGAGGACCTAGTCAAAGAAGAAAGTGTCATGAGGGATCAAAAAATAGAGGACTCAAAATATTATGTGAAAGACTAGGGGAGCACGAGGGAAGTAGAGTGTGAGAAAAATGGGAGTAGTTATAAAATTACCTCAAATAGGACACTTTGACCCCACCAATCAGAGGTTATATACTAGCCTATGAGGAACAAAATACTTGGCCACTAGAATATAACATAGAGAAATAATCTAGGGGTGTAAAGCCTTAATTTTATAGAAATAACTAGTTGTAAGAGCCATGACTCTCAGCCTGTTGGGAGTCTGTGTGCCATTTGTCCATGATAGTTAGGATCTTGACACTTGGTCAGGGCAAAACAAGTAAAAAACCCCTTTTATAATCATTTAAGTGTGTGGACCATTGGAGAATAGATACAACATTATATCTTATAATCTATTAAACAATCAATTAATAATTAGTATTTGTCATAACTTGTGATGATTCATGAACATTATAAGTGTTGAATAATGAATATGTTTTAGTTCTAAGTCATGGGCATCTTTTCTTTTTATTGCTATTGTTGAATAATAATGGTGATCTTAGTTATTGTAGTAGTTAATTTTGGGACAATAAGGATAATAAAGGTATATTTATGGTATTGAATAACTTAAGATTTGTGTTACAAGAGATGAAAAAACATATAACATTATGCTTCAAATCCTTCAAAAAATGGTCTTTCACTATGCACTTTGGGTGAGCATGTGAGACTTACCTCTTGCATGATAAGAGATAATGTGCCAGCCTATTGGAGAGAAGCTTCAGTGCCATAGTAGTAGAACTAACTAAATCAACCCAACACTCTCACATGACTTAATTCCTCTTTCATGTATTTTTGAGTATATAAAAAAGGTGATCTTCTTCCATGCACTAACAAGTATATAGGAAGGGTGGGGTATATAGAGAGGTTTAGTATATTGATCTGAGGGTATATATAAAAGGGGACCATTTGAAGTGATAATGAACCAATTTGGGGGTTTCAAAAACTCAAAACTCAAAACTCAAAACAAAAATAATGAATTTTATCAAATCAATCATTGGCACAATATTGACCAGCAAAGACAACTGATTAGAATGGTCTCAACAAGTGGAGAACACACTCATATTCAATGTTTTATGGTTCAATATTTGTGATGGGGATACATAGGTAGTTGAGCCAATAAAGAATGCAAAATATATTAAAAAATGGAGGCAAAACATATAGAAAGCATTGGCCTTGATGAGAACCTTTGTCAATAAATATGTGTTTTATCATATTCATGGGTATATTACTCCATGGAAAGCACTTTGTAAATTGAAAGACGTGTATGATTCCCACTCACAGTTATAATTCAATCACTTTTAGTTGAATTTGTTCAACTTCGAGTTGAAATATGGTGATGTGATGATATTGGCTTCAAAAATATATGCAATCAATCATGATGTAGATTCCACGAGTGTCAAAATTGACACATATATGACCACATTCATAAAATCCCTTTTTGTAAACTATTCAACCTACTTAGAGTATCTACAATCAAGCAATCAGTTGAAGACTCTCAAGTTTTATCAATTAGTTGAAAAGATGGTGGGAAGAGAAAAGACCTTTAAAAGGAAAATCAAGTACATAGGAGAAAGTATGTGCTATATAAAGGACAATTATTCAAGAATATATAATATGACCACATCTTCCAAAATTTAAATTAATAATAATCACAAGAATAAAAATAAGGGAAAATCCAAAAAAAAATGATAATCAAGGTGGTCAAAATAAAAAATAGAATGACAAACAACACCTCTACTAAAAACAATGTGATAGAAAAGGAATCCATGAAATCCACAAATCCAAGAATCCATGGGATAAAAATGAAGCATATTGTAATAAGAAAGGTGAAAATTCAAACAAACAAACAAAAGATTCAAACTCTGCTCAATTCACTAGTGAATGTGTGATTTTTAGTTTAAATGATGAATCAAATAATGTCTCAGTTAGTTCATCATGGTTTGTTTCTTGGGTTCTTGATACTGATGGCACCTTACATATGAATTTCCAAAAATACTTCTTTGAGGATTTTTATGAAGAAAGTTGTGGTCTAGTATTCCTTGCAGATAGATAAAGTTTGTAACCACAAGAAAGAGGTACAATATGAATCAAGTGTCTAGAGCTTCCAAATCTTAAACTTAAAAATATTCTATACCTTCCTCAATTGAAACTAAAATTGTTGTCTCTAGTGCTCATTCAACAACAAGGCCATTCCATATTGTTGGAAAATGGTGATGTCACTATTAGAAGGAAATGTGACAATGTAGTCATCTTGACTGGATATGAGGAAGGGAAATTACTCAAACTTAGGGGTAAGCCATAAGTGTTAAGGAACTATGCTCATTTTGTTTAAGATGAAATGTCTCCAAAGATGTTGTGGCATGCTAAATTTGGGAATACTTACTATAACAACATTCATGTTTTGAAAAATAATGGTGTTATTGGTTTTCCCACCTTGCCCACAAATTTTGATGAAAAGTGTGAAGCCTACATTTTGGCTAAATACAAAAGAGAACCATTTACAAAGTCACAATGGAAAGCTAACAAAAAGTTGCAACTAGTTCACTCAAACTTGTGTTCTCTTCTAATTCTCTTAGCTAGTGGTCATATGTACTTCATGTTGTTCATTTATCATTACAACAAAATGAATTGGGTATACTTTCTCAAATATAAATCTAAAGCATTCAATTCATTCAAAAAGTTTTGAATGATGATTGAAATTTAATCTCAAACCTACATCAAAACAATCAATATTGATAATAATGATGAATATATTTCAAATTAGTTTGAATCCTATTTGGAGCAAAGTGGGATCAAACATCATCTCACACTCCCTCGCAACCCACAAAAAAATGGAGTTGTAGAGAGGATGAATAAGACTGTGTTGAATATGGTTCATGCTATGTTATAATTCAAAGGGATAAATTTACACTTTTGGGTTGAATTAGATAAAATAATAATATACCTACATGTTGGGCAAGAGGGGAGGTGGAGGTAAATCCAAGAACAAACACACCTGTTCTAATTCCACCCATTAGGATCTTGCTCCTCAGAAAGAGCACAGTATGATTACCAAATATAAGCAATTGAATATGCGAAAATAACCAGAAACACAAGTAACTAGAATTCACCAATAGCACAGAATATGAGAGACAATACACTATCTTGTATTAACACTATACAGAAAAGAATACATCAAAGAGCCGCCACACTCTTTCACCTTACAGAGATTCGCCACACCTCAAGTGTACAGTAATTCTTCTCACACACACTCTCCTACACAAAAAATGGTCCCAACAACCAACTCACACACAGAATTGGTGTTCACCTCACCAACCAGTCAGTAATAACCCTGCCAGTACACCAAGCACTCTATAGCACTTCAAGCTGATCTCTCATGAACCTGTAACCTGTAATTCAAAGACCAAACTTACATGTAGATCCCCAATGAGCTTGCAACACCCTGTAACTCACAGATCTTACAACTAGAAGGAACTCTTCCTTTCTATCTCATGCCTTAAACAATACATGCCAATGGGTCTATAAATAGATCCCTAACTCAAACACTAACTTAGACTCTTAATTTAGACAATTATCCTCACAGCCCAAGACTCTGGCTAGTCTTAACATGCAAACTCATCATTCACTTAACTAACTGTCCGTGAAACGAACACTTCGGGAACACACAGGCGACCGACGCTGGTCCCTGCTAGTCTGGTTCTGCAGACGTCGGCCGACTTCCTGCCGTCGCCGGTGGCCTTCTGCACTGGACTCTGCCGACGTTAGTCCTGCTACCGACGCCGGTTCCTATAGAACTCAGCAACCATCTGTTCCTTAGTTTGCAAGGGTTGAAGCTTTTAGCTCCACAACCTAACAATCTCCCACTTGGAGATAAACAGCTGCAACCTGTACCTGTACCTGTACACCGTCTAGTTTGTTCCCTTGGCTTTGTATCCCTCCTCAAGATCACTCTTGAAGACCAACCACCACAAAATCTATGGTGCAAAATCTGTCATCCAAATTACCTGCCACATCCGCATCTACAACCATGTAGAAAAAGAACTTGACCCTGCATAGCATGTGCACCTGCTGCTGGTCCCACTGAACTGCCCTTCAGTGTTACTCTCCCGGATTGACTCCAAACTTGTGACAACTCCCACTGCTTGGGAAAACTCAGGTTTAGTACATACCATGCACTCAACCTCATTATGTGAATCAAGACACCTGTTCTATGAACTGTCTAACTATCGGCGTGCTAACCGGCTTCACACAATCATCCTGAAACAAAGTCAACAAGACCTCCATGTCTCTAGAACACACTCATGCCAAAGAATCTTGCTGCTCCCAGATTCTCCATGACAAACCCCTGAACTAGCTTTACCTTTAGTTCAGCAATACCTGTATATGTAACCCTGCAACAAGCACATCATACAGAAAATAAGATAATGTAGCTAATATTATCCAGCCTGGTAAAGAGAAACACAATGATCAAACCTCCATTGCCCTGCAGCTAAAACAAGATCATATACCCTGATCTTCCATCTCACGTATCCATTTCCGCTCTTCTTCATCCTCAACATCCATTCGTCTCTCAGTGCTTACTTCTAGCTGGTAACACTACCCAAAACCCCTGTTTGGTTCTCCTCCAAGGAATCACATCCTCATTCATGCCAAGCTCCCACTATTTCCTGGATCTACCTGTTCTGCTTCTTCAATAACTTCCTGGTCCTATGCCATAAGTGAGCAACAAGTAGTGTAAAGAAGGGAAATGACGAATTTAAGAACTTACTTACACCTTCAGTCCTCCATATGGGCGCTTGAGACTCCATGACAACTCGCTGTCCACCCAAAATTCGTCTCAGTAACCGATGCCGATCACATCTCAGTCTATAGCCGATCGATGTCGATTCCCTGCGACTGCCTCCCTGCCGACGTCAGTTTCCCCTGGCCGACGCCGATCTCTTTTCTACCCTGAGTCACCGACGTCAGGCTGCACATAGCCGACATCGGTCCCTGTCTAGACACCGACGCCAGTTTTCCTGCCGACGTCGGTCTCTGTGTTTTTCTTGTGAGACCTGACTTTTTCCCACGAGCTCTTTTTGGATCAAAACCTTGTCCAAATCACCCTTGCTCTGCTCAGAATTCCTCTGCACCTTATGCTGAACTCTGTCCGTCACTTTCTCCTTGAAAACTAAGGCTTTCCCGTTCTTGTCACTAACATCGGATTCCTTAAGAAACCTCACCTTCTTCTTCTGCATACAGAAACCACGATCCATGCCTTCCAAATCTGAAAGCATATTCTTTGACTCAAGAACCAGCATCTCCTTCTTATCTATGTGACCAAGCCTATCAAGCCACATCTCTGAATCTACAGCTGAAGTAGATAACCCAGAAAGAGAATCAGTAAAACAAGTAGATAGATAAAGCGTACCTACTTTCTTACCTCTAACTACAACAAGTGTACCCTTGGTAACCTTCCAAGAGTCTGCTGTGAGAGTTACTGTGCAACCCTCTTCACCCAAACTTCTAACAGAAATTAGATTCCGCTTTAGAACTGGGACATGCATGACCTCCTTTAACACCCATGTGTCACATGTCTGCAATTTCAGCTTCACTTTGCCTTTGCCAACAATTTGACAGGGCTTACCATCCCCTACACAAATTTCTCCAAAGTCTCCCTGGACATACTCATGAAAAAATTCCCTATGTGGGGATGCATGAAAAGAGGCACTAGAATCTAATACCCAAGATTCTACTTTATCCAAAGAACATACCAGAGCATCCTGTGCAACGTAACCCGCAACATCTGCTTCTTCTCCATGTTCTTCATGGTGATCTTTACCCGATCTGCAATCTCTCTTTAAGTGTCCTTGCTTTCCACATTTCCAGTAGGTTATTCTGCCATACCTGGACTTGGATCTTTTGCCTATCTTCGACCTTGATCTCCCACGCTCTGTCTTCTCTCTTGGCCTTCCTCTTCCTTCAACACTCAAAGCATCTCCAGATGATTCACCTGTGCTTTTCTTGCGTATCTCTTCATTCAAGATCACACTCACAACATCATCTACTTTTAAGACTTTTGAAGGAGACACAGTATTAGAAACTGCCATTACCAAACCTTCCCAACTTTCAGGCAATGAACACAAGATTAAGAGAGCTCTAAGTTCATCATCAAATACAATATTCACTGAACTTAACTGGTTTACCAAACCATGGAAATCACTAAGATGGCTATGAACAGATCCACCTTCCAACATTTTCAAATTAAATAAATGCTTCATAAGAAATACCTTATTAGAAGCCGAGGGTTTTTCATACAAATTTGCCAAAGATTTCATCAACTCCACCGTTGTCTTACACTGTGATAAGCTGGAAATCACAGATGAATCAAGACTCAATCTAACGGATCCCAGAGCCTTCCGATCAAGAGCCTCCCATTCTTCATCTTTCATATCCAAGGGTTTGCTAGCAACCCCACCCAACGGTAAGTACAAATCTTTCTGATACAGATAGTCCTCAATCTGCATCCTCCATAATTGGTAGTTCTTGCCATTAAACTTTTCCATTCGTAGTTGACTGTTTTCTGCCATTGCTCAACTCCCACTCAAACAGAAGCCCTATGAGTAACCTGTAATCAAAACACACTACCCAGATCTACACCAATCTGTTAGTATCCCAACCAAAAGCTCTGATACCACTTGTTGGGCAAGAGGGGAGGTGGAGGTAAATCCAAGAACAAACACACCTGTTCTAATTCCACCCGTTAGGATCTTGCTCCTCAGAAAGAGCACAGTATGATTACCAAATATAAGCAATTGAATATGCGGAAATAACCAGAAACACAAGTAACTAGAATTCACCAATAGCACAGAATATGAGAGACAATACACTATCTTGTATTAACACTATACAGAAAAGAATACATCAAAGAGCCGCCACACTCTTTCACCTTACAGAGATTCGCCACACCTCAAGTGTATAGTAATTCTTCTCACACACACTCTCCTACACAAAAAATGGTCCCAACAACCAACTCACACACAGAATTGGTGTTCACCTCACCAACCAGTCAGTAATAACCCTGCAAGTACACCAAGCACTCTATAGCACTTCAAGCTGATCTCTCATGAACCTACAACCTGCAATTCAAAGACCAAACTTACATGTAGATCCCCAATGAGCTTGCAACACCCTGTAACTCACAGATCTTACAACTAGAAGGAACTCTTCCTTTCTATCTCATGCCTTAAACAATACATGCCAATGGGTCTATAAATAGATCCCTAACTCAAACACTAACTTAGACTCTTAATTTAGACAATTATCCTCGCAGCCCAAGACTCTGGCTGGTCTTAACATGTAAACTCATCGTTCACTTAACTAACTGTCTGTGAAACAAACACTTCGGGAACACACAGGTGACCGACGCCGGTCCCTGCTAGTCTGGTTCTGCCGACGTCGGCCGACTTCCTGCCGTCGCCGGTGGCCTTTTGCACTGGACTCTGCCGACGCCAGTTCTTGTAGAACTCAGCAACCATCTGTTCCTCAGTTTTCAAGGGTTGAAGCTTTTAGCTCCACAACCTAACACTACGTAATAGATCACCATTAATAACCCTTCAATTTAAGACTCTGTATAAGATGTGGTGTGGTCATTTTCCTCTAGTGCAACATCTTCAAGTTTTTAGATCCACTTGTATGCATTAATTCCATAAGATAAGATGAATAAGTTGGACCATATGATTCAATTGGACCATAGGATTCATAAATGCATTCACTTGGGATATCCTAAATTCTAAAAGGGATACAAGATATATTATGAGAAAAAAGAATAAGTTTCCTATCTCAAGAGAATAAATATTTTAAATAACCAACATTGATCGATAATTGAGTCAACTTGATAAATATGAAAAGTTTGATATCTACAAGGATAATGATTTATATGTTTTAAAAATTGAGTGAGGGACATATAATTGGGAATCAATTGACTTTTTTATTGTATCCTATACATGAGAATGAAACTCCTCCTAAAGGAGAAAGTAAATATTCATCAAAAAATGAATAGGAGACATAAGAACAAAGGATAAAAAGTGAAATAACTTTAGAATATGGAATTAAATCACGTAAACCATAGAGAAAGATGCCTAAGTGGACCACCCAAACATTAAATGATGCCAAACATAATGAAGTTGGGAAAATAAGCACTAGGAGAGCACATGTAACCATATCACATTCAAACAAGTTCCTTGAATGAATTCAAGGTAAGATTTAAAATTTCACCTTGAATGATTCTCTAGAAGAACTCAATGTTATATTTGATTCAAGATTGACATATTTAAAACAAGCTGAGAAGCTTGAATCTTGGGGAAAATAAATGAAAGATGAGTACAATGTATTGGTCAAAAATAGGACTCATAAATTAGTTGATCCTCCATTCGGATGCAAACCAATTGGTTGTAAATGGGTATACCAAAATAAATAAAAGGTTGAAGACTCACTTTATAAGCATAAATATAGGCTTGTCGTAAAGGGATATGCTCAAAAGGAAGGAATTGAATACAACAAAACCTTTGCACCTACATCAAAATGAACTACCATTCGAACCATGTTGGATCTAACATCTCACAATGGATGAAAAGTTAAAAAAATGGATGTCAAAACTAATTTTATAAATGGTGACATCAAGGAAATAATGTACAAGACATAACTCAAAGGTTCTGTAGTAAATGATCAAGAGCATAATGGTATGATAAACTAGCTGATCACCTTATGAATATGGACTTCAAACATTTTGAGTTTGAAGATGTAACTATTTTCATCAAAATAGTTGTATTTGTGGTGGTGTATGTTGATGATTTGCTCATCACATGGAATAATGAATAGTGCAATGTAAAGTTCAAATCAGAGTCGATGAAAATCTTTGAAATGATTGATTTGGGTTCATTACTATTTATGTATTGAAGTAATTCAAAAACCAAAGTATATCTTCATCACACAAGATAAGTACATTGGTGACATTCTGAGCAAGTTTAAAATGGAATATTTTTAGCCTCTTAGCACACGTTTGGATCATAATCTAAAATTAACATTAGAAGGTACAACAAATTTGGTTGATTCCATTAAATACAAACAACTCATTGGAAGTCTAATTTATGTGACCACAACCAGACTGTATATATCCTTTATTGTTGGTGTTATTTCAAGATTCATGTAACAACTAATAAATAGTCATTGGGTAGAAATAAAAAGAGTCTTTAGATATCTTAAAGGAACATAAAATATTAGGCTCAAATACTCTAGGTATAAGACTTCAAATTGGTTGGATATTTAGATTCTTACTATGCTAATAATCATAAAGATGGGAAATCCATTACATGTTTTCTGATAAATTTGGGAATAAAATTTTTAAGTTATAAATATAAGAAGTAATCAATGTTGGTAATTTATTCAATAAAATTAGAGTATATGGTCTCTTCAGAGGTATCTATAAAGGTTTTGTGGTTCAGAAGGGTTCTTTTAGATTTACAGGAATAACAAGTTTTATTAACACTTCTCATGATTGAAAACACTTCTGAAATTCAAATGGAAAAGAATCTAGTCTTTCATGACCAAACCAAGCATATCAATACCAAATTTTATTTTATTCAACACTATGTGAAAGATGTTAGTGTCAAGATGCAACATTACCCTATTCTAGAGAAACCAACATACAACCTGACAAAAGCACTTGGACAAGAAAAAAATGAAAAGTTCATAGGAATGCTTGGTCTCACCATGACCCCTGTAGATAAGGGGCAATGTAATAATATTGTACATCATGCTAGGTGTCATAGCTTGTTTATCTTATTCTAATAAGTTGAATTTGCATTATCATAGGAATAGGAAGGGTCATTCAGGTGTCAAGTGAATATCCATATCTTGGCTTATTTATTTGTATTACTTTGCTCATTCCAATTTGAATCATGAAGACTATTTTGTCTTGCACCAAAGATTTCTCATTGTCATTCCACAAATAATTTATTCAGCTTGACACTAAAGCAAATGTTCCCTTTGTAACTCAAAGTGTGACTTATTTTCTTTCAATAAATATATGTACACATATACATCTACTATATATATATACACATACACACACATGTGTGTGTGTGTGTGCATGTATGCATGAGAGTCATTTTCAGGACTCAACCAATCCTGACACAAATCCTTGTGTGAAATCCCAAGGAAATTATTTTCCATTTCCATTACGTTTCTTCAAATATTGTAACCATGGAATTTGACCTCATTAACACCTACAAGTGAGTATGTGTATATATACTTCATTCAAGTTAAAATCTTATAGATTATATGTACATGGAACCATGGAGGTCTAGTGGATGATCATTGAAAATACTTTTCTTAGATGAGTAAAACTTGTTGCATTATTACATATAATGAATCATTTTATATGAAAAGTTGACCTTGTTGGTTGTGTTGACTATCTTGAGAAATTTGTAGACATTAACATTGTCATGTCCCCTTTTTGAAATATTTAATTATGTAAATAATTAATGATAATACTTTAATTTGTCCTAAGTCCCTTTAATTTTATAACATGGCCAAAAAGTAATTATTATTAAGTTGATGAAAAGTAATATTTTATTAAAAGTATATTTAAATACTTTTGGGTAAAATTGGAAAAGGGAAGTTTTAAAATAAGTTGGGATAAAAATAATTATTATTCATTATTCATCTTTGAAAACAAAACCCTATTCTAGAGTTTGAGCTTTGTGTTTATATCTTTTCATCTGAAGATGAAAACCCTATGATATACAAGTTTGGAGGATTAAAACCCTCTAATCCATTGGGGTGATTCCATTCAAGAATCATAATTGTGCTTACAAATTAGGATTAAAATATAGTTTTAGTGTGGCTAAAGATTGCTATATATTCCAATACTTTACGAGGCTTTAAAGTATTTACAAACTATTGCATTGGGTTTCTTCCAACCCAAACATCTTGCATTCTAATCTATTGGTTGTTGCATTGGAGTTTTACCTTCTACAATCTACTATGTGAGGTTTAATTCATAATTTATCTTGTTACATATGGTTATAAACAACATTTAGAGCCATCATACCACCCTCTAGCTTAGTGCCATCCCTCCTTTCAGCCCTATGATTTATTCCCCTAGACTATTTACCTTGTCCTAGGTGAATCATTATTGTACTAGGGTTATTGTTGTTATGAATGGTGATTTTATTGGGAGTTTGACAAGGGTTTTCTATTTTTAATTTACTACTCTATTTATATGTATTCTTCAGTGTTAAAAGTGTAGATAACACATTGAATAAAATATTATAGTTAGGTTATTATCAAATTTTAAATTTATGTATTACATGTGAAATTCATTATCAATATTTTTTATGCTTTCATATCAATAAAATAAAGATTTTAATGAAGCTTCAAATGGGTTTTCAATATCAATATTGCATGTGGGTTGTTATAGTATTTGATTGATGTCAAATATTAGAAATGAATCATGATAAATTTTAAAATTTACAAAATATATTGAAATGGACATTATAGTGGTATTAGATCCTTGTTCTTACCAACCTATTGGTAAGGTTAAAATATGTGTGCAATCATATAATAATATCATATGCATGTTAGTAGTATTAGTGTAAAAGAATTTAGATACTATCAAAAAGAGAATAAATGTTCAGCCACCTGAGATAGAAGAAGACATGGGTGATAGAGAAAAGAGGGTTTCATCAAATAAAATCAATTATTTACATGAAAAAATTAGTCAAGGTCAAAAGGATTTGGAAAAGACAATCCAAAATACTTTAAAAGAATCCATGTCATAGCTATTCAAGGTATTAACTTAAATAAAGTAAATCAAGGATAAGGAAGCTCCTCTGCCAATGAAAGGGCCTCAATCCACCCTCCTTTAAGAACTTTTAGAGAATTTTTTTTACAAAGAGAAGAATAACTAGAAGAAGAAGGAGAGATTCAAAAACCTCACATAGGTAATTATATTGCATCATATCATGAGGAATATGCATAACTTAGCCATATAATACAAGATATACTAAATTTCAAAGAGTCATATGATTTAAAAATGAAGAATAATTTTAGGAGAAGAAGAAGAAATCAAAAAGATCAGCTCTTAGATCAGCACTATAGAGATATCTAGTAACATTTGGGTAAGATTACCATTCCAACTGATGATGGATCCAATAAATGTTCCACCAAGTCTTAGTTACAAAAGTTGGACACCTATCTCTCACTGAATTTGATGTATGAATAAGAGGTAATCAAATTTATTACCATCCACTTGGAAGGAGTGACACATGAGTGGTGGTATCATGGTATGATCACCCAAGGGCACAAATCTATTTCCACATTGGAATAATTTTTCTAAAGATTGATAGAGATATTTGATAGAAAATATCCTAAGATCCACTTCAAAGAATTAGCTTAGCTTAAGCAGTATGGAATTGTGGATAACTATATTGAAAAATTACAAAGATTATCATTTATGGTGTGACATAAATGAGACTTATTATTATATTATTATAAGGACTAACTAAACCACTCAAGGGTTTGGTAAAATCCTTTGACCCTTTATATTTTAAAGAAGCTATCAAGAGGGATATAAACTTGGAATTTTCAGCACCTAGGAACAAGTTGTTTTTAAAAGCACCACATGTTGGGCAACATGAGATGCTGCCTATTAGGCAACAAGAGACATCAGCTTTTGGGTAGTAAAATAAACCATTTCTTCAAGGAGTTTCTCAGCATAAAGAGTTTACACTAGACCAAATAAAGATGTAGAGACTATAAATTAGCTCAAAATAAATAAATTGTGCTTCTCTTTTAAGGATCTAAGGGAACCTGATCATAGATGTCTTGGGTGAGGTCATGTACATTAGATAGAGGTGATATCAGATGATGAGTTAGAAGGAGAGGAACTTTAACCAAAAATTAAAGTAAGAGGGCCAAAACTTGAAATGGAAGAAGAAGATAGTTTAGGAGGCACCCTTACCACACTTATTTCAGTAGGCACCCTTACCACACTTTCTAATACACATAAATACCATCCTTTTAGAGTTTATAGAATTTTTCATGGTCATAAATTAATAGTGTTGATTGATTGTGGGGAAACCCACAAATTTATAAATGAGGTACTAGTAGCTAGAAAAGGTTTGAAAACATAGGACTTTGATGGGTTTAATGTTAGTGTAGTTGATGGCTTTACTATTCCTTATACCAAGAGAAATCAACAGTTGGAGACCACACTTGGTAGACATAGGGTGCATGATGACTTCTATGTTGTGGTCACAGGAGAAATAAATATGGTTTAATTAGGGTTAAACCATATTTATGGGTGTAGTGGTTATGTTACATTAGGGAATTCACATAGAATTATCAGACTATGGAACAAAAGTTCAAATCAAGAGGAAAAGAGGTTTTGCTCCAAGGTATTGAAAATGGAGCCCATACAATTGTCAAAACCAAGAGGATCGAGAGTTCATTTTGTAAAGGACAAGTATCATGGGTAGTTATATACTTGGATTTAGAAGGCATTCATACCTTCTCATTGTATGGTAAGTTGGATAAACACAATTTTGATATTCACAATTTTATGAATAAGTATAGTATGGTGTTTAGTTATTTATTCTTGGGATTACAACTAGGTGAAGGAACCCAACACCTCATAAATTTGGATTCAGGGTTAAAACATCGTAGCAACACAAAGATGCACAAAAGAGAAATTGTAGAATCCATATTTTAGTGAGTAAATGAATCATTCTTCCAGGTATTAGATATGGACAATAAATAATTTGTAAGTGAATTTGAAGTTTCATTAATAACTTTCACTACAAAGGAACATGATAAACAAAGGAGGTCATGTGTCTCTTAAAGAAAAGGAATTCTAATTTACAACATGAAGTTGATAATTAGTTTGAATTCATGAATTCTGATTTATAGTACAGTTTCAAATTTTCTTAGGTAACTAAGAATTGCAAAAAAAAAGCATCTGATGCAAGCATTGAGGGTACAATCTTAGAAGGAGCCATATAGAATTGAAGTTCCCAATGATGATGAGTTTGGATCCATGTATTATAGAGATGGTTAGTTGAGGAGAGTTTGAGTAGTTGAGCTTCAATTGCTTGAGGACAAGCAATTTTGGGAAGGATGGATTGTCATGTCCCCTTTTTAAAATATTTAATTATGGAAATAATTAATGATAATACTTTAAGTTATCTTAAGTCAATTTTATTTTATAAAATAAAAATAAAAATTATATATTATTATTACTAAAGAGGGATAAAAGTAAATATTATTAAGTGGATGAAAGTTAATATCTTATTAATAGTAATTTTAAATACTTTTAGGGTAAAATTAGAAAAGGGAAGTTATAAAAGGACTTGGGCTCAAAATAATAATTATTCATTATTCATATTTCAAAACAACACCCTATTATATATTTCAAGTTTTGTGTTCAAATTTTTTTGTTTGAGGACAAAAACATACTAACCCATTAAGGTGATTCCATTCAAGAATCATAATTGTGCTTACAAATTAGGATTAAAATCAAGATTTCGTGTGGCTAAATATTGCTATTAGATTCTAGTACTTTGTGAGGGTATTTACAAACTACTATGTTGGGTTTCTTTCATCCCAACACTATTGCATTGAGTTTCTTCCAGCCCAACCCTATTGCGTTTGGGTTTATACCCTATTGGTTGTGTTAGAATTTTCCCTTCTATAATCTATTGCATAAGGTTTAACTCATAATTTAGGATATTGAGTAGGGTTATAGACAACATTGAGGGCCATAATACCTGTTGTCATTCAAAATGTGTACCTATGGATGTTCTATGGCATGGAGGAGTTTTTAGCTATGGGGCACTTAGTACAAAGGTCTTGTGCAGGGTGTGAGAGTCTGAGGCACTAGGCATGAAAGTATTATATCTTAGCTACATGCATAAGCATCAATTTTCTCATCATAATGATGGGAATGTCCCCAAGGCATAGGAACCTTATGCTCCTTGGGATGAGCCTTAAGAATAGGTCAAATTCCTTCTCTTTTAATTGCACCTGGTTTAAAACTAGTGCACAAGCCTAAAGAGAAGAAAGGTAAACTAGTTAATATAAACCTAGGATATTTGAGAGGAAAAGGGAGGGAGAAGGTAATAGATGCTAAAAGCAAAAAGGTGATGTGCCCATAATAGAATGAGTGCTCCTATTGTTGTAAACACAATACATACTCTGGAGAATAAGACAATATCACACAATTTTTTCCAAGCCACTCTAAATACATAAATATTTCATGTAGAGGCATAAGAATGCAGCATAATACTAAGAGGATTGAAAAATGGTCCATAAACAACATCAACATAGACTTGAGTGCATACAGGATGTGACCTGTAAGTGAGTTTTAAGTTCAATGTGGAGGTGCAAGGAATGGACAATGATGAGAGGGGAGAATGTTACCCACAATCAAGTTTCAACAAATACAAATAACACATAGACCATCAAAAGAATAGAAAGAGGTGAACTTAATTCTCATTGATCTACAAGATTTAGCCAATAAAAGTGCTCATGGAGGGTAAATTATAGCAGTGCAAGGTTGCAAAAAAGTGTCAACACTTTTAGAGTGAAAGAACCAAGATTCTATAGTGATCAAGCCTATTTTATAATAAATGTTCACTTACGGGTAGTAGATGTAGCATTAAATTCTTTTACAGTGTTGTGACCATGATTCTTGAAGTTTGTTTGGTGATTGGATTTGAAGTTGGTGACATGATTAATCTTGGATATATGTGCATAGGGGAATGAAGGATTTCTCTGACAAAGTCAAAGGATGGCATGAATTCAAATCTTAAATACTGATAGCCACTTCTACATTTAATTATTTTATCAACACCTTGATCTCCTCTCAACTACCTCTAATTACTTCCTTTATATCCAATAACCACCTGACATGTGGCATATTGACAGGCTCTAGGAGGAGTCCTTTTTATTGTTGGATATGATTAATGTGAACATGACACATGGGTACCACTTCTTTGCTATGGTTATTTGGTGGTTCCCCCTTTCCCTTATTCACCAACCAATGACATTATTTGAAATTATACTGAAAGGGGCCAACTTTAGATGAGTGTCAAACTACCACATGGATAGATGGTGCTTCTCTTGGGTGAACCAAGAATTTATTTGTGCTGATAAAGCACTGGGATGTCACATGATAGTGGCAAAATGAGGGTTGGATGCTGTACAATTCAAGGGCTCAAATGTAGGATACTGAGTGCGAGTGTGGAACTGCATTGGCTAAGTGCATAGAAGGCCTTGAATAAGGATGCATACAAAGATAACAAATCCTAGGTGCACCTTCATGATTCATATTTGCCTCATGCACTCTTCCTTTACTTAACCATTGGGAACCCAAAGAATCGCATGTTATATTTTGTGAACCTTTAATATCATGTTCTTTAGAGTCTTATGTATTGACATGCATCAATAAATTTATGAAAGTGTGAATCCTCACTGCTTTCCTACATAGACTTGCATCTTTATCTTGTGCTCGGGCATAGATAGGAAACATTTGTGCACTTTTTATTTGAAACACCTAGGACCTTGTAGGTGCATAAATATTTTATAAGCCCTAGGAGGCCTTACATAGACCAAAGGGTGACTTATAAAGTCAACACTTTTGGTGACCTTTATGGGCCACTTACCTACTAAGCGGGAACCCAATAGCCTTTAAGCAATCCATTAGGCACAGAGTCTTTGGAGCTTCTAGTTATTTCTCTTGTGAATACACTAGCTACACATCTTGAGATTTGAAATGAATTGAGATTCACCTGACAAGATAAGAACTACACTAGAGGCACTTAGAGGAAAATACCTAAGTTAAGAAAACACTATGCACAAGTACTTAGAGGAATTTAAAATACTTAAATTAAGGGCACACAAAGTGTGCTTTAGGGAAATGAAGAAAATCTAATCTACTTACATACAATTTTACACAAAGATTAATAGAGATAACACTTAAGATGAATCCCATTGACTGGGATTGGTAGCTCTTCTCTATTCATTTTGTCAAGTTGGAAAGTGTTGGATGACTTGTAACTGGTGATGATATATGGACCACTTCATATTAGATCAAAATTAGTGTGCCTTCTAGCTTTCAATCTATTTGCATCCTATTTGAACACTAAGTCTCCCTCTTGGAAACTCCTATCACCAACCTTATTATCAAAGATCCTCTTGGTCTGTGCTTGTTAAAGCTCCATAGTGTGTACAACTTGCACTCTAGTTTATTTGAGATCCATTAGCTTGGTTAATGTTACCTTGAGGGGATCACTCTTGAGTAGCTCCAAATAATGTTTGAGTTATAATGAAGGCAACTTGAAGGATGGTAGTAATCTAGCTTCCATTTCATAAACTAGCATGAAAGGCAAATTTCTTAGCACTCTCTTGGGCATGATTCGATCAACCCAAAGAGAAGTCTGAGCTTAGTGTACCAAGCTTGCTCATTATCATCTAGAGTTATTTTTATGATGAAAATCAAGTTTTTGTTAGTGGATTTGAATAGACCATTACCCTAAGGGTAATAATTTGATGAGGTACTTAGATAGATATTATGCTTGTTGGCCCATTCACTAATTTTGGTTCTAAATAAGGCCAACACATTATTTGAGATGATGGTAGTGGGGATGAGAAACCTTGTTACAATGTCCTCATAGAAGGTCAAGATGGATGTCTCATTAGCCTCATTAAGTGAAACCACTTCTATCCACCTTGTGAAATATTCAGTGGTTGTGAGAATCCATTTATGCCCATCACTTGATGGTGAGTTAATCATGCCTATGAAATCTAGATCCCATTGCATGAAAGACTGATCAGATTAATTTGGGTGTAGTGGTAAGGCTAAAATCCTTTATTTACCTATGAAGAAGGAATATTTCTTGTAATTTTACACATATTCATGTGCATATTTAATCAGAGTTGGCCAATAATATATAGCTCACATGATCTTTATGGTAGTGGTCTTAGGTGAATAATGGCCTCTTGAGGGGCCATCATGAAATTCTTTAAGAATTCTTCTTGTTTGATATGGTTTTATGCACCTTAGGAGGAATCCACTAAGGTATTTCCAAAAAAGTGTGCCTTCAACAAGCACATAAGAAATGGATTGTAGTCTAAAATGCCTATGCTTAGCTTTGTTAAGGCTAGGGGGATATATGTTATGTTTAAGGAAGGTCTTAATCTCCTGCACCTAGTTGATCATAGTTTCTTTATTTGCATGCTCACCTTTATGTGACACTAAGACTATGCCATCCTTAGGTTTTGCTACTTCAACCAATTACTCATAGAGTCTTTTTCCTCGTACAAACTTGGTGACCTAGATCTCTACATCATATTCCATCACCTTGGTGATCTATCTAGCTCTTTTCTTAATTATGTCCTTGCTGAGTAAGAACTCCTTAATGCTTATGTGTACCACCATGAATTGGATTTTGTTGTTAGAGAGTATATGCCTAAATTTCTTCAATGCTCTCACAACTATGAGGGTATGATTTTAAACAAATCTATGACATAAATCATAATCCTTTAAATCCTAGTTGAAGAAGGCAATTGGTTGCTCTAGTTACTCTTTATTTTGTTATGTCAAGATGGTCGAGATGTTTTTAGCTTCATTGAATGCATGAAGTATAAAATCCTTGCTATAGTGTAGGTTGATCAAAGTGGGTGCTTGCATGATGGCCTCCAAAATTTCCTTGCCCTCATGTATTCAACTGAATGAAATGTTTTTATTTAACATCATAGTGAGGGGCTTTACCAGGATAGTGAATCTAGGCACAAAACTTCTCACAAAGTTGATTCTCCTCAGGAAGCTCTGGATATTTTTCTTATGGTTCAAAAGAGGGAGAGATGAGATAGTCTTGACTCACTCTAGATCAATTATAAGTCCCTATTTTGAAACAATGTGCCCAAGGAGGGTGCCTTCATGAACTATGAAGATGCATTTTTAGGTTTTAGAGAAATTTTGAATTCTGGACACTTTTAAAACACCTACTCTAGGTGACTCAAATGATCCTCAGTGCATTTGGAGAAAATAGTTATGTCATTGAAGCAAACCAAGATGACCTTATTGATGATATATTTAAATGACATATCCATGGCTCTTTATAAGGTCACACCTATATTTGTCAAATTGAATGGAATGCATTGGTATGCAAAGGTTCTTCACTTAGTGGTGAATGCGGTCTTATAATAGTCATACTCTTGTACAAGGATTTGGTTATAACTTGAGTAACCATCCAATAATGCAAATATTTTCATGGATATGATGGTTTTTAATATTTTATCCATTGGTGGGAGAGGGTAGTGGTTTTTGAGGGAAGCCTTATTCAAGTCCCTAAAGTCCATGCAGAGATGTATTTGCCTGTTCTTCTTTTGCACTAGTACCAAGTTGGTGACCCATGAGGAATGTTTCATTGGAAGTATTATACTAGAATCAATGAGATTAAAGAGCTCCTTACACATCAATGGATCCAATTTTAGATTAATAGGTCTCTAATTTTAGTACATGGGTTGTGCCTTGGGATGCAGCTTAATTATGTACTATGCTAAGCTAGGATCAAAACCTCTATGATCTTTGTAGCTCCATGTAAAGATGTCATCATATCTCCTGTTGAGTTGAATGAAGCTTTCAATTTTAGGTGGAGAACATACCTTACTAACTTTAAGAGTTTTACCTTCTGAAATGACTACAGTTGTAGAGATATCATCCTTGGACATCATGCTGTGCCTTTCTCCTTTGAATTGGTTGTTATAATCAAAGATAATTTCTAGGGTGACTAGCCCTCTTGGTAACTTTTCCTCCTTCAATTTGATGACCTGATCCTTGTTTTGAGCTCATAGCTATGCCTGGTTCATGGTGTAAAACTCTACCTCATCTTTTATGAAGTTGATGATTTGTTCATCACTTTCAAACACTTTCCAATTCTTTGTGTTGTCAGGAAATACTAGTTTAACCAAGAGCTTGATGAGTTATTTAGAATATTTCATTATGTTACATAGAATGTCATACTATGCACCTACAGTCTTGAGCCTATCTGTATCAACATTATGCACTCTTGGTAAGGAAATGATGTTGAATGCATTAAAGCCTTCTATCATATCCCACACTATATACTTGTAGGCTTTCATCAAGCCACTTTTAGTCATGCTCTATGATCTAAATTGGTTGACAACGAACTCACTATCACCTAATGCTTACAATGCATTGATCCCTTTCTTCTATGTGAGTTGGAAGCCTTGAATTAGTGTTTTATACTTGACAACATTATTCGTGCAAGTGAACTACAGTATAAAGGTATGGAATTATTTTTACTTCTAGGGGGGACCAGCATGACATTGGCTCCTACACCATTCTTACTTTGGGAACCATAAAAGTAAAACTACCACATACCTTTAGGGTCCTCACACACCTTTATAAGCTCAAGCAACAAGGCATTTTCTTCCATGATGTGATATGTGCCTAGCCCTATGTCAGCATTGTCATATGGATCACACTTAAAATATTCTTTTGCCCATTCATCCAATATATTATCTAGGGTTGCCTCTAACAATGTTGTCGACTCATGGAGAATTGAATTCTCCTCTTGGTCAAACATCAAACAATTTTTCTCAATTAGGCTAGGAGAGTATGGCTAGACACGACTTTTGAAGATAGGTTCTACCCTGATAGTCACTTTAGTTCCATACCTGGTTCTTATTAGTATATGTGATAAATCTAAATAAAAATATCTACCCACCTTTGTCATGAATTCTTGAGAGAGGTAGATGGAAAAGTAAGGGGATAAGTTGATGACTATGATATCCTATGTAATGGAAAGGCTTGGTCATGCATGTAGTGTTAGATTTAAATCCTTGATTATACCTACAACCTTAACGGTCATGCCATCAAGCTAGAATACTCATTTTAAAATAGAGGCATACATAATTCCTAGTATATCCATGATCTTCTTTGGAATTATCAAGCTACTCACACAAGAGTTGATCATGTAATTGTGCACTAGGTGTTATCTAATAATTAGGGAGACATAGAATGGAGGTGGCTTATTGCATACATGTGCTTCTTATGCTTTTGGTTGGCATAGACTTATGGAAGTAGATGGAAATAGTTGGAGAACCTTATACTCTTTAAAACCTTTTAATGCATCTTAGAGTAAGTTTCATTGGGATGGAATGGTAAGTGCATCCTACATTATGACATTAAGGCTTGTCCTCTTCATCTACTCAACTATATTGAAAGGAACCTGATATCCATTCAGCTATGACTTTGGGGTAGTGGCCTCTACTAGCATCAATGCACTAATTTGAGATGGTCCTTCCTTTAGTGCAACCTTTTCTGGGTGCAATGGCTATGCAAACACCTTACTTTGCATACCTATGTAATTTACTTGGGGTGTTGATGACAGGGGCACTACAACTAATATGGATTATTTCATAGCTTTTATTTTCAATCTTATGTTGAAATCAACAAAATTAATTCATATACTAGGTGTGCTACCTTGATTTACATAATTTAAATCTTCCTCTTACTAATTGATGAAAGTAGACCCATTATGTGGTTGAACTCGCACCTAGACTCCTTCCTTATGCTGAGTCATGTTGCTCACTTGTCCTTATGACTGAGGTAAGTTTTGCACCATAATTTCTTAGTTAAAAATATTTTTTACACATGTATCTTGATTATGTGGTTGCTTACATGGGAAGCACCACTCAAAATCCTACACTATATTGTTTTATATTAGAACAAGGGCTTTAAAGGTACTAATGGCATCAACCTTTTGCACATAAGGTGTTCTATTATATGTGAGCTGATTTTTCATTTGTAAACCATCTTGGTATGGAGGTTTATTTGATTGGTATTAATGACTGAAAGGTTAATGATGTCTATGATATTGTGCTTGCTTCCTTTTGAGGGCAACTGGTTCATTCCCAAAACTTTATAATATCATTTTTACCTCATGTAATTCACTAGGAAAGGTAGTAGATGAAGTAGGTGGGTTAATTTTAGTAGGGATAGGCATTAACATAGGTTTTATATCTGCTTGGTTAGGAAGAGGTTATATGAATATAGGCATAGGGGGTCTGGGCATGATCTTACTTGGTTGAATCAAACAATTCTCTGTGTGTAACGCAATTTTGTAGGCATCAAGGAGGACCATGTCTCCCATTGACTAAATCATTATTGCTATATCATTGTTAATATATTTTAAAATATACAAGAATGTAGTGTTAGGGATGGATTACATAAAGCTAGGATTCTATCCCAAACCCTTTGGAATCTAAAGTTGAAATCAACCATCATTTTGTGTAGTGATCACTTTATAGTCATGAGTTGTTCTATTAGGGACAAATGATCACTTCAGTCTTCAAATTGCTTGTAAAATTATTCATTGAGTTTATCCCAATTGTGAATATAATTCTGTTTTAAGCCTCGATACCATTGAAGGGATTTTCCTTTGAATGACGAATCAAGCAATTTGACTGTGACATTATCTTGAGTCACATGGTAAATCAAGTAGATATTTATGATCTACCCCATAGAAGTTGAATTTTCACCCATGAAATAGGATAATATTTTGAGATCTACCACCATAATGTCATCATATTACAAAAGAACAAGTGGACTACCTCCATTAAAGGACATAAACACCTAATTCCTTGGAATAATTGTGAATGGAATGGAGAATAGACCTTGCCTGGTATAGAACCTTCTAAATAGAGGTGTAGACTGGGATTTAGGTGGAGAATGACTTGCATTGTGATTTATGATGGGGGAAAAAGATGATCTTACTCTCCTTCCTCTGGATGGTGCTAGAAGCTCAGTGAAATGGAAATCAATGCCTCTTATAGATGATCTTTTTCTTCTTGGCATGTAGGTAAGGGGATGATATTTGTGGACTAAAGATGTTTAGAGTCATCGAGTTCTCTCACTAAGTGTTTGATACACTTATTAGCTAAATATAGCACCAATTCCTTATATTTTATTTAAATCTCCCACTAGGTGTGTCAAAAACTATTGCCATTCAAAACATGTACCTGTGGATGCTCTATGGTGCAGAGGAGTTTTTAGCTGTGGGGTACTAAGTGTGAAGGTCTTGTGTAGGGTGAGAGAGTATGAAGTGATGGTTATGGAAGTATTATAACTCAAATACACATGTGAGAATTGGTTTTCTCATCATAATAATGGGAACATTGTAAGGTATGGGACCCTTTCACTCCTTAGGACAAGCCTCCAGAGTAGGCTAGATTGCTTTTATTCTAAGTAAACTTGGTTTAAGACCATCATGTAGGACTAAAGAGTATAAAGGTAAACTAACACTAATCTAAACCTAGGATATTTGAGATGAAAAGGGAGGGAGAAGGTAAGAGATGCTAAAAATAAAAAGGTGATGCACCTAGAATAGAGTGAATGCTCTTACGATCATAAATATAATACAAACTCTTGAGAAAAAGACAATATCACATAGTTTATAATAAGCCATCATAAATGCATAATTATTTTTCATAGAGGTGTGAGAATGTAGTGTGACACTAAGAGGGACAACAAATAGTCCACAGAAACATCAACACAGACCTGGGTGCACATAGGATGTGACTTATAAGAGAGTTTTAAGTTCAATGTGGAGGTGCAGGGAATGGAAAATGATGAGAGGGGTGAACATTACCCATATTAAAGTATCAAAAAACATAAATAACATAGAAAATTAGAATAATAGAAAGAGGTGAACTTAATTCTCATTGTTCTACAAGCTTTAGCCAATACAAGTGCTCATAAAGTGGACATTTCAGTAGCATGAGGTTGCTTAAAATTGTCGACACACTTATAGTGAAAGAACTAGGATTTTATAGTGATCAAGCTTATTTTAAAATAAATTCACCACTTGGGGGTGGTGGATGTAGCATTAAATTATTTTATAGCATTGTGACTATGATTCTTGAAGTCTATCCGGTGATTGGATCTAAAGTTGGTGATAGGATTACTTCTGGATACATGTCCATAGGGGAATGGAAGATTTATATGAAAAGGTTAGAGGGTGGCATGAATTCAAATATTGAAATTTGATAGTTGCTTCTATATTTAATTATTTTATCAATGCCTCAATTACCTCTCATCTACCTCTAATTACTTCCTTTATATCTGGTAACCACTTGGCACATGACATCTTGATGGGATTTAGAAGGAGTCCTTTGTATTGTTGGGCAAGATCAACATATAAATGACATGTGGGCACCACTTCTTTTTTTCATCTATTTGGTGGGTCCCCCTTTCCTTTCTTTACCAACCAATGGCACTACTTGAAATTATAGTGAAAGGGGCCAACTTTAGATGATGCCAGATGACCACATGGATAGATGGAGCTTATCCTAGGTGAACCAAGAATTTTTTTATGCTGAGCAAGTACTAGGATATCATGTGGTAGTGATGGAAGGAGGGTTGGATGCTATGTAGTTCAAGGGTATGGATATAGGATCTTATGCATGGGTGTGGATTTGCATTGGCTAGGCACAAGGAAGGCCTTGAATAAGGGTGCATACAAGGATAAAAAATCTTAGGTGCACCTCTATTATTCATATCTGCCTCCTAACATCTTCCTTTACTTAACCATTAGGAACCTAGAGAACTAAATTTTGGAGTTCATGTACTTTTTAAATCATGTGCTTTACAGTCCTATGCATAGATGTGCATTAAGAAATTTATACAAACATGAATCCTCACTACTTTATTATACAGACTTGTGTCTCTATCTTGGGCTTGAGCATAGACAAGAAGCATTTATGCACTTTATGCTTGAAATGACTAGGACCTCGTAGGTGTGTGAATCTTATATAAGCCCTGGGAGGCCTTGCATAGATAAATGGGTGACTTATAAAGTCAAAAATACCACCCTCTAACTTAACACCATCCCTCCATGTAGCCCTATGATATGTTTCTATAAACTTTTGTACCTTGTCTTTGGTGAATCATTGTTGTACCAGGGTTATCACTATTGTGCATGATGATTTTATTAGGAGTTTGACAAGTAAGGATTTGCTTTTGTGAATTTACTACTCTATTTATATGCATTATTTAGTGTCAAAAGTGTAGACAATACATTTAATAAAATATTATAGTTGGATTATTATCAAATTTGAAATTTCCATATTACATGTGCAATTTATTATCTTGTTTCTTCATGTCTAGTATTTTGTAAGTTTTCATCTCCATATAATAAGGATTTTAATGAAGTTTTAAATGGGTTTTCAATATCAATATTGCATGTGGGTTGTTTTAGTATTTTATTAATGTTAAAAATTAGAAAGGATTCATGGTAAGTTTTAAAGTTTATAAAATATCCCAAAAGGGACAATACAAACATCAAAATTCCAATAAAACCCAATGTCTGTTGATTGTAGACCAGATAAGAGGATTTGTACCAACATTCACTTTTTTAGTTGGATTCTCAAATTGATGCACCATATGTTCTTCTAAAATATTTATACATAAGTTCATAGGTTAAGAAATTGATGAATGATAAAATATGTTATTGAATTGAAGCTCATGAAATAATATGTGTGTCTTTTGTGTAGGAGACAAATAAAAATAAATCAATGCAAAGTTGAAGATTCCATATAAAAGAAAAAATACTTCACTACTGCCATAGTAATAAGGTTGCAATACATTCAATACGTGGTTAATGGCATACTATAACCAAGTTCATCTCCAAGACTATTGGAGGAAAATTTATTGTGAGAAATTCTAACCATCCATAATTTCAATCATAGACAATGTCTTTTGGAGGGTATCGATGATGCTAAGAAAAGCAAGCTATAAAAAAAGGCCTCTAATAATACATGGTACATGATGTAATCCTAGTGGTAAGAATTAATAAGGTTCCATTTTCAGCTTCTGATTTTTTTTGTTAATGACTGTCTAGAAAGATATACCATGCTATGATGAAATCATATAGCATACTATGCATCTCTATGCCAATATAAAGATACCATATTTGTTGAATCTCTATTTTAGAATACCGCCAACTCTGAATTGGAAATATAGAAGATAAAGTAGAAGAGTGGGAAATGCAAAAGGAAAGGCTGATTATCTAGCATGAATTGCTAGAGAAGGTCTTATAATTTGAATTAAGCCAATGCTACAAGATGATAAGGAGATCATCACTTTATAATTATTTATCTTTGCCATTTTTTATGGGTTTTGTGTCTAAATTATTCTTATTTCCCTTATCATATGATACTTCTTCCATTTGAGCATAAATAATATGTAACAAATTAAAATAATATATTGATATATATACATTTTAAGATGTATTTTATACCATTTATGGTCATGTAATACCAAATATATTTTTTCAAATTAGGTATCTTTTAGACAGTTAACTATTAAATATTATTATTTAAGTTTGCTTACTACAATTCCTTGATGAAGGGTTAAATATTACAAGACACTATAATCTTAAGATCTCTTTTATAATTTATGTAAATTTGATTTTCCATATAAGATAATAAAATAGATAAGTTCCTTTTATGATAATCATATGATACTTTGAGGGACATGGTCTCATAAACTGCAATCATTACCTAATAACCAAATAATAGGCTTGTTCAAAAAGCTTTCATAGGTACAAAACAATCTTTTCAACACATACGATAACTGTGAAAGTTTGGCAGATATTTGTAGAGTTATCAACCATATGACTAAACCAAGATTGTTCATATATATTATTCAAATTGTAATTTATTGAGGGTATGCATTTCCTCAAGAAACATCACCCTATTTCACCAAATACAACAAATAGGGATCCAAACCAATAAGTTCAACTTTTCCATTATTCCATTAGTATGTGCCAACATGGAGTCTATTTAACATGTCTTACAAATCCATAGAAAATTTATTACATGTGGACTTAAATCTAATGATGTTTTACTGAATACCTTGATATTGTGCACAATGCATAATACAACATTATATCATACACTACAATGACTGGATTCATGATGCATGCTTTGAACATTAATGAAGGTTTTGATTAACTATTATTTTTATATTTTGATAAATTTATTTGGCTTACCGATTACTTAGAGGGTTGTGCCTAATTTACTTAGCTGATTAGGCTATAGTCTACCACCAAGTTGGAGCTAATGATGGAAAATATAGGATACAATAAGGCCCCGGGCATAAAATAATCTCAAGTTTGTAAAGAACATGATATAAACAAATAGCTAGAGTGACATACCTTTGACAATAGCTTGGAAACTCAATCTCCAATGGCACAAAAAATCAACCCAAAAGACAAAAAATGCTATACATTAAAAACAAAAATAAAAACTTAGAGATAATAATATTATCATATCCAATAAGACTTAAAAATAATACAACTATTGTAAAATAACAAAAAAATTTGGGGCATTAAAACTTTTCACCCACTTCACAATTTTCTATACCTGTAAGTCATAAGTCGGCTCTTATAAAATTAAAGTCTAATTATTAAAATAAGGGATGGTTCAAATATCCTTGTGGCAGATTTAAAAATATTTTACATAATGGCTAATTTATGTTTTTTCCATTTACTCTTATGATAATTGAACATAGAGAGTTATGCATTGTGATTTGTATGCACAATAAACATGAGCAACCCCAATGCAAGGATTTTTTTTGCATAATATTAATTAAAAAGTTCATAGTAGGGAGACGAGTGTATATCATATTATTTTCATTTTGGAGACCCACCCTAACTATGGATTTTTGTGCATAATATACATTAAAAAGTGTAAATTTAAAAATGGATGCCCAATTCTGCAAGGGCTTGGACTAAAAATACTTTGTGAGAAGAAAATAATTTGTTAGATAAAGGTTATTAAAGTTTTTTAGTTTCACTATGTAATTGATGTTTATAAGATTTTTTAGTTTTATTGAGAATATAAACACACACTAAGATGAATTTGTCTATTAACTAACAAAATTTTTAGCCTAAGCAGGCCTAAAATACTTACTTGCACATCAATTTTTCTTCCTTTCTAAGTTATGGTATGTGTTGTGATATTGAGAATTTCAAATTTTAAGTCATCATTTTATCTAATGTGGGGTGTCATTTTTTTTTTCAAGTCGTAAGTATATTAAATAAACCTATAAAGGCAAATGTTGATAAAACATGTATGATACTCTTCAATGCAATAATCTCTTATTTTTATATGCATTAATGAGAAAACCCAACATCCATATTGTGGGGGGGGGGGTCATATTCCCCCATGTGAGCAATAAGGTGGGGAATTTTAGGAATTCTAAATTATTATGTTAGGGCTCACATTTATGAGCATACATGTTAGTGGTGAGTATCATGTGGGTAGAATATATTTTTAGGAGCAATACAATTACACCTTTGTTTAGGGATAGTGAATTTTTTGTAGAGAGATTATTTAAGTGTTACAATAAGGCTATTTCCTTTTTATTAAGAGATATATAATACTATATATTCGTAACCTAGTTTATTGATTATTATGTTAATGATTTGACTGAGATTTGATCATGTGCACTCCCAATTCGAGATTTGACTCTACCAAAATGTAGGACCAAAACTTCATAAAAAAGGGATGAAAGACTAATTCCTCAAGGGCCTAGATTAAAAATACTTTATGATAAGAAAATATTTTTTTGGATAAATGTTATTACAAAATTTCAATTTTCACTATGTGATAGATGTTTATAAGATTATTCAGTTTCATTGAGAATATAAATGCAAACTAAGATGATTTTTTTTATAGATAAAAAATTCATAGACTAAGCTAGGATTGAAATAACCACTGCACATCAAATATTCATCATTTCTAAGGTCTGGTATATGTCATGATATTAAGATGAGAATGAAACCCTAGTTTGGATTGAAGACTCTCTGAAAAGATATAACAAAATAATATGCATGACCGTAGAGAAAGTGGGGTGAGATACGTAGTGGATGTAGGGTTCCCTTAAAACCTCTCCATACAAGTTAGATAAATAATTTTAAATTTATAACATTATTTAACATTAATTATCAATGATAGAGTTAAGAACACTCTTCAACCAAGATATCTCCAAAACACCATTACTATAGTCATGAAATTTTTAACATACATAAAAAGAATAAACTATCTATTCACATAAATAGATTATACAATGCTGAAATTATTCTCCATGTCTTAACCCTAGGTACAAAGGCACATTTATAGGATGAATGTAGATAAATACTAACATCCTCATGTATATGGGACTAACTTACCCAATGCACACAAATAAACATAAGCATAGATTAACTCCAACACCCTCCATTAATCTATGATTAGAGAGAGAAATAAAAATAAAATGGGTCCTGATAATAAGGTCTGATGAGGTACCCATGTACAATAAAGGATGTAGTGTGAATCCAAGTGTCCCTATGGACACTAATCCATCTTATTAGAATACATGGATGTCAAGTTTCTATAATCACCAAGTCAAAGTAAGAATGGTTCTGAATACGAGGATCACTGAATATGAACACTGCACTCTAAAATACTGGGTAGAGTGATAAAATTGAAAAAACTTTACTTGAACACCCTCTAACAAGATGGGGAGAAGTAAACACAAATATTGATGCATATGCCACACTGGTGTCACTAGTGGGGATACCACACTGGTTTCACTATAAGAATCACCAAGAAGGTCACAAAGACAAATAAAAGTCTTCATATGGGTTTTGACAAACAAAGTGTATGAATAAGATACCCATGTACAAAGGAAGAATCTAGAAAACACTCAAAAAAGTGCAATATATATATATATATATATATATATATATATATATATATATATAACTCTTATAAAGTGGAGAAAGGGATAATATATATATCATGTGAATATTTCAATCATAAGCAACATGTATAACCAATATATATATATATATATATATATATATATATATATATATATATATATATATATATAACGTGTGGTTATATATGTTGCTTGTGATTGTTTCAATTTTATATATATATCATGTGATTATTTCAATCACAAGCAACATATATAACCAATATATATACACATATATATATATACATATATATATACATATATATATGCATATATATATATACATACATATATATATATACATATATACATATATATATATATATATACACATATACATATATATATATATATATATATATATACATGTATATATGTATATATACATGTATATATACATATATACATGTATATATACATATATAACTCTTATAAAGTGGAGAAAGGGATAAAACCCATAGAAAAAACTCACCCTAAAAGAGAGAAAATAATAAGAGAGAGCTAAAAATCCTCCTCAAAGGTGATGTTGAAGTAATCCATACTCCAAATACTCAAAAGTCATAAAGAAACTTGATTTGTTTGAGTGGTCCGAATCCATTACTCGATCAAAAAACAATTAACACTTGAATTCACTATAATAGATTCAATCAATAAGACTATCAGTGATGTTGAAATTAAAAAAAGAGTATTGCATGTGAAAGGGACACTTAACACCTAAGAAGCAGGATCTACACCATGCCCCCCATACTATTGACTAGGTGGAGTGACAACAAAAAATATACATGTACACCTTCCCACAATGATAAATGGGTGGAGTGGATGAAAAAGGTATATAGAAGTGGTTTTAATCCACTACTTGAACATCAAATAAGATGACAATGTATGCCCTAGAATAGCTCCATATTACGTTGAAAGAGACTGCCAAATTATTGAAGAAGACAAGATGACATTAGGATTCAATAAAATAGCTAAACTTCAAGCTATGAGAGACTATCAACTATTTAAAAAATATTTTCAAAAATATAGATAAAACCTATAAAGAAGATGGCCTTGGTGGTGATGGTAGAGATTGGAAACTAAAATAGTAAAGGGTGCATAAACTAAGGTACACATGCATGAAGGTAGACTAGGTTGTAAAAGTAAACCTCCCATGACACTTTATAATTTAGTGTAAGTAAAATATATCTTGTACACATAAACACCAAATAAACATAAGGAAGACACTAGGCTTTACCCGAATATATCTAAACAAGGAGACTATTGACCTATCAAAGAAGCCATCACCAATCATGAAAGTTGCTCCAAAAATAAGTGATCAAAGAATGTGTCTCCATAGAAGAAGGCAAGGCGCTAATAAAGGGTCCTTGATAAAGACATGACATAAAATAAAAGTGTGTCAAAGTGTCAATGCACAAACTAGAATAGATCATGTCGTGGGTTGATAAAAGAGTGTGGTAAATGGTGAAAAAAGCCATCACATATGTAAAAAGCAAACCCAAAAGGATCAACTACCCAAAAATGACAATCTAAAAATCACATGCAAAGGGAAATTTAATTCAACCAAAAATGAATTCGAGATAGTGCAAAGTGCTTTAGTGGCATAAGTGGTACAATTTAGACCAGGAAAGAGCAATATGGGTCAAAACTCATGTAAAAAGGATGTCGATCATAGGCAAAAAATGTGTCCAAAAATTGCAATGAGAGAGAAAATCCCCATATACACATGAAGGTAGACAAGGTTGAAATAATAAATCCCCCATTGTTATTGTATTAGCCCCCCCTCAAATTTGGTGCTTTATATTTTAGTGCTTTTTTACAAAAGAAATGACAACTATAACATCCCCACTGGGATTTACTAGAATAATGCAATTTAATAAAAAATAATAATTCCATGTATTCATCATTAGAATTCACCATGAGGATCTAATTAGTGATATTAAATTAAACATACTATTTATGTTAACCGTTAAATAGGTTGTAACAATCCATTTGATTACTGATCATTATGAAACAAATAATCAAAACATAACTACATATATTTTAGAAACTAATTACATAATTCCAGCCATGGTTGTTACAATATTACAACCACTACTATCAATGTATATATGAATAGTTAATTACATTTTCTTCAAGAATAGTGTTTCAATAATAAAAATAATACTAGATAAAAGGCTCCATAGAGCATGACTTTCATGAACTCTAGTATCTATGGTAATCTCAAGTGTAGTCTCCAATGAAGTACTACTGTAGGGAGGGAGAGCATCATTCGAGTATTTTTACACACCAAACATGGACCATTGATCCCATGCACAATCCCCCAACTAGAGAATGACCCTCCCTTCATGGATGGGTAGATAGTGATGGTGCAAGAATTCAGAGAGACAAACTAGTACCAATTTGCTGTAACATATTTAATACATGATGTGTACCATAAAAAAAATACATTTTAACATGATATCTTAGAAACATGTAAATCATACATATGAAATGAAAATGTTTAACTAAACATTACTTTGGCCAAAATTTTTAAATAGTAAATGATCACTAGGATCAATTAAATTCATACACACCACTTGATCAGATTACCCTCATCTGGCATTGGTGATGCTAAGTAAGCTAGTGAAGTCTATCTCACTACTTATTTAGTACCAAGAATGTGAGATTTGGTTAATATAAAATATAACCAAGAGATTCAAATTAATTACTTCCTATCAATAATCATAAAACATTCTAAGTACAAGAATAATCAAAGTACATACATTTAGTTTGTCAAACGTATGCAATGAATCTCATCTATATTATTTAATACATAAATAATAAACATAAATAAGTACAACCTATACCAAATGGGTATATTTTATGCTAGATTGCATGTTTCTAAATTTTAGAAGTAACTCAATTTAGAACCATTTATGACAAACCATTTTTATCATAATTTAATTCAATGTATATTCTTCACAAATTACAACTAACCAGTCATAATTAATTACAATACTCATAATAAACAATAATCAAAATTTCATAACACTATTTGCCTATTTATTGAGCTATATACTTACAGATATGGTATACCACATTACGTGTTTAACTAGCTTTATTAACAATCATAACTAATACTATAATTATAAGCATACTTTTCACATAAACAAATATATGCCATATATGTGTATATGTACTTATTCCTTTCATACAAATTATACCATATATCTAAATAATTTATATATCAAATTCATACAATACATATACTATTTACATATAACTACCCATATATTAAAATTTATGTACTGTTATAACTAATAGTGAGTTCATTATGATCAAAGTATTCATCTTCCAAATTATCAGAGTATAATGTATACACTGTTATACTCTTTAATATATATATATTTCATTTGGAACTCATAGACTCTGATCAATCAATATAAAATCCAATTCTAGACTTTATTTAATGAAAACAAATATATTACAAATCATATATACTAATCCTATTCTCATTTCCATTTTACTAACTTGCGATTTGAAATCTAGTTATCAATAGAAAACTATACAATTCCATTTTCTCTCATTCTTCCACAATATCAGTTCAAATAAACATACTGTATACATGATAATTGTCACACAGTCCTCTATTTAACTCACATTTAAAAGAACTATTAATCAACAATTCTAATGCACAACCAACTATAACAATTACACAATTAACTATAACAATACATAGTTAACTATGATTTCCTACTCAATTTAATGGTTTGAACTTGCTAGCTAAGTTTGTAAACTAAATCTAATACAACTAATAGAGTTATAGTAATAAATTAATACTTACCCACTACATAATGGTTTGAATCAATCACCATGAACATAAACATAATACAATCATTTATAACGATTTGTATATTGTGTATGTCATTCCCAATACACATAAACATAATACAATCATTTATAATGATTGTATGTCTAAGAAAATCCACAATACATAACTCCATTTTGACTAATATTTCAATGAAAAAAATATACTGCCTGCATACTAAAATGGTTACACAGTCTCCTCACAAAAGTATTCCATTTAAATACGAAACTGGTAGGTTTATAAGGAATATTGATCTACACAAAATTTTCCCTATATCCATACAAATCATCAACCACTCCATCTTTAAAATAATTTAAACATACCTATATTTTATATCATGGATAAATCATAAATATAACAATAGACCATTACATATCAGATCTCAGGTTTTCTATAATATATTCTCACCTCGGTTACATTTATAAACTTAGGGTTTTAGTATAATCTATATCGAAAAACTCGTGCACATAGTTTGCCACTTATAGGCTTAAAGATTTTCCTAAATGAAACAAAGCATAGATAATAATAATAATAATAATAATAATATATAATAATAATAATAATAATAATAATAATAATAATAATAATAATAATAATAATAATAATAATAACCCAACTATAGCACTAAAGTTTCCACGAATTTAGCCTATAATGAACATACTATCAAAAAGCCTATCTTTCCATATTTATTACACACAATCTTGTTCAACAAACTTAAGGAATTTGGAGATAGTGATTTAGTTCTATGGATAGTCAAGCAAGCCATAGGGATAAATCAATATCATATTGAAATTTAATTTCCTAGGTATTTTCCAAAAACCCTAGTAAAACATAACCACATAATTTACTATATTCAACACAACCAAATAATGTAATTTCATTACCAACCTTGAAATAGCTTCCAAATTTGTAAATTATTGAACCAAAATGTTTCCTCTTTCCTTCTTTATACTCACTCCTTCTTCTCCACCACTATCTTATTCTCTCTACCTCTTATCATTATTTCTCCATCAACCTCTCTCATACATTCCTTACATGCAATTGTAACATCAAATTCATAGTTCGCCATAATTCCCATCATGTAAAACCCCATTATCCACAATTTTATTTGCTAATCCAGGTTAAATCAAGTTTGAGACAATACAAAAAAATCCATAATCACTTGAATGTTTCAAAGACACTATATTTTATTCCTTTAATCACTGCATGGTTGTTTTGACCTAACATGCATGTGTTTCAACTTTATAAAGTCTAGTATAAAATCATTGCATATGATTGCCATTAATCCAAGTATATCAAACCAAGAAATCACAACCTTATATAGTAATGCCAATGTATTTGAGTCCTTTAGTTGAGGTTAGTTCATAGGATAACTTAGGTAATTAAAACATCAACTTATCAAGAATCAACATCAACATGACTTATAATAGCAAGGTGACTAGTGTAAAGTCAATAACAAACTTTTAATCATAATAGAAAATCAAACAACTGTCATACCAAAACATAATGATATTATAACAATGTAGTCATTGTTATTACAACTCTATAAAGACTATCCTAAATGTCGTTATCTGTCTTTTATATATAAAGGCATTAAGTTGAGATAATGATATTTCCCAAATATAATTATAAATAACAATGTATTAAGACATTAAAAAGACATTCTAGTTAGTCTATAGATAACATTAAATAAATACTACTCAAACAAATTTACCTACTCATTAAAGAAGTATCACTCAAAATCATGAATTCAATAACACATCATGATAAAAAAAAACATTATGCACTCAATGTATGTATTATATCCATAATGCAATCACATAAAACTAGATCCTTATAAGCATTAAACTGAACTAGATCACAACTAACACACATAATCAATCATATATATGAATATAACACCAAAAACATACTAAAGATAACAATTCAAATAATGCATATAAAGAATGCTATCATGGTGTGTATGTGAGTTTCTATTTGATCTTTTGTCATCCCTCAACATCTCTATCTATACCATCCTCTTCGATGATGCTCTCCCTCCATCATGCTCTAAGGGATAGATTTATTTTGTTTCCAACTTAAGAAAAAAACGTAATTAGCCGATAATATCATGATATATATATATATATATATATATATATATATATATATATATATATATATATATATATATATATATATATATATATATATATATAATACTACTATAATAACTAAAAACATGATCATAACGTAAAGTATATACAAATACAACTAACTCATAACAATTTAATAATGTAATCTAAGCAACATACAACTGTCCCATAATAACATATGACTTACATCTTAATTAAATCACAATTAATCATTTAACAACCATAATAATCTACATATAATTAGGTAAATTAACTTAGAGAAAAATCAGGATGTGACATCCTTCCCCCCTAAAGTTGGTTATCATCTTCATGACATTTATTTCAAAACTAGTTTTGAATTAAAAAAGTTTTTCAATAAAAAAAATATCATAGTTTGAAGCAGTAAATCAAATAAATAAATGTGGACATAGCCTATAGAACTCATCATAGTCTTCTCAATTCGAACTATCCTCAGAGTATTGGTTCCATAGGATCTTGCATTATGACACTTCTCTATTATACAAATAAAATTTATGAGTGTTAATTATTTTGACTGGTTCTACCATGACCACCCTGACATCCAAAACCTGTAAATCATTCCAATCCAACACATGTGAAGGATCAGCTATATACTTTTTAAGATAAGATACATGGAAGACATTATGAAATAAAGCTAGGACTAGTGGCAATGCAAGTCTATACGCTATAGTATTGACCACATCCAAAACCTCTAAGGGTCCCACATATCTTTGTGAAAGTTTTGCTAACTTCCCAAATTTAATTGAGATCTTCTACGACTTAACCAATAGAAACACTTTATCACCTACTAAAAAATGCTTAGTTGTTCTAGGTAGATCATCATAGCTATTTTATCTATCATTGACCTTTGCCAATTTATTTCTGATTATTTTGACTTCCTCTTCCATTTTTGAAAGCATCTTAGGGGCAAAGACTACCCTATTTTCCAACTTGTCCCAACTGATTGGTGTTTTACACCTTCTTTCATACAATGTTTCATATGGTACCATCTTCAAAGCTAACTGGTATGAGTTTTTTAAAGTAAACTAAACCAATGGAAGGTACTCCTTCCACTTGTATTTTTGATCCATGCAATACATAAGAAGGAGATCCTCTAACACCTAATTAACTCAATCAATTTGACCATCAATCTATAGGTGATATACAATGTTAACGTTTAATTATGTACCCAAAGATGAATTCAGAGTCAATCAAAACCTAGAAGTCATTCTTGGATCATGATCCAAAATGATCTTCTTTGAAAATCCATGCAACCAATACATTTCCTTTATGAATCTCTTCACAAGAGTAGGCGCATTATCAATTAAGTTTCCTGGTATAAAATGAGCTACCTTGGTTAGTTTATCAACTACTACTAAGATCATATCATGCCTATTCTATGATGATGGTAAACCTTGGACAAAGTCCATATTGATAACCTTCCACTTCCATTATGGTATGTCATGTGGATACAATAATCTAGTCAGATGCACATGTTTAGCTTTCACACACTGACATTCTAGATAATAAGACACAAAATCTGCTATATCTTTCTTGATTTCCTTCTAGAAGTAGAGTTGTCTAAGCTCTACCATGAGCTTGGTTACTCCTAGATGTATTGAATATGGGTCATTATGTAGTTAATTTAACACTATTCTCCTCATATTCTCTCTATTATATCACAAAATACCATCATTCTCAATTCTAAATCCTTTATAGTTAAGATTTTGAGCATTTTTAGACAACACTTTCTAGATCTGATCATAGAATTCATCTCCTAGTGATAATTTGGCCACTTGATCCTTGAAAGTACTCCTCATATTAGCCAAAATTACTATGTACCTCCTATGACTTAGGGCATCAACTACTCTATTTTCTTTGCCTTTGATATAGTTGATATCAAAATCATAATTAGAAAATAACTCTAACTAGCATCTTTGACAATCATTCAAATTTAGTTGGGTGAAGATGTAATTAATTCCCAAGTTATTAGTCTTGATGTTTTCAAAACAAATAATGCCTCTAAACTTGTAAAACATGCATAATTATTGCAAGTTCTAAGTCATAAGGGGCATAGTTCACCTCATAAGGCTTTAGTTTACTTGATTCATAAACACCATGTTACCATCCTACATAAGAACTCCTCTAATTCCATCCCCAGATGCATCTATGATCACTGAGAATTAACCATTGGGATTGGGAACTCTTAGCACTAGTGTTGAAGTAAGCCTCTTTTTCAAATTTTGAAAAGCTAATTCACACTTATTTGACCAGATATAACTTTGGTTCTTACATTGTAGAGAGGTAATCAAATTAGCTATCTTAGAAAAATTTGAAATGAATTTCCTATAATAGCTCATTAATCCCATTAAAATTCTTACCTCATGGACATTCTTTGGCATCAACCACTACATAATGACTCTTATTTTTATTGGATCTTCTGAAATACCATCCATAGAGATAATATGTCCCAAGTATTGTACTTTGTTTAAAAAAATACACTTAGATAACTTTCCATACAACTTGTGCTTCTGCAACCATTATAAAACAAGTTCTAGATGTTGAAGATGATCTTCTTCATCTTTAGAATATATAAGAATGTCATCTAGAAAGACTAGAACAAAATAATCTAGATAATCTCTGAACACACTATTCATATGATTCATAAATGCTACCAGAGCATTTATCAACCCAAATGTTAACACTATGAACTCATAGTGCCCATATCAAGTTCTAAATGCTATTTTTGGAATATACTCATCCCTTATCCTTAGTTGATGAAATCCTATTCTACGATCAATATTAGAAAAAATCATTGCCTCTCACATCTGATAAAAAAATCATCTATACAAGGTAGTAAATATCTATTTTTGATAGTAACCTTATTCAACATTCTATAATCAATATAAAGGCAAAGATTACCATCATTATTCTTGATGAAGACTAGTACACCCCATGATGACACACTTAGTATAATCAACCATTTTGATAACAACTCTTGGAGTTGAGCCTTCAATTCAACCAATTTGGTCGTTATCATTTTATACGATGCCTTAGACTGTGGTTTTGAACTAGGTATAATATCAATTGAGAAATTAAACTCATGTTTGGGAGGCAATCTTAACAATTCCTTCGAAAACATATCATGAAATTTCTTAAGAAAAGAATAATCTTCAAGGGACGGTTCCTTAGATTCCTCTATTTCATTTATCTTGACAATAAATGCTTGGCACCCTTTTCCTTGAGCCTTCTTGAGTTGCATTATAGAAACCTACCTAAGCCTCAACTCTCTTTTCTCACCCTGAATTTGTGTTTGATTTCTAAAATCATCTTAACACTCAACTTTTTTTAGGTAGTAATCAACCTTGGATTTATACTTCTCAAGCCAATTAACTCCTAAGATCACATCATATGACCCTAATAGTGATGCATAAATATCCACTACTATTGTGAGTTCGGGTAACCTAATCTCAACTTCAACTAAACACTTGTCAACTTTGATCTTTGAATCATTCCCATATTATACCAACCATGCATTTTTCATTACTCTAGCTTTTATAGACAACTTATTAAGTATTTTAGGATCAATAAAACATTTTATAGCCCCTGTATTTATCAAAATAGAAACTAGATGTTTAATCAAAATACCTAATAGTTCTATGGGTGAAGATTGGAATTCAACTTATCGATTGTTAACTATCACATGTATATATTATTGAAACATTCTCTATTGAAGAACAAAACCTTTATTCTTAAAATTTCTTTTGTACACTCATGAGTAAAATGGTCACCTCTACAAATGAAGCAACCTCTAGGTGGTCCTTTCCTATCAGATTGTTAGTTTCCCTTGAAACCTCCTTTGAAACCATTGCCTAATTTCCTATTACCTAAACCAATATTGAATATAGTATTCTAACTCTTGAACTAACTCTTGGAGTCTTCAATCCTCTACTTCCAGTTCATCTTTTTGAAAGTTGGTTTAGAACTTCCAATTTTTTTCTTAAACTTATCTCTAACCTGCATAATAGATTTTAACTTCTGTTCCTATTTGATTACTTCTCTAAGATCTATTCCATGGTAGATGGTCCATGAACACCCACCTCTCCATTAATCCCTTGATGACCTCTTAATTTTAAACCTTTCATCTACCTGATACTAAGGTACGTACTTCAAAATTTTCATGAATTATTCTCAGTACTCATTCACTGATAAGTCTCCTTGCTTAATATTCTAAAAATCTATAAGCTTTTGATCAAAGTATAATTGTGGAAGCCACCATTATCTAAATAATATTATGAATTGATCCCATGTGGTGGTAGTAAAGTTAAAATTTATTTCCAACTTTTTGTTAGCCCATCAAGTAGTTGTTTCACCATCCAACTGGTAAGCTCTCCAAATTGATTTAGTGACTTTAGAGTAATTTTAAATATCAAAATACTTCTCCATATTTGTTAGCCATGATTCAACCCCATCTCCAAAAATAGTTCCATCAAAATTAGGTGGATTCACCCTTTTCATGTCTCTAGCCAATTTTACAAGGCTAATTGAGTTCTCACATCCTGAGGCACTTCCTCATGCCTTTGTTCTTGAGGGATTTCCTACTCAAAAAGATGCTCTTAAAGCACATCCTGATGGGTTTCCTATTCATGGCGATGAATTTCATATTATAGGGCTACAATTCGGTCCCTATTTTCATTCACAGCTATAATAATCTGATCTAACTTTATTACTTGCTCAATGACAAATTGGTTAGGATCAAACAGAGGGTCATTTTCATTAACATTTGAAGGAACCTCACCAGATGATTTAGCTCACACCATTCTCATTTATAATAAACATAAGGATAATAAAATGTGAGTGGACTCATTAAGTCCTAGAGTTCAAGCCATAGCTCTAATACCACAATGTAACATCCCCACTAAGATTTATTACAATAATGTAAATTAAAAAAAAAAATTCCACGTATTCATCATTAGAATCATTACGAGAATCTAATTAGTGATCTTAAATTAAAAATACTATTTATGTTAATAGTTAAATAGGTATATAATAATCCATTTAGTTATTGATCACTATGAAACAAAAAAGTAAACCATAACTACATATATTCTAGAAAGTAATTACATAATTCTAGCCATGACAGGTACAATATTACAACCACTACTATTAATGTACATATGAATAATTTATTACATTTTAATCAAAAATAGTGTTTCAAAAATAAAAATAATACTAGATACAAGGCTTCAGGGAGCATGAGTCTCATGAACTCCTGTATTTATGGTAATATCAAGTGTAGTCTCCAATGAAGTACTATTGTGGGGAGGGAGAGCATTATTCGAGAACTTTTCCATACCAACCATAGACCATCAATCCCCTACACAATCCTTCAACTAGGGAATGAACCTCTCTTAACAGATGGTTAGATAGTGATGGTATGAGCATCAAGAGAGACAAGATAGTACCCATGTGCTATAAGATATTTAATACTTGATGAGTATCAAAAAGAAAATATATTCTAACATGATATCACACAAACACATAAATCATACATATTAAATGACAATGTTTAACTAAACATTACTTTGGCCAAAGTTTTTAAATAGTAAATGATCACTACGATCAATCAAATTCATACACACCACTTGATTCGATTACCCTCATCTCTAATTGGTGATGTTAATTAAGCTAGTGAAGTCCATCTCACTACTTATTTAATACTAACAATGCAAGATCTGATTAGTATAAAATATGACCAATAGATTCAAATGGATTACTTTTTATCAATAGGAATAAAACATGCTAAGTATAAGAATAATCAGAGTACGTACATTTAATCCATCTAACTTATGCAAATAATCTCATCTATATTATTTAATACATAAATAATAAACATAAATAAGTACAACCTATACCAATCAAGTATATTTTATGCTAGACTTCATGTTTCTAAATTTTAGAAGTAACTCAATATAGAGCCATTTACCATTTTTATTATTATCAAAAGTAACTCAATATAGAGCCATTTATGACAAGAAATGTTTATCATATTTTAATTCAATGTATATACTTCATAAATTACAACTAACCAATCATAATTAATTTCAATACTCATAATAAATAATAGTCAAACTTTCATAACACTGTTTGCCCATTTATCGAGATGTATACTTATAGATATGGTATATCACATTACATGTTTAACTAGTTTTATTAACAATCATAACTATATACCATAATTATAAGCATACTTTTCACATATACAAATATATGCCATATATGTGTATATGTACTTATTCCTTTCATACATATTATACCATATATATGAACAATGTATATACCAAATTCATACAAGACATATACTATTTACAATTAATTGCCCATATATTAAAATTTTTGTACTATTATACCTAATAGTGAGTTTATTATGCTTGAAGTATTAATATTCCCAATTCTCAGAGTATAATGTATAAATTGTTATACTTTTTAATATCTATATTTCATTTAGAACTCATATAGTCTGAACAATCAATCTAAAACCCAATTCTAGAAATTATTTAATGAAAACAAATATTTAACAATTCATATATACTAACCTTGTTCTCATTTCCATTTTAATAACTTGTTGTTTGAAATCCAGTTATCAATAGAAAACTATAAAATTCCATTTTCTCTCATTCTCCCACAATTTTGGTTCAAATAAACATACCATATACATGATAATTGTCACATAGTCCCCTATCTAACTCAGATTTAAAATTACTATTAATCAACAATTCCAACACATAACCAACTATAACAATTACACAATTACCTATAATAATACATAATTAACTATAACAATACATAGTTAACTATAACAATACATAGTTAACTATAATTTCCTACTCAATTTTATAGTTTGAACTTGCTAGCTAAGTTTGTAAACCAAATCAAATACCATGAATGGAGTTCTAGTAATACATTAATGATTATTCACTACAAAATGGTTTGAACCAATCATCATGAACATAAACATAATACAGTCATTTATAATAATTGGTATATATGCATATGTATCTCCCAATACACGTAAACATAATATAATCATTTATAATGATTGTATGTATGTGTATGTCTAAGAAAATCCATAGTAAATAATTACATTTTAACTAATATTTTAATGATAGAAAATATATACAACTTGCATACTAAAATGGTTACACAGTCTCCTCACAAAATTATTCCATTTGAATATGAAACTAGTAGGTTTATAAGGAATATTTCTATACACAAAATTTTTCCCTATATCTATAGGAATCATTAACCACTCCATATTTAAAACAATTTAAACAAACCTATATTTTATATCATGGAGAAATCATAAATATACCAATAGACCATTACATATTAGATCTCAGGTTTTCTATAATATATTCTCAGCATGGTTACATTTATAAATTTAGGGTTTTAGTATACTCTATATCAAAACACTCATGCACATAGTCTACCACTTATAGGCTTAAGGATTTTCCTAAATGAAACAAAACATAGACAACTATATATATTATAACTTAACTATAGTACTCAAGTTTCCATAGATTATCTTATAATGAACATACTAATAAAAATCCTATCTTTCCATATTTATTACACACAATCTTGTTTAACAAACTTAAGGAATTTGGATTTATTGATTTAGTTCTATGGATGGAAGAGCCATCCATAGGGATAACTCAGTATCATATTGAAATGTAATTTTTTAGGTATTTTCAAAAAACCCTAGTAAAACATAAACACAAAATTTACTATATTAAACATAACCAAATAATGTAATTTCATTACCAACCTCAAAATAACTTCCAAATTTGTAAATTCTTGAACCAAAATGTCTCCTCTTTCCTTCTTTCTACTCACTCCTCCACTGCTATGTTGTGCCTTTCTCTCTGCCTCCTCTTATCATTATTTCTCCATCAACCTCTCTCATACATTATTTGCATGCAATTTTAGCATCAAACTTGTAGTTCACCATAATTCCCATCACGCAAAACCCCATTATCCACAATTTTGTTTGCTAATCTAAGTCAACTCAAGTTTGAGACAACATCACTCAAATGTTCCAAACAAACTATATTTTAATCCTTTAATCATTGAATGGTTATTTTGACCTAACATGCCCATGTTTCAAATTTGTGAAGTCCACTACAAAATCATTACATATGACTCTCATTAATCGAAGTATATCAAACCAAGAAATCACAACCTCATATAGTAATGCTAATGTATTCAACCCCTTTAGTTGAGGTTAGTTCATAGGATAGCTTAGGTAATTAAAATATCAACTTATTAAGAATCAACATCAACATCACTTCTAATAGCAAGGTGACTAGTGTAAAGTCAATAAAAAGCTTTCGATCATAATAACAAATCAAACAATTATTATATCAAAACATAATGATATTATAACAATGTAGTCATTATTACCACTCTATATAGACTATATTAAATGTCTTTATCTATATTTTATATATAAAGGAATTAAGTCAAAACAATGATATTTACAAAATATCATTATAACCAACAATGCATTAAGACATTAAAAAGACATTCTAGTTAGTCTATAGATAACCATAAATAAATACTAATCAAATAGATTTACTTACTCATTAAAGCAATATCACCCACAATCATGAATTAAATAACATGACATGATAAAGAAACAACATTATTCACTCAATCTATGTATTATAACCATAATTCAATCACACAAAATTAGATTCTCATAAGCATTAAACTGAACTAGATCATAACTAACACACAATCAATCATCTAAATGCAGCTAACCCCAAAAATATATTAAAACTAACAATTCAAATATTGCATATAAAGAATGTTATCTATTATGGTGTGTGCATGGGTTTCTCGCTGTTCTTATGTCATTCCCCAATACCTTCATCTACGCCATCCTCTTTGATGATGCTCTCCCTCTGTCATGCTCTAAGGGATAGATCTATCCTACATCCAACTCATGATAATAAGGTAGTTAGCCCATAATATCATGATAAATCCAAAAAATACTGCTATAACAACTAACAATAATGTAAATTATATACAAATATATTTAACTCATAGAAATTTAATCATGTAATTTAAGCAACATACAACTGTCGCATAACAACATATGACTTACAACTTAATTAAATAGTAATTAATCAATTTAATAACCATAATAATCCATGGATAATAAGGTAAATTAGCTTAGATATAAATCAAGATGTGACATCACCAATAGATCAAGGACTAAAAAACATATACTTTTGAAAAAAATAACACTCGATTTTGAGTTACCGATCAAAAGATATAGTTTTTACAAGTTTTCCCATCATAAAAATTACACCAAAAAATATTAAATACTTGGATAAAATTAAATTATTTCTGGTAGACCTGAAAGAAATAGATTTGAAGGAAATTGAAAACAAAGTAAAATAAAAAGTGATTTTAGAGGGTTATCTACAACATAGACCAATCTTCCTCACTAATTTTTCACTTTGAATACAAGACCTGCTTTTCCCACCTTGATTGTGCATACAATTTTTGCTAAAAAATAGATTCATGGTGTCAAATTTAAATCCTCATATATCATTGGATACTAATTAGAATATTTATTATGACCACTTTTTATAAACCTCTCAAAGTCTTCTTTCTATTGAAATAAATTTATGAATTCTATGTGAGGAGAAAATTGATCTGCAAGATAGTCACAACTTTCTATAAAAAAACTTTACAATTTCTACAAAAAATGTATGACTAACATAAAAGATATAAAAATCTCAAATTTAAATCATTATTATTGATTAGATATAAACACAATAAATCTAAACATACTCAAAACAAAAAACCCTCCATAGTAGAGGTATTTTGAATATGAATAAACACTTAAATTTGAAAAGGAAACATATAAATCATTTGAGAAGTAGATAAACAATATGAAAAATGGTAGTTAGAGATGCCTTTGATACCATTATAGAGTTAGTAAGACTCTTCATCTAAGATCTCTCCAAGCAAGACACCATTACTACAGCCATGGGAGCTTCAACATACACACAACGAATAAACTGTCTATTCACAAAAAAAGTTTTTCCAATGCTGAAATTATTTTCCATGTCTTAGACTTAGGTACAAAGGCACATTCATAGGAGGAAGGTATAAAAATCCCAACATCTTCATACATGTGGGACTAACTTATCCAATGTACATAAATATATGTAAGCATATATTAACTCCAAAAATTAATATCTATTAGGTGACTGTCTAGTTGGTTTAATAGAGGGTTTTCATGATGGGCTACTACTAATGCTATAACTTTACGTAGAGTGGTCATATACATCATAAATATTTTAAAAAACACTTAAAAAATATTTTTACATTAAAATAATAAGAAACTATTATTTAGGAAAAATATTTTGAGGGGTGCAAAGCAGTAGAGGGTAGAATATTTGCATGGTTGTTTCTATTTTATTGGTTGCAATTGTACATTTATATCCAATAAAATTTATTATTTTTTTTTCAATTTTTTTTGTAATTACTCTTAATTTTTATCAACATGTATTTCAAAAAATTTAAAAAATCATGGAACCACTAATAGGGAAAAAATCTCATATAATTTCTCAACAGTACCCCCTTACAAATAATTAGCTAGCCCCCAACATGGGACCCCTACATAAAATTTATTCAAAGTTATGGATTTTTTCTTAAGCACGGGGTTTATTTTGGGGTCACATTTAGTTGTGGGGTTTTCTCTCTATCATAAGTGTGAGTAGGACACATTTGGTCATGGGTCCCAATGTTTTCTCAGTCCCAAAGGAGCAATTCATGTATTTTTTTAATAAAATGTGTATTAAACATTATAAAGTAATAGAAAAATCTATGATCAAGTTAGTAAAATAAATTAAATTTTAAATGCATTATTATTTTTTAGAGGTGTTATAAGTGGGCTAGATATTGATAAAATTGTATATTTTTTTATTGATATTCATTTCCCAAAGAATGTTAAACATGTAAAATCAAAAAAAGAAAGTTGGATTGTTCAAACTAAATTAAGAGATGAATAAACCATTTTATTATTTCAATTAGAGTTTTCATTATAAAATAACATGTAGTGACTTTTTTAAAGAATGGATTAGGGAGAGAAAAACATGTATGTGAATTATGGACATAATAATGGAAAAATCACCAGGATAAACTCTACACTATGGTAATCAAAGCATAAAATGATATGTTTTAAAATTCCATAAACCATTAAATAAACATTACATTTACAATTTGAAAATAATGAGATAGGTTATGTTTTTTAAAAATATTTTACCAAGGCCATACATAATTTGGATCTCACACTACAAATAAATAATACTTATAGTGATAACATATCATTTAATAATAAAGACTCTATTGTGGGGCTACATTTGGTCATGGGATCCCAATGTTTTTTCTTGGTTACAAGTTTGATCCCCAATTGTGAGTCCACAATTGGTTGTGAGGTCTTAATAAATATGGTGTAAGTAAATCTACTGCATGTTTGTAAACAAAACATCTTACAAAAATTATCCCAAATGATGAAAGTGAAAGGAGAAATTCATGCAAACCTTTTATAAGATGTGTATTAAAAATTATAAATCAATAAAAAAATGTTTGATCAAACAATTAAAATAAAGTTCACTTTTAAATGTAGTATAATTTTTTGCGGGGACTTGAACTGGATTCAATATTGACTAAATTGTATCAATTTTTATTTTGATATTCATTTCCCATAAAATTATGTACATGTAAAATTAAACAAATAAAGTTTCATTGTTCATCAAACTAGATTAATAAATCATTTGATTAATAGAGTTGGATTTTCACTTATAAAATAGTAGTGTGTAGTGACTTCTCCAAAGAATGGATTAAGGGGAGAAAAACATGTATGTCAATCCTATACATAGTAGTGGAAAAAGTAACAAGAAAAGGTCTACACCATGGTAATTAAAGCATGAAATGAGATGGATTAAAATTAATTGAACCATTGAAGAAAAAATACATTTATAATTTATAGACAACATAATATGTTGTATTTTTTAAGAATCATTTACCAAGGCCCTACGTAGGCTATATCTCATACAATAGATAAAAAATACTTACAATGATGACATATCATCTAATCCCAAAATATTAAAATCCCATATGAGGCACAATAGGAGTACATCGAGAACCACATTATGAGAATAAATCATAAAGACATACATAGGTGCACCATCTTTACTCACTAAAAGCATATAATACAAATATCATCTAAGTATAAAACAAAAACTAATACACAATAAAATTCACTCAAAGAAATCATCTTTCATTATCACATAAAATATCCTTTCCTTTACAAAGCATACAATACATCATCACACATTGATCACCATTATAGGTTGACCTTCCCATCATACAACTCTTTAAGACACTTCAAATCCTAAATCCAAGCTTTCTATGATTCTCTAACTCAACGCATGAAAACATGTAACCTATCTAATTCTCTCAAATGAGAGGCTGAGGTCCCTATTTATAATTTTCCTAGACCCCTTCAACCTGATCCTTACATAAACTTGAAAATTTATGCAACTTATACCTTGAACATTTCTTCCATGACCTCATACCTTATGTGACATTTTTATAATCCTCTGGAGTGTTTTTTGAGCTCTCAACACATCAAATTTGAGCTTCATTTGGGTGAACCTCTAGATCATGAGATGAGCTTTTAGAAAAGGTATTATGGTCCACTATCATAGCGTAGCCAAAAAAATTATGTGCTTCCAAGCTAGTTCACACCATTCAATTAGCATGCCATGAGGTAACACATGCTCATAAGGACCCTTATAGGTTGATCAACACACCAACCTTTGCTCCATCATTGGTGCCATATCCTTATATGTTGCTCAATTTTATTGGTTTACCCCAAGCTATAATAAATATCTAAGGAAAGATTATACACATGCACACTGCTCACAACTTTTTTAATCTTTCATAATTTCATGATGCAGTGCTAACAATTTCTACAGCCTCATGCCATTTAATCAAATATTGAATTTTATAGCTTCTATAATGTCATGCATCATAGTACGACCCTTACAACTTTTATATTTTTATGCTAACATTTTCTCCATAGTGATCACAACTTATGTATCATCATGTAACACCACATTTAATCTATATATTATATTATGCCATGAAACACCTCACAACACTCATAACTCACCTCAACATTGCATGTCACTTTCTAGTCTTCTCATGCATAAAAAACCTTGTGTATTGATTCTTCATGTGTCAGTTGTCACTATAGACATACATAGGATTATTTCACATTAGTATTATCTTGTCAACATTCCATTATCATGTATCATTCCAGGTGACACTTTTTATATACAAAGGAAAATACAACTAACCTATTAATAAATTCTAGCTTAGAGAAGATAAATCCTACTTATACTTTCGATTGTTAATACATTAGAGATTCAGGGTCATGACCAAGATGGATTTGTTAGATCCAACCAAGGGATATATTACCATAATAATATCACTAGAGAGGGTTCCAAAGCCTCTAGTTAAGAAACACTATGCAATAACCCTAACTAGGTCTTATGTTTACATATTCACTAAGTATATGTAAAGTAAAGTAATATCTAATCTAGTGCTCACCAAAGCTTGTGGCATATAGTAGGGATAATAAACATAGAAATTAAATAATGTATAGGAAATCCTAATGCATGAAAGAGATGTACAAATGAAAATCTATCTACTCTTACAAAGGAGTAACAAATTTAGGAATATTTACCTTTGAAGATGAAACCATTGAGCCACAATGTCTCCCTTGGCCAAGATGCTTTGAAAGAGGTTGTTATGGTATGTAAGGATAAAAAAGATAAGTCAAATCTAGGCTACACAACTTCTATATTCATCTAAAATACTTATCCACAAGACAAGATCCATATCTCCAAATAAAGTATTGAAACCCTAAGCAATGTTCCTCAAGTATAATGGTGGATAATCAAATGAACAATATAATATTTTTCTTCTTCTATCTCTTTATAAATAACATAAATGGATGTGTATATATATCTTAATCTAACCCTAAACCTTTTTTAAGGTTTATCTGATAGGGTCAACCCAATTTAATTATGTATCATTATTTGATAAAAACAAGTTAGGTCCCAATCTAGGTTAGCCAAGGCCAACCTAGAACCATAACATGCTTTTAACAAATTAAATATAGGGTCAACCCTAGTCGACAATGTACTATAAACTATCAAAAAGTGTTTTAAGCTTAGGAGGGGGATAAAGAAGGTAGTGAATTACATGGAGGAGTACATAAGATAGGTGTCAAAGCTTAGGGAAGTGTATAGGAGAAAGTTGTGTAGATAGAAAGTGGTGGTACAGGGGACAACAATCCTATAAAGCACCAATGATTTTCCCACCCCTTTCATGATGTACCCTTTAAGGCATGCATTCAAAGAGATTAGGACTTGATAGGTTATTATAAGAGAGAAAACATCAATAATTGAAAAAGTTTTAAAATAATATATGTATACATATGCCCCACTCGAAGCTCATCATGTGTCACGTAGGTGCAACATGGGATGGTGCTTCGAGAAAAGAACATGGTAACCCACAATTTTGAAGCTAAAGCAATTGTAGTATTTTAAATCATAAAAAAACTAAAATTAAATGACTAAAATATAATAAATAAAAGATACAAATAATGTATGCATACCTTGACTTAATTTTATTATGGGATGATTGTCTATTGTGTTTGTAGTTTTGATCATGGAGGTTGCATAGTCTGCTTTGGACAAACCCAAAGATACAAAATTAAAGATAAAAAATAAACACACGTAGGAAAGCCAAGATAATTGACATGGTGTATACATGATGTACTTATAAATTTGGTAAGCTAGGGTGACAAATGCTAAGTTAGGACCAAATGACCAAGTCAAAATTTAGAGTAAATCAAGTAACTAAAAAACGAAGGCTACTAAATGACAAAAAACTCAAAAAATTAAACCTTACGTAAAAAAAGAAAATAAACCAAGTAAAACCAAGGATACAAGTAAAAATGATAATCAAACATCAATGTGAAATCAATAAAAATCCCTACTTAAGAAAAGATGGGCAAGCAATGGTAAAATAACATTGAAGAGTGAGCAGTAATAATCCTTACTCAATCATTAATGGAAAAATTGCATAAAAGGGAAAATGACATTAATGAGTGATAAGTAACAAGCCAACCTGACTCAACAATGGAAAAAGTACATGAAAAATATAAATGGATAAAGTTGTCCAAAAAAAGGAATGTACAATAATGGAAAAATATTTAAATGAACCAAGGTGATTTCTATAAATGTAAAGAAATGGTGTAATGAAGATAATCCATAGTCATTCAAGCCTACTATTATGTTCTAAAGATAGATAAAATTAAAACAAAGTAGTGATAACATGATGTTAAGAAGTGAAGAAGAGGGAATATATAAGTGGAAAAGTATATTTAGAATAAAACTTGCTTGTCAAGGGGGAAAATGAAATGGGTGGTGGGGGAAATGAAGGAAAAATCAAGGTAGAAAAAATCTTTATCAAAGTTAGGACACTTAGATCAGGTTTGTTAACACAAGAGGAATTATGACATCAAGGACTCTGAAAAACCTTTTCTCACCATTAAAGTCTTAGGTCATCAAATGAAGTAAGAATATCATCCCATGAAGGTTATATACATAAAAAGTAAGATGGACCTACCTTCGCACAACATGTACCCCATTTCTCAAGACCCCTTACAAAGTCATCTATTTACTATGAAGATTGAGTAATTACATGAGAAAGTAGGTATCACCATAATTTTTTTTGAATTCTCATATCCCAATCTACTAGTCTACTACACCCCAATATACCTCGACTCTATCATAAGACCAACTATAGAGTTTGAGCTTTGATTGGAGATAAGAAATGTGTTATGAATCACATCTTTTGGTGTGATTTTGAATTTTGAATTTATATGTTTCCTTTTATTTTCAAATGATTTGGATTTTAAAATTTAATGGTTTTTTCTATCCTCTTCCATATGGATTTAGAGAACTAAACATGGGTGCTAAATATGACTATCATTTTAAAACTTTGGAATTGGCTGCTAAGAAAGAGAACTTAGAGAGCATGGTGTCTCAAAGTATTGTAAATTCATGTTAAATAAAATTAATATCTTGACTTCAACCTTATTTTATCCAAAGTGGAATGAAAGGAAAGGAAATCAAAGGGAATGAACATGAAACAATTTGAATTACTTCAAACAATAAAAAATGTGACAAAGGTGAAAAGAGATACAATGATAGGTAAGATCCTTTATCATAAGACTTTATGGAAGTGAGGGTAACATGCTAACATAGTTTTTTGTGCAAGATTTATCTACAAAAGAATTAAAATCAAAAGATGATAATATGGGATCATAAACCTCTAACCATTATCTTAACATTCTAAAAAAGGAATGCTTAGTTAAACAAATGTGTTTTGAAATAAAAATGGTGATTTTATAGGGAGATCCTATTACTATCCATGGTCTTACATTGCAATTCATAAAATAGAAACCCAAGAGGGTAAAATAAAGGTAAAAATGATATTATTGAGAAGGGATTGGTCCTATCCATGGTTTTACACTATAATTCACAAAATAAAAACCCAAGAAGGTGCAATAAACACTGGAAAAAAATGCAAATAAAAGCAAAAGGAATTCATGAGGAAGACTGGGTCCTATCCATGGTTTTATAATGTAACTCATGAAAAATAGAAACAAAAGGACCAAGATAAGGATCTAAGGTTTATGGAAAGAGATTAATATTATAGAGGGTGAGACCCATGTAAAAATCTTGCAAAAATTATTAGTAGGATAACATATAGAAAGACGATAAGAAGGGAAATATCTAAGCAAAATATTTTTTTCAAGAATTATGCATAAGTGTTATCTTTGAAAACATGGCCTTCATTATTTTGGAGGTGATACATATTTTACCTTATTTATCATGGGTATAGTCTAATTTAAGGACTATGTCACCAACATTAAAAGTGTAGACTTAAAATCTTTTTATTATGTTACTTGGCGATATGAACCTTGTATTGGTGATTATATTATAGAGTGGCTAAATGGTGTTCATCGAGAAGATCAAGAGCATGAAGGTAGGATTAATGAAATTACTCATTGAGTATGATACCATGAAGATATATACATAAGGAGGGAAGCTTAACTTCTAATGGGAGGATAGACTTGAAATCATAGACTAGTGAGAATGGTGTTGCCTCAATGGTAGTATGCATGCTAGTACTATAGACCCTAAGTGTGAGATATAAATTAAGATGCCAATCCATGTAGGTTTTAGAGATGGTCTTTTAAAGGATTTTATTGATAATTTTGTTGGTGGCCTCAGCTTGGCTATTGCATTGTATATGATAAAGTGTGGAGAATTTATGGGATATTTTGAATTTAACACATAATTGCTTCATGCCCTTATCCTTGAAATTTTTGCCATTATAAAAAATGATAGTATGGGGATTTATAAAATGAAAAATGATTTGGTTAAGGATAAATTTGGAAATAGTCATTCTCATGATTTTAACAAGAGGCATGGATTCTACCCATTTGTTAAAACATTTAGTTGTCATGTTGATAAAAACATGCTCGTATTATGACCTAGGTAGTTTGCTAATGAGATATGCTCCCCACATGGAAAATGACCAAGGAGATTCCATAGCCTGGAGATCAATTGGTGGTGCATAGATTCTATCATCATGGAATTGGCAAGGACTACTCTTTTTAGTGAACTTGATAGTATCCTTTTTGAGAGCAGGCTAAAAGTATCCCATATGTATGCATTTATGTGATGTAGCATGTCCATTACTATGACCACCATAATTTACCCCATGTGATTACTCAAGGAGAGGAAGGACCTTTTATTTAATTAAAAAATAGAGTAAAGTACCTTTAGTGTTATGATAATATAGGGTGTTATATCGAAAGACATATTTAAAGGTTTTTTTGTGAATTTTGATCTTTTCACGAGATTCCATGTATGGAGGATAAGTTTGATGTTTGAGGAATTGGATAATGTCTTTATAACATGGGCTTTATTAAATAGTGACAACCTAAATATGATAGATAAGTGACTCTTACAATTGGATAAAAGATGAGGAATTTATTATTTGAATAATAAATTGAGAATCATTAAGAAATTAATGCAGATGAAATAAATATGCTAACGAAGCAAGAGAGTCAGCAATAGAGTTTTGATAATTTAGAATGGGATCGATAGTAAAATAAGTGAAGTATTTGATGAGGGTAGTGGCTATTTGATGATAAGAAATAAGATTTTCACTTTTACATTGATAATCACTATTACCCTGATGGTAGACAAATAGGGAATCACCCAAATCATGCATTTATGCAATATCTAAATCAAGTACTTCTCTCATGCTTAAGATTAATGCTTCATATTATGCCATGTTATTAATGACATGAAAGATAAACCAAAATGACAAAGGGATTATTTTACCATGGGAACTAGTTAGAATACAACCTACCCCAACTCCTCTGAGATATTTGACACTATCAAAATGTAGGGTCCATGTGTCTTCATGAAAATCAATGTTAATTTTGGGAAGTTATTCGTTAACTACTTTAGATTTAGTAGTATCAAGAATGATATAAATATATTCTTGATTACTTGCTTCTAAATCAGTAATGAAGTTATGAAAGTAATCTTTAAGAGAGATAGCCTAATCGAGACCTTCAATATAGAGATTATTATCATCAAGGAGACTATCTTAAAGATGATTAGTAAATGGTATGGGTGATGATATAATTTGATCAGTAATGAATTACCCTTTCAAATATTTTTGTGTTATGATGAAAAGGTAAAATTCCATTAAGATAACCATCCATTTGCCAATTTTATCTCTAGGTAAAAATGCTTTGGATAAAAAGTGACAAAGTGGGTCGGAATGAACTATGACATAAGTTGTTTGGTAGAACTTGTAGTGATTAAGCTTTTCAGCTACAAAATATATAGTGAGGCTGTCATGTTCTACTTTGGTATAATTTTTTTCATATTGATGAGGCCTTGAATAATATAGTAGATAACATAATCTCTTCTAGTATCATCTTGTTGGGCAAGCATTGTCCCAAATGATACTCATGTCTAATAAGTGTACAAAATCAAAGGACAATCATTTTAAGGTAGATGAAGGGAAGGTGGATGGAGAAATGATTATTTCATGTTGTAAAATTGCTTCTAATAAGGATCAGTCTATTCTAAAGTATTACCTTTCTTAAGAAGGGAATTAATAAAATAAATGTGATAAGCCATTTTGGGGATGAATTGTCAGATTTCCTTGAGCTTTCCAAGGTAAGTATGAATTTATATAATAAAACAAGGAATAGGATTATTAGCTATAGCATTTATTTTAGTGGGATTGACATAAATACCACAAATAGAGACTAATAAACCTATTAATTTACTAGATGTAATGCCAAAAACACATTTGTAGGGGTTGAGTCTAACTTTGTACTTGATGAGTCGATCAAAGATGATGACTATATTAGAAAGATGGGTTTTATGACTTTTAGATTTGGAAATGAGATCATACATATAGGTTTCCATAATATTATGGATAAGGTCATTAAAAATGTGGGTCATAGCTCACTGATAGGTAGCTATGATGATTTTAAGGTCAAAAGGCATTTTAACATAGAAATAGGTGCCCCATTCCATAGTGAATGTTGTCTTATGTTGGTATTCAAGAGTAATGTGAATTTGATTGTAGCTTAAAATACCATCCATGAGGGATAAAATTTCATATCCAATAGTGAAATGTATGATGGCATCTATCAAAGGTAGTGGAAAATTGTCTTTAGGACAAGTGAGGTTGAGGTTACAAAATTTGATGCATATGCAAATAACCATGGTAATTTTTTTGTGAATGGGAATAATGTTTGACATCCATTAAAAATAGTCCATAAGTTTGATAATCTTAGCATATAATAGTTTGATATTTTCTTTATAGCATAAGGTAGAATCTTTAGGTTGAAATTTATGTTGTTTTTGTCAAATGGGTTTGGTGTCAGGGTATGTGATTATGTTGTGCACCATGATACTAGGATCAATACCAGACATGTCCTCATCTAAACAAGTGAAAGTATCAAAATATTTATTTAATAAGAGACTAAATTTATCATGATCCATCAATGGGAGTTCTTTAGAAATAATGATAAGTTGAGGACATGAGGGTGTGCCATATTCTATTCTCATGGTTTCCTTAATAAGCATGGCATTTCCATCTTGAAAATGATATGGGACATTGGTAAGAGAGGAAATGGTATTGGTTTTGGGATTGATGCTAATAATTAAGTTGTTAAAATAAGGGGATTTTTGCATAAAATTACCACTTTTGTGATGTTGTCGAGGCAATTAAGGTTCTCAAGCATGAAGAAATTCATGGATGGCTTCATCGCTAGGTAATATAGGTAAAGGTCCACAATATTCCACATATACTTTAAAATAAATAATTTTATTACCATGGTGATCATATTTAGAATGTATCTAGAATACATATGTGGCCTTGGAATCAAGAGTGATCTAAGGAGTAGGTGGAACTATGGAGGAAGGTTGATTATATTCAATTGGTTTGAAAATAAGTGTATCTTTAGAATTATTGATAGGGAGAGGAATTGGTAGAGTAACCAATGTGATAGGAGGTATATCAAGTTTTAGAAGTCCTAAATTTATGAAAAGTAAGATTTATGTGACCACCTAAGGAATATAAATAATAGTATCAAACAACAACATAAAATTATTGGCTAACATGTACAAAGTTGACTAGGTTGATAGATTTTATGAGAAAGGTCCACAAAATAGGATGCAAAAGACACAATTGAACTATTTGACTATGTGTTGAGAAAGATAAAAATTTAACAAGATTTAAGGATACACAGCTGTATGGGTCAACTGTGTACTATAGATGAATAAATGAAACATAATAAAAATGAAAACATAATTAGACAAATCAACTATGTACTATAAGATGGGAAACATAACAGGTTGATAAGATACACAATTGGACAGGTCAACTATGTATTGAAGGGAAATAAGGTGAATAATATATAAGAGACTATGTTGATAATGTTATGAAAATATAATTTTTTTCAAGATAATATCTAAAAAAATTAAATGAATCACACAAGTGATTATATTAATGTGATTGATCTAATTGGAACACACAACACAAACCTTACACTAACACTGGGTAATGCAAGTTTTGTAATAGAAAATACAATGATCAAAGAGAAAATAAAAAAATTGATAGTAAATGCTAACTAATTAGCCATTCTTAAATGTTTTTAAGTTATAATAAAATTTTAAATTAATGTGATGGGGAGTTGGATGTAATAAGGAACTATAAATCAATTTATGGATAGTTTTAAGAAGTTTAGGCTAAAAGAGATATGTATTGGTGATCGTATTTGGGCCTAACCCCTCACTTCACAATCTTATAATGATAAGGGTGTCAGGTGATTTTACAATATTTATCAATCATGTGTTTATAATTGGATAGAAAATTAAGTCGGCTTCCCCTTTGGTGATGAAATCTAAGTAGGTAGACCTTGGGAAGAAAAATGTTAAATGATTTTTTATGTAATGTGATTTAGAAGTATGTGAAAAAGAGAAAATAAATGTGACTAAATTTTTAAATTAAAAAACCACCTAATTAATATATGTTTATTAATCTAAGCATTCAAGTAACTAAAATGAAAGGTGAACTAGTTACTATAAAAAATAAGTCAATTCCTTTGACTATGAAGGGTATAAAGTAAGTTTAGGTGACACTGTATGCAAACAATACAGAAAAAAAACTATAGGGTCACTATTATTATGTAGAAGCAATATTTTAAAGAATATATTTGAATAGGTTAACTATGTATTCTAGATAGAAGATAGGCTACAAAACTGTGTTGAGCTAGTCAACCTAGTTTGCTATAAGGTTGTAGTTTTATAGATTAAAAACTTGTGAACAATAGTATTGGAAATGACAAACTAAAATGAAAAAGAAGGTTAGAATAAACCTTGGTGGTTTTTAAGATGCTTAGTTTACAAAATTTTATGCTATGATGCTCAAGTGCTGATTTAAATATTCCACAACTAGAGTTGACTGTCTTGATGAAGTTTTCAGAACCTGTGTGCTGAAAGAGAATTTATGAATAAAGTCAACTAGCTCGACTATGTCTACAAACCTGTATGCTAAAAAATAAGAAATATGGATAGAGTCAACTATTTTAACTATGTATACAATCCTATGCTGAGTTGATTAATCAAGTCACCTATATTTGGATAAGACATGCACAAATAGAACAAAGTCATTTTGGGGTGATTGTATTAAACCTGTACATAGACTGTTAGAACTATATTAACAAGTTCAATATAATACTGTAAAAATATAAAATATATAATATGATGATAAAATTTAATGTGTGAAATAAAACCTACAAAGGTTTGGTTCACATCAGGTTCACCAAAATGTATACAAAGGAAAATGCAATTATTTTATTAATCAATCCTATCTCAGAGAAGATAAATCCTAGTTACACTTCTGATTGTTGATACATAGATATTCAGGATCATGATAAAGATGGATTTTATAGATATAACCAAGGGATATCTTACCATAATAATATCACCAAAGAGGGTTCCAAAGCCTCTAGTCAAGCAACACCATGCAATAACCCTAGTTAGGTCCTATGTTTTCATATTCACTAAGTATATACAAATTAAAGTAAAATCAAATATAGTTCTCACTGAAGCTTGTAGCACAAAGTGGGGGTAATAAACATGAAAAGTAAAAATACATAGAAGATATATAATCAATGTTAGTGTATACACATAGCTCTGATACCACTTGTCAGTGTTTTACAGTATAATTTGATTACTTTTGTATTAACAACTAAACACGGAATTGAAACTAGAAGTAATAAGTAACTAGAAATTAGAAATAATAAAGAATAGGAGATACAAGAAACAATACAATATTGTATTAAACTATTCTAGAAGGAAATACAATGAAGAAATCTCTCTCTCCTCACACCTCATAGATGTACAGTAATTCTCCTTCAAGAGTTCTCTCTCTCTCTCAATCAATTATAACCAACTCAATTACTGAATTATTCTCCAGCATATCTTCTTGATCTTGCACCTTGCAGATCTAATTGATCTTGCTCACCCCTTGATTACAATACTGCCCCATGGGTCTCTTAAATATAATTGAGAAGAAAAAAATAATTAGAAAAATAGACTCAAGACCAATTTTAGTCTTTACATGCAAACTAGCTGTTCTCCTAAAATTAGAAACACTGTCTAATTTTGGAAATGCACAGAAGTCTAATGTCAGTCTGAAGATGATCGATGCAGCTGACCCCTAACTGATGTCAGTTGGTTCTGACTGATGCTGACTAATGTCGATCGACCCCTAACTGATGTCGATTGGTTCTAACCGATTTCACCAATGCTAGTTTCTGTGTAGCTCATTGGTGAAGCTTTTAGCTCCAAAACTCAACAATCTTCCACTTAGAGATAAATAGCTGTACCTGTACCTATACAACAACATCCTCTAGCTTGTTTCTCTAGCATGTTTCTCCCTCTTCAAGTTCAATCTTGAAGACCAACAAAAGTTGAATGAAGATTCAACTTCTCCTTTGTTATCGGCTTTGTTAACATATCAGTAGGGTTCTTATCTATATGGATCTTTTCTAGCTTCAACTATCCATCCTCCAATACCTGTCTAATGAAGTGGTACCTAAGCTTTATATGTTTGGTTCTTGAATGAAAGGCTGAATTCTTTGCCAAATGAATTGCACTTTGACTATCACTGTATAATCTACAACTCTCTTGCTCCTTTCCCAACTCTTCCATGAACCGAGTCATCCAAATCATTTCCTTGCTAGCCTTTGTGACTACAATGTATTCTGCCTCTATAGTAGACAAGGCAACAAACTTTTGCAACTTTGAAATCTGGCTAACCACCGTTTCGCCAATAGTGAACACATATCCTATGGTGCTTCTCCTACCATCCAAGTCACCTACCATATCCGAATCTACATAAACATATAGAGAAGTGTTTGACCCTCCATAGCATAAATGCCTAATGCTAATCCCTCTCAGATATCTGAGAATCCACTAAACTACTTTCCAGTGTTCCTTTCCTAGATTGGCCATAAACTTGCTAAAAACTCCCACTGCTTGGGCAATATCAAGTCTAGTACATACTATTGCATACATAAAGTTCCCAACTACTAAAGCATATGGAACTCTACTCATGTACTCAACCTCATCATGTGATTTAGGACACTGTTCTTTGCTCAACTTGAAGTGTCCAGCCATAGGCGTGCTTACCAGTTTTGCATCCTGCATATTGAACCTCTCCAACACCAATCTAGCCTTATGTCTCATCTGTCCATTCTCTCCTTCCTTTAGCCTGTATACCCATTTGTTTTTCAGTGCTTTCTTTCTGGCTGACAACTCAACCAAATCCCACGTATGGTTCTCTTCCAAGGAATCAATTTCCTCATTCATGCCACGCTCCCATTATTTCCTAGATTCTACCTGCATTGCCTCATCAAAACTTTCTAGTTCTCCACCATCAATGAGAAAAAAGTAGTATAAAGAAGGGGAATAATGAATTGGAGGTTTACTTACCATTTCAGACCTCTTTATGGGTGTTTGAGACTCATTTATAGCTTGCTATCTACCCAAATTTTCTTTTGATAGTGACTGATCTTGATCATCTTTGATCGATGTCAGTCTGCACCCGATCGATGTCGATTCCTCTTGATTGACGTCGATTTCAACCTGACCAACGTCAATTTCCACCTGATCGACGTTGGTCTTTGTATTTTTTTGTGAGTGATGATTTTTACCCATGAGCTCATTTTGGATCATAACCTCTTCCAAATCAAGATTGCCCTACTCAGAATTATTCAGCCTCTTGAGCTGATCACTGTACATCACCTTCTCATTAAAAACCAAGGCTTTCCATTTCTCAAATGTGTCAAAAACATCATATTTCCTCTTTATGCAATAAACACATACCTTTCTTGTAAAATCATCAATGAAAGAAACATAATACTATGATCCTCTAATATAAGTTACCTGAGTTGGTCCCCACACGTCTATGTGAACAAGCTCCAACTTGTGCTTCTTCTTTGTTGACCCAGTTTTGAGAAACCTCACTTTTTTCTATTTCCCAAAAATACAATGTTCATAGAAATCTAGATCTATGCTTTTCAAATCTAAAAGCTTACCTTTTGACTTAAGAACATCCATTCCCTTCTCACTCATGTGACCAAGCCTACAATGCCACAACTTTGCATCTACATTTGAAGTAGATAAAACAAAAGGAGAATAATCAGTAATACAAGTAGATAGATAAAGTGTACTTACTCTCTTACCTCTTACTAATACAAATGCACCCTTGGAAACTTTCTAAGATTCAGCTATAAGAGTTACTGTGCAACCCTCATCACCCAACTTTCCTACAAAAATTAGATTCCTCTTCAGGATGTGTACATGCATGACATCCATCAACACCCATGTGTTGCCATTCTGCAATTTCAGCTACACTTTTCCTTTACCAATAATTTGAAAAGGCTCATCATCCCCTAAATAAACTTTTCCAAAATATCCATGGACATAATCATTGAAAAATTCTCTATTTGGGGTTGCATGGAAAGAGGCACTAGAATCTAAAACCCATGTTTCTACTTTATCCAAGGAAATTATAAGAGCATCTTGTGCAACAATACCTGTAACTTTTGCTTCTTTATTACCTTCATGTTGATTTTCTTTGAACCAACAATCTTTTTTTGCATGCCCTTTCTTTCCACAATTCCAGCAGGTTATACTTCCATTTCTAGATTTGGATCTACTTCCCATATTTGACCTTGATTTCCCTTGCTTGCCCTTCTCTCTTAGCCATCCCCTGCTTTCAACACTTGAAGCATTACCTAATGTTTTTCCTGTGCTTTTCCTGCAAATTTCTTCATTCAATATTACACTAACAACATCATCAACTTTCAAGATATTTGAAGCAGATGTAGTATTACTAACTGCCATTACCAAACTATGCCAACTTTTAGGTAAAGATCATAAGATTAAGAGAGCCTTAATTTCATCATCAAAAACTATTTTGACTAAATTTAACTGATTTACAATTGTATGGAAATCATTAAGATGACTATATATAGATCCACCTTCCTGCATTTGCAAATTAAATAATTGCTTCATAAGATATACCTTATTCGAAGCTGAGGGTTTTTCATATAAATTTGCCAAAGTATCCATTAACTCTACCATTGTCTTTGCCTGTGATAAGTTGGAAATCACAAAAGATGCCAGGCTCAACCTTATAGATCCAAGAGCCTTTATATCAAGAACATTCCATTCTTCATCTTTCATATCTATGGGCTTACATGAAACCCCACCCAACAATAAGTATAGATCTTTCTAATACAGATAATCTTCAATCTACATCCTCCATAATTGATAATTCTTGCCATTGAATTTCTCTATTCTTAGTTTACTTTCTTCTGCCATTGCTTTACTCCCACTCAATTAGAAGCCCCTATGAGTGAATTTTGTAATCAACAAACAGTAACACGCTCTGAAACCTATGATCTAATACCAATTGTTAGTGTATACACATAGCTCTGATGCCACTTTTCAGTGTCTTACAGTATAATTTGATTACTTTTGTATAAGCAACTAAACACGGAATTGAAACTAGAAGTAATAAGTAACTAGAAATTAGAAATAATAAAGAATAAGAGATACAAGAAACAATACAATTTTGTATTAAACTCTTCTAGAAGGAAATACAATGAAGAAATATCTCTCTCCTCACACCTCGTAGATGTATAATAATTCTCCTTCAAGAGTTCTCTCTCTCTCTCTCTCTCAATCAATTATAACCAACTCAATTATTGAATTATTCTCCAGCAGATCTTCTTGATCTTGCACCTTGCAGATCAACTTAATCTTGCACCCTTGCAGATCTTCTTGATCTTGCACCTTATAGATCTAATTGATCTTGCTCACCCCTTAATTACAATACTGCCCCATGGGTATCTTAAATAGAATTGAGAAGCAAAAAATAATTAGAAAAATAGACTCAAGACTAATTTTAGTCTTTACATGCAAACTAGCTATTCTCCTAAAATTAGAAACGCTGTCTAATTCTAGAAATGCATAGAAGTTCGATGTCAGTCTGAAGATGACCAATGCCAGCTGACCCCTAACCCATGTCGGTTGGTTCTGACTGATGCCGGTCAACCCCTAACCGATGTCAGTTGGTTCTGACCAATTCCACCGATGCCAGTTACTGTGTAGCTCATTGGTGAAGATTTTAGCTCCACAACTCAACAATCAAGTCAATGTCTAATAAATCCTAATACATGGGAGAGAACTACAAATCCAAATCTATCTACTCTTACAAAAGAAGAACAAAGTTAGGAATACTTACCTTTGAAGATGAACCCATTGAGTCTCAATCTCTCCCTTGGCCAAGGTGATTCAAAAGAGGTTATTATGGCATCTAATGATAACAAGGATAAGTTGTCTTAATGATACACAACTTCTCTATGTATCCAAAATAATTCTCCATAAGACAAGATCTGTATTTGTAAATAAAGTATTGAAACCCTAAGCAATGCTCCTCAAGTAGAATGGTGGGTAAGTAGATGCACAATATAATATTCCTCTCCTTCTTCTTTCTCTTTATAAATGACATAAATGAATGTGTATATAGTTAAATCTAACCCTAAACTCTTATAAAAGTTTAGTCAACAGGGTTAACCCAATTAAACTCTATATCATTATTTTATAAAAATTAGTTAGGTTTCAGTCTAGGTTGGCCAAAGCTGACCTAGACCTATAATGTGATTTTAACAAATTAAATATAGGGTCAGCCTAGGCTAATAGTGTACTATAAATTGTCAAAAAGGGTTTTAAGCTTAGGAAGGGGCTACGTAATATGGTGAATTAATTGAAGGAGTGTGTAAGAAAGGTTTCAAATCTGAGGGAAGTGTATAGGTGAAGGTTGTGTAGATATCAAGTGGTGGTATAGGGGGAAAAAACCATGTGAAACACCAATGGTCTATCCACCCATTTCTTAATGCACAATTTAAGGCTTACACTTAGAGAGATTGAGACTCGATGCATTCTTATAAGAGAGAAAGCATTAGTAATTGATAAAGTTTGAAAATATTATGTGTATACACTTTCCATGCTTACATCATGTTAAATCATTTACCATCACATCATAGATTGGAAGTTCAACCACCAAATTTATAAGAAGTCTGACCATCACTCAGTTAAGAATATAAACCACTCTTATGACGATTTTTATTTGTAACCATCATTAGTTATAACTATTTTTTTGAAATGATATATGTTATAAATCACATAATAAAAAGAGGAGGCCATCGATCCCATTTTTTATTGACTACATCCACAACATCATGAATACTTGAATACCTAAAGTATCTTATATCAGTTGGCCATCTCACCCTTGTGTTAGCATGCTCTGTGCATTTAATATCTAAATGGTATTTTTCTAGTTGAGACAAATAATTTAGGATGTGTCATCCCTCTTTCTGATTATATAAGCTTGGTCTCCTCATCTTTTTAGGAACTTATATGCACCCCTAAACACATCACCAGGGATGCATTCCCCTTTGATCATAATAGCTTGATATTCTATTCTTCTTGCACATTATACACATATTTACTTTTCCTTATTCTTTAATTTGAAAACAAATGAAACCATTCCACCAATATCATGCATTAAATATGTAATGGATGTTTTCACATCTATTTCATATATTCCATCGAATGTTTTATAATATTCAACTTTATTTGAATAAAATCATTTGATTTAAATATTTATAGCTTTGTCCTCCACACAACCTCCTAGGATTAGTGAAAATCATTATGTAAATACTAAAATATGGTCTTCTATACTTGACAATGACAAGATTGACACACATTTACTATGCATGAATTTAGCACTCAAACAAGGTCATAATCTACCATTCTGTCACACTTGCATGTTATCTTATGAGTTAACCCTTCCAATCTAATGTTATACACTTAAAACAACCCCATTATCTATTTCAAACCTATTGAATATCATTCAAAAAAATATCTACACTCTCAATTCAATCCACCTATACACATGTCAGTTCCATTAGATACGATCAATATTACCAATCGATAATAACCTACTTTGGTTGGTATCAACCCGCTCCCACCAACTACTATGTTTTAAAATCAAACCCATCCTCAGGGTTATCCCATTATCCTAATGTGTCAATAACATGATGAATTATTCAATTGGATACATATAAAAACAAATCAAAATCTCATGCAAAAGGGACTTATCTGATATACATCTATACACTATTGCACGTTGATCAAATCTACCTTATTTTTCCTAATTTATGAACTTATCACTAGGATCAATCACAAGCCAAATATAAAACACTCAAAATTTGAGTCAAATAAATTATTGTCAACTATAGAAGCCACATCATTAGCTGTATATATATAACAAAGGAACACAATTACACAATCAAACTAGGTGAGAGAACTACATGTTTCTTGATTTCCCTCCTTGGATTATTAGATATGAAGGTACTAGTAAATCATCAGAAGTGGTTTATTGGGTTCAATTCAACCCATTACACTTCCATATTTTTTACATGTTTCTATCCCTCATAAGCACACCTATGGTTTCAAGGCAAAGAAGGAAAATTTTTAGAGTTGCATGCATCATCAGGGTTTAGGATCATCAACACAAAGTAAATAAAGATAGTCACATGTGAGCGTACATGCATTATACCCTACTTTGGCACAAGTCAATACAAACCACTAGGTCATTATCAACTAATTATACTGACCCAATCCTATGGATCCAACCTAGACTAGACATCAAATTAGTTTTAAAATTGAACAAACCACATATCAATTTATCCTTGATTTTTACTTCCAAAATATAGTCACATTTAGAAAATCAACTAAAAAAGTTAATTATTTTGATTTCCTTAGTTTTCCATACTTAGAATATTCCCTTGTCAAATTATAAGAATCAATATCGGTCTTTTACATTAAGATGTATGCTTGAATGCCATACTTATTGATATGAATTCTATTTCAAAGTTCTATCTTAATTAGATTAATCTCACATATTAATCCAAATTAGGTTAAAACATATTGGTGAACTCAAATATTGATCAAACCAATATTCCAATGTTTTATATTAACCTCCATATGCTTGCACATTTATTTAGATTAGGACTTGCTTATATTACAATAGTTTGTTTAAGACCTAATAAATCAAAAATGGATAATTGGGGTGAAACCTCTAGTAACTATCATCCTATGGACTTCTTATTTGCTATGAAATCCATCCTTTAATCATATTATAATGATTGGATAAATAAAAAAACATGTGTGATTAGTGATGAAAATTATATACATGAAGAATATAATATTGAAATATTTGATTATGATCATGAATATCAAGAGCATTGGTATGATTGTCAAGACTACATTAAAGAAAAAAATCAATCCACTAATGATGAAATATAAGAACCTACTTCTCCTACGTCCTCTTTGCATTATTTTTTAAAATCATACAATAGAACAAGATACTAATGAACACATGCATGATCCTAGCATACTTTATGAGTTAAAAAGTGAATATTCTCTCTTTAGAACTAGAAAAAATGTGAAATTTCTTCTCTCTCTCTAGAAATGGAAAATGAATGTGAAGAATGTGAAATTCCTTCTCTCTCTCTCTTAAGAAATGGAAAAATAAATTGAAATCCCCTCTATCTCTCTATAAATAATAAATTATACAAACACATGTGATGATTATTTATCTTCTCTTGAAATATAATGTCAAAATATCTGTCTAGGTAGAGCCTTCTATGGAAACAAAATGTGGTGATAATGTAAGAATATGAAATGATATAATGTAATGAAATTAATTAGTTACTTTGCATCAATAGAATAATGTATCACATGATTATGAGAATAATAAGTAGATTCAAAACAATAATTGAAGAAATATTAGAATACTTGATAAATGTGACTGAGTCACTTTGAGAGGGAAACATCCACAACAATGTAATACACATATAATTCATAATATGATGATCAAATACTAACCACTACCTCCTATATATACTCTACTTAAGCCATGTTTATTCCATATTCCAACACTACTAACAATATAAGAACATAGATAAATGTGTCAAGATAATATGAAATGTTATGAAAGCCATAAGTCAACCACACATATCCCAAACATGTTATTGGCTAAGAGCATAACATGCCCCTCCTCTCAAAAATAATGTATCCCTCAACATCAAAAAACTCTGGATGTTGCTAAAAAAAAGCTTCACCTTAACACGTTGCATCTTCATGATTCAAATTCTTCCACTTTATTAAATACTCCTTAATCTCTCTTAATATCATCCTTTTAGTGCATGTTTGAAGGATATAATTAGGTTCTAGAATGACTTGGCCTTCTTCATCTAGTCTGGTTACTCATTATGGGTCAAAACTCTCTATCCAATTACCTTATTTAAGCAGGATACATGAAATACATGATGTATGTGAGTGGATTGGAGTAGTTCCAACCTATAAGATACACTATCAATTTTTTGTAGGATCTTATAAGGGTCATAATTTATTCATGTGAAACATATGCATAACCAAACACACTCATTATTTTTTATTCTACATAGATCTGACACCTCTCACATAACCTTGCACATTCATTTTCTAGAAGATTACTCACATCCTTACTCACAAGTCTTTCACCTACTCATAAACTTTTGTATAATGATCACCTCATATCATATCTTGTGTATTGCATTGTGCACTCCTCATCTTTAGTTTCATGTACTTCACTGACATCTACTCATGGACTCATCAATCCATTTGGGTTATAATTTAGCACAACCACATATTGGCCTACCCTAATTGCATGGCACAATAATTAGTTTTTAGTTGCCAAATGTTGGATATCAAGATTGGAAATCATGGATGATATCCTAGACATTAACTATTTAGATCATTAAAAACTACCACATCTGATAGGAATATAGACACACCATAAACACCTTATTTGGTATATTTACAATAGTTAATACTGCTCTTGTAATATTCATATTAAATATGTACTATATGCATCTAGCTAAAGATAGCAAAGATAATTAGTTAGGTTAATGCCATTACATAATCATGACACAGATAACTTATTCCACACATCTACTGTGCATAAACACACTATATACATTATGATCTATTTCCCCTATTATTTTATTTATGAATATAACTTATATTTCTTAGAAGTAAGACTTTCACTCCATTAAATGTGTGTTTGATTTTTCTATCTGAATACATTTATGTGCATTTACTATGCACAACCAAACTTAGTTTTTCAATACACATATGGTCTTGAGCGTCATGGTGTAGATCATTAGTATTATAACTAATATATCTATTCATTTTTATGCCTATAACCACATGAGTTAAATGAGAGAAAAAGGCTTAATAATTAGCTCTATTTTAGAGATTTTATAAGAATACCATAGTAAAATCAAGATGACTGATGCCCATAAACAACCTGAGGTATCCCCAAAAGTTTAAAGGCTAATTGTTGATGCACTGGAGGCATAACACTAGAATTTTTGGCTAGTTATATGAGTTAATTATATATCTCAACTCGATGCTTTCCCATCCATCTCAACATTATGCTCCATAATGATTTTAACAATAAACACCCTTCAAAGTACAAGTCAATCTTGACATCCCTTTATTCAAAGGTAAGATTGATGTCAAAGCATTAGACGCCTAGATTTGATAATTTGAGGTGTAATTATTAGTCAATTATTTCACTGATGTTGAGAAGATCACTTTCACAATATTGAATATGTCCATTCTAATTGTTCACTGGTGGGAGACCTTCATTGCGTAGCATGTGTAAGAGTATATTCCAATCAAATCATGGAAGAATTTTGTCAATGCATTGAAGGAAAAATACTACCCTCTCCAATAATTTGAAGATGAATACATCAAGTTACAATAATCAGAACAATGCACAGTTTAGTCAGTGGAAGACTATGCTAATACATTCCATGACTGCTCTACATGATTGTAAGAGAACTTGAGGAAATAACATAGGGTGCTGAAGTACATTAATAGATTATCACCTTATATTCATGCAAATTTGGATTTATTAACTTTTAAAATTTTGGGATAAACATATCCAACACCACCAAGATCTAAGCCAAGGTAAGGATGAAACATCATTATACCTCTTCATCTAAAGCAATGCATAAGTCCTAACCCTCATACAATTCCACATCATATCCTTTTACACAAAATCACAACATTTATCACAAAGGTGAGTAACCTTAGGAGACTACAAAACACTCAAAGGCCCTTACACCTTTTACTTCAGAAAAAGGAAAGAATAATTTAGGTGATAAGTGGTGCCATTTCCATCACTCATCCACCCATGATTACTTTGAATGCCATATTCATCATTCCTTGATCACACAATCTACATTAGGACCCACACCAATGTATAGTATTAATTTATATGCCTCTTGTAATCTATAAGGAGTGTGAACATATCTTACATGCTAAGTTATTTATGAAGGGCCAACATTTACATGCCATCATCGATAGTGGTAATTAGAAGAACATCATTGTGTAATCCACAGCTCAACACCTTGGTATTACCTTTATTTCACATCCCAAGCCATATTATCTAGGGTGGCTGTAGTAAGGGAAAGATATACAAGTTTGATGATAATGCACTTTTCAATATAAATTCAAGCATATGGAGGATAATATCATGTATGAAATCATACCTCTAAAAGTCTATGACATCTTGTTGGGGACATCACATCTATGCTAATAAAAAGTTACATATCAATTTAATCAATAACATTGGACTATCCATACACAAGATCATTTCTACCACCACTTCAAGTTAGTACCTATGACTAAAGTCACCTTGGTCTCTACGAATAAATGTCACAAATCATCTTGCATACATAAAAGTTCATGTTATTCATGGTTCACCCTGATACACCTACATAGATGGCAAATTGAACTCTAGTAGTGCACACCACTCATATAATGACACAACAACAATATCTTGATAATTTACTAGAGTATCATAATGAAGTCTTCATAGACCCTAAAGGCCTTCTAATGCACTATGCAATAAATCACCACATTGATGTATTTATTAGATATTATATTCTAAATAGCCCCTATATTATAGATTAGTTTGGGAGAATGATGCAATACAATACTAAATATAAGGGCTCCTTAATCAGGGTAATATGAGGCCTAACTCTTCTCCTTTTAGGAGTTTTATAGTCCTCACACCCAAGAAGTATGGGTCCTGGTGAATTTTCATAGACTATCATGCACTCAAAAAGATAATAGTGAAGAATCAGTACCCACTAACACACATTTACAAACTTTTATACTAGCTTTAAGGTGCACAATACTTCACCAATATTGACTTGAAGTTAGGTTATCATCATGTTCTAGTCCATTCTAAAGATGTCTAAAAGATAATATTAAAGACATGGGAAGGATTGTATCAATGGTTAGTCATTCCTTTTGGCCTAACCAATATGTTAGCCACTTTCATGCACTTGATGGATGATCTAATCATGCCTTTTATCAACTCCATCATTATCTACTTGGATGACATTCTAATCTTCAACAAGACTTGGGAGGAGCATATGGATTACATCTCACACATCTTCGACACCTTGTGTTAACATAAGTTGAAATCAAACTTACAAAAGTGTACATTTGACACTATGTAGATCTAGTACCCAGGCTATATCATTGATTACACATGCATCCATGTAGATTCATAAAAGATTAAGGTGATCCAAGATTGGCCTACTCCACATAAAATCATAGAATCAAGGATTTTTCTTTGAATTTATAAATTCTACCATAGGTTTATCCTTGATTTATTGCACATATCTTGGGCTCTCATCTAGATAACATGTGAAAATCCAAGTTCAATTGGACACATGCACAACAACACACTTTTTAGGTACTCAAGCAATGTCTCTATGCAATGCTTATTTTTACAATCCCTAAAATTTGACATTTATTCAAAATTGACATTGATGCATCTAAATACACACTCAGTAAAGTTCTCATGTAACATGGACATCTGGTCACATACCACTCAAAGATGTTAAAAAACACAATGCAAAGGTACTCCACCTATGAGAAAGAATTGTATGCTATTGTTCAAGTAATTAAGAAATGGTGCCACTAAGTTCTAGGTAAGAAGATTTTTTTTCATTCAAATCACAATCGACATTAGTTCCTATAGACATAGAACAAGCTAGAGAATGTGTGACACATGAAATCAATGACTTATATGGAACAATTCCATCTCATGACCAAGCACAAGAAAGGGAAGGGCAATAAGGTAGCATATTGACTTAGCCAATCACTAGTTCATACACTCATCATAATGTTGGAAACACATGGATACAACTTTGTAGACTAGGTATCCATCTACTTAGATGACCAGGACTTTGTAATAACTTACACTAGCCTAGCATAAGGTCAAAAAGTTTAAGAGTTGTACTTTTCTAACCATCTTCTCTACAAGCTTAGACATATCTATATTACTAATGGCACACCTCACTAATGAATCATCTGGGAGGTATACTATGATAAGACCTTAGGACACTTTAGTGTTACAAAGACCCTAGATACATTGTAGTCATACTTCTTGTAGATACTTATGTGCATATACATGGAATTCCACATCAGGTCTTTTATTACTTGTTACATTAAAGACCATAAAAAAGAAGCTAAGACTTTACACACTTATACTAGTTTCATCTAGACCATGGGAATATATCAATGTGGATTTCATGATCGAGTTACCTAAAATGAGATGATATCATGATGTTGTGTTCATTATATTTGATAGGTTTTCTAAGATGGCTATCATGGTTGTATGTAAGAAAGACATTGACACAGGTGGCATTGTGCAATCCTTCTTCAACCATGTTTGGGTTCATTTTGGGTTTACAACATCCATTTTATCTAATTGATATCCACACTTTGTAATTTAATTTTGGAAAATATTATGGGACTTGATGGGTATGCATCTAGATCAATCGTTAACTTTTCATCCACCAAAAGATGGGCAAACTAAAGTGGTAAATCACACACTTGTTTATATTTTGTGAATGTAAAACCACACACATTATTACACTTGGGATGATAATCTACTATATATTAAACATGCCTAAATTATAGTGATGCACAACTCTTTGGGTCACATTCCATTCTAGACTTATCTTAGGTTTCAACTTTTGGCACCTCTAGACATATCATACTACACACTAACCAACACTAAGTCATGTACATAAGAATAAGAAGTGGATAAAGTGTTCGAATAAAAAAAACTAATAGTGGGGGGTGAATTAGTCTTCAATACTTTACATAATCTCACTTTGGCAATCATAGATCATTTAGATAAGCATGCTCATCTTAGCAAGCATAAGAATCAATCTACAAGAGCAGGAAACACATGAATGCAATATGTATGTGGGAAAATCTCAAGGGGAATAAAAACCACTAAAACATAGATAGGAAAACTTGTAATAAAATACCATAAATAAAATTTAGTTGAGTACCAACCCAACAAGGAGCACCAACCCCTAAATTTATTAAGTACTAACTTGACTTTAGCAAGCATGAACTTGATAAGAGGATATAACCCCCTTGATAATCAAGCACCCACCTAATAAATACTATAAAATAATAAAAATTTATCTTTTTGACCTCTCACAACTAATGATGGTCTTATTTTTATCTATCACACTCAAATCTACCTCTCACAGAACCAAAAATTGTCCTTTACCTTCTTCACTCAATTAACCCTTCTATGGCTTGAGACTATCATGAAAGAACTCATGAAACCATATAAATGTATATGAATAATTTAAAAAAATTATTTGATATGTTTCACCACCTATTTAGACACACACAATCCTCTTCTTCTTCTTCACTTTACATCTACTTACTCTACATTCCTTTTTCTTAGGCCTAAAAATGCCTAGTATAGATATAAGTCTTTTCTTGATCATACCTTCTTAGTCAGATAAGCACTCTTATCCTATTAGGTTGGACATGGAATTAATATTATAAAAATTCAAATACATGGATCAAATTTTCTTTGAGTCCCTTTAGGTCTGACCTTTCTCAAATAGGTCTTATCTCTCCTTCAGATCTCATGGAGAGCTAATCTTGTTTAGGTCTAATTAACACATGTTACCCTTAGATAATTTTGGATAAAATTAAAAATATTTAAATATAAGAGGAACATAATATTCCATCCAAATAGACCTATTATAAGCTCATATAGGCTCTATAACACTTTTTATCTCAAATCACTACTTGGAGCACATCATTAGTAAAGTTCATATTAGCCCTGTGAAAACCCAGAAAGTCAATCTAAAATAATTAAAGCATAAAAAAAAATTTCCAAAAAAATATGTAAATAGAATCCTCATGACCTCATAGTAATAATAATTTGAATTTGACCTCACAACTTAATGTAAACATGCTCAAACCCTTCTCTGTAAGAAGTCCACTTAGAACTGCCATTGGTCTCAAAACACAATCATGGAGCCTTACACCTTTGTCACTTATAAGAACACTCTTAAGGTATTAAAATTCATGATTATGATCTTATATAATCCTTAGAGTAAATTACATTAGTATGATCACAAGTACAAATGATATTTATTGGTCTTACAGACCAATCTGTTGACCTCCTTTCTCACAAACCTTACTCAGTTAGATAAGCCATATTGGCTTAAATTTTCCAATCCTTGTGTAATAAATTTCAATAGTTTTAAAAGAATGGATATGAAAATAATGTATTAAATAACAAAAATACATGATTTTTATGATTTATATAATGGAAGAGAGTCTCCAACTTATCACACCCACTTTCTTACTCAAACTTGTCAATACAACTTCTAACACAATCATAGTGATAATGAATTTCAACTCTTATCTAGACACTTTTGGAGGCATCTGATGCATGAAAGTGATTGTATGAGATAATTAGGTAAATATTATATATATACATATATATATATATATATATATCATGTTCAAGTGATAATATTGGTATTATAGGCCAATCTCACACCGTTACACCTTCACTATCTTATCTGCACTAGATAGGTCAACTTATAAGCAACATTATCAACATATCCATTGACAAAAAAATCATATAATCAAAATGAATGTGTAATAAAATTCTTGAAAAAAATACCCATGTATTTTATTTCATCTCTAATTCATGACAACACATCCCTAATCTCATTCCCACTTCTACCTATTTTTTCTCATTGTCTGCATCACTTTGCCTTTTTAGCAATAGGTCAAATTTCATGACCAATTTAGAATATCTGAGGTTTTCAACCTAATTATAAACCACCATGGGAATAATATATAAGTATCAATATTTAATCTCCATCCACTTAGCAACTTTGACTTGGTCAATCCTTCCTACAACCACAAATTTTTGAGAAACATGGCTTTTCTGATAAGATCCACTCACTCACCTGACATACCAATGACACATATAGGTACTTAGGAGAGTAATATACATGTTTAAATAATAAAAATAGGTGATATAGTCCATTTTTATCCATTTATATTGATATCTTCTAATCGAGTCACATTTAGGGTTTTAGACAGGTTTAACCCACCTTACAGTTTTAATAATCATTCATAAAGCTTAGGCCCTTAATATAGAAACCAATGATTGTAAATTTGATATATGAGCCATTTAAATCTTCCATGAATGTCTTAAGTTATAAATTATTGGCTACACATGCCAAAAATCACATGAAATTTCTTCTCAAGTTGAGAACCCTTCATTTTGTGCACACAAGAAACCTCGAAACCACATTCCATGCATTTACTTGAAAACTTTAACTTTAAAATTGGTCAACACACCTATAAAAACTTTACATGAATATTTCAATACTAATTTCTCCATGATTACCTTGGAAACTAATCCTGATACCCCATTAGGCCGCCATCTCTCTTTTTGCTCTTTAGGCTCTTGATCTGTAAGTCTCATTTGGCCTTAAAATAGGCATTATAGCCACTATAATTACACTCTCCACATCACTCACATGATCAAGAAAATTATCACATGATATAACACTAATTTAAATTCTTCATAGATCTTGACAACACATCATGACCCATCATTATGTCAGGCAGAGTCTAGGACTAGTCTAGTTGCATGATAGGTGTTAAAGGGTCTATCGACTCACCTTGAAGTTATCTTGAGTGTTCCAATGCATCATATACATGATTAAGTGTCCTTATACATCCTCTTCTTCCTCTATTAATTCATATTACTAAGCCACCATTATATTTATTGCACCAGACTAGGCATCCAATGTACAAGCCTTATCAAGAACCTTGTACTCAAGAACTAGTACACAAACATGCTTACCTTATACTAAACCTTGACATAAACCTCATAAGAATAATTAGGTTGACTTAAAATTATCTCTTAATATAAATACAATAGGTTTCCTTCAAATTATCTCTTGTCACATGCCCTTTCACCATGCATCTTTACCAGATGCACCATGACACCAATGACATCCATCTAGACCTTGAAATCAATGACTTCCACCTTGAAAACACTCTTCAAAAAATTCCCCCTTTTTAATTGATGAAAAAACATTCTTCAGTCTACTTTATTTGATCTCCCCAAGTTTGATCAATCTCCCTTTTTAGACTCTATTCCCCTTTAACATTAATGACAAAGATGCATAACTGTCATATGAAACTATACCTTCTTTTTACAGGAGCTCAACACATAGAATTAAAAAATTAAGTCAACATGCTTCCCCTTACTACAAGAATACCTCTATAAGATGAATTTTGATAACAAGACCACTTCTCAATGTAGAACAAACTTAGTCTCAAACTTGAATAAATCCCCCTCAAACCAAGCATTCATCATGCTTCTAATGCCTGAATAGTGTCTCCATGAAGCCTAATAGAGTCAACAAATATTATAGGGAACTAAAATATTACAAGTTTAGGAGATTCATAGATCTCCATACTCTCATTTGATTGAATTTAATTCAATACCCTTTTAGGCTTGATTTACATTATAGGTTTAATCTCTTCATCATCTATCTAATCATCAATGTGGGTTGACAATAGTCATTCCTAATTTGTTTTCACATTTAGAGCATTCTCTATCACATCAAGTAGTCGACTCAAGATTGTAGACTGATCATGACCTATTTCATTATCTTTGGTTTCAAAACATTCATTTTTCTTCTCTTTATCACTTTAGAGTCTTCAAACCTCCTATTTTGACTTGATGACTTTCTAACCTTATTAGGACAAAATCTTGTGATGTGTCCTACATCATGACAACTATAACAAACCACCTTATACATACCTTTTGACTGATGTGAGCTATGAATCGTTCCATAGTCCCATGAATACTCATTATTGGAGGGCATTCTACATTCTCTTACTCTATGACCAAATTTATTACACACAAAATAGTAATCATTGAATGAATTGGCATACCTTATTACATTTGGATATTTGATAGGTATTTTCATGTTGACCTTATTATCTTCAATATTCTTTTCCTTGACTTGAGGTGCCTAATTTTTGTTTTATTTAAAACCAAGATGTATTTTGTCACTTGATAACTTTTAACAAGTCAAGATATCATCCAATGCCTCAGTTCTGTTCTTAAACTTCAAAAAGCTCCTCACCTTGCTTGATGCTTGATTAAACTCAAGTTTTTAGGATTCCACTTTAGTTTCATACTCAATGCACTCCTCCTATTTAACATTTAGGCTTGTATTTACTACCTCCATCTATGACTCAACTTGATTGATGATCTCATCATACTCCTTGAAAGCGTTACTCAACCTTTCCTCAAACAAACCAATCTGATCCTCATAGTCCTTAACAAGTGCTTTTAGTTTGTGATTTTTTTTCCTTTATAACTTCAATTCCTATAGTACACTTACCAATTATACCTTAAGATATACTTCAAATTATTATTCATCTAATTCCACATCAACCATAATGGCATTCCCACTTGAACAACCCTCATTATCTGATTCTATGGTCATAATTTTTTTTCATTATTATCATGTTCAGGTTCATGACTATCATCATCACTATCAGACTCTCTTGAGTCACTTACATTAGAAGGATTATATTTATTAGTGTAGAATATTTTATTGTTATTTAAAATTCCTTATCTACCTTCATAATTTTTGAACTCCTTTTTATTAGGCGTATAGGTCTTCTTGTCATATTCATGATGTTTGTCATGTTCTTCATCATGCTCAGACTTATCCTTATTGGATCATTTAGATGAAAAGTGACCAACCTTACCATAGTTGAAGCATTTGAATGGAAAATTACCTTTGTACTTACCATAACCAAATATCAACTTCCTTACAAACATAGATATCAGTTGATCATCATCAAAATCTAAGCATTCCTCATCCTTGACCTTCTTGGATTTTGACTTCCTCTCAACTTTGAAAGCTGCTTCTTTATTAAGAGGTCTTCCTTCATTGGTTCTCATCTCATAGGTAGTCAAGATGCCATGAATCCCATCCATTATTGAATTCCATATATCGTGTCCTTATGACATTAAATATATATTCATTCTAACACTTTAAAATTCATAGTTATATCCATTAAACTATGGAGCCTTACTGGTAGAGAAACTACCTTGAGCTTGTTGACTAGCTATCCTTGCTTCTAGGATCTTGTTTTAGGCCTAATTTAAAGGAATGGTTTAATGAAAAAATTTAGAAGAAAAATGAATGAGAGTGGGGGGGGGTAAATCAATATTCAATATTTATACAATCTTACTTTGGCAATCATAGATCATTTAGATAAGCATGTTCATCTTAGCAAGCATAACCATAAATATACAAGAGAATGAAACACATGAACATAATATATATGTGGGAAACCCTCAAGGGGAATAAAATACAATAAAAAAAAATTTGAATAACTTGTTATATAATACCATGAATCAAATTTAGTTGAGCACCAACCCAACAAGGAATACCAACCCCTAAATTTATCAAGCACCAACTTGATAAGAGGTTAAAACCCCCTTTCTGATCAAGCATCCACTTAATAAATACTTTAAAATAGTCCACATTGATATTGTTTCCATCTCAAAATTTATGATTGTCTTATTTTTATCTATCACAGTCAAATTTTCATCTCACACACTCAAAAACTATCCTTTACCTTCTTTGCTCAATTAGCCCTTATATGGCTTGAAACTATCTTGAAAACATTCATGAAACCCTATATATGTCTATGGATAATTTATATCATCTATTTGATATGTTTCACCACCTATGTAAACTCACACAATAATATTTTTCTTTTCTTCACATCTGCTCACTCTATATTCCTTTTTCTTAGGCCTAAAAATGCCTAGTGCTTATACATGTCTTTTCTTGTTCATACCTTATCAGTCAGATAATCACTCTTATACTCTTAGGTTAGACATGTAAAAAATATTATAAAACTTCAAAGACATGTATCAAATGTTATTTGAGTCCATTTAGGTCTAACCTTTCTCAAATAGGTCTTATCTCTCCTTTAGGTCTCATGGAGACCTAATCTTGTTTAGGCCTAATTAACACACATTACCCTTAGATCCTTTTGGAGAATGTTCAAACTCTTTAAAAAGAAGAAGCACATAATATGTCATTCCAATAGAAATATTATAATATCATATAGAATATATAACAATTTTTAACTCAAATCACTACTTGGAGCACATAATTAGTATAGTTCATATTAGCCTTATGAAAACCCAGAAAGTCTATCTAAAACAATTGAAGCATAAACACAAATTTGCCAAATAACCATAGAAAAAACATGTAAAGATAATAATAATGATCTAAAATTCATCATAATTTTTATTGTAACTCATAAGTTAAGTTAAAAAATGCTCAAACCCTTCTCTGCAAGAAGTCCACTTAGAACTACCAATTGGTCTCAAAACACAATCATGGAGCCTTGAACCTTTGTTACCTGTAGGAACAATACTAAGGTATTAAAATGAATTATTATGGTATTATATCCTCATTAGATCAAATATAATCACAAGGATAATAAGTAAAAATGACATCTATTGGTCTTACAAACCAATCTATTGACCTCCATCACACACCATACTCAGTCAGATAAGCCATATTGGCTTCAATGTTCCAATCCTTTTATACTGAATTCCAAGATTTTAAAAATCATGTTTATGAAAATAATGACTTAAATAAAAAATATATATTATTTTTATGATTTAGATAAGGTTAGAGAACCTCCAACTCATCATTCCCACTTGCTTACTCAAACTTGTCAATACACCTTCAAACACCATCATGGTGATAATGACTTTCAACTCTTGTCTAGAAAATTTTGGAGACATATGATGAATTTGGGTGATATTATGAGAATTTAGGTAATTATAAAATAAATATATATCATGTTCAAGTTATAATATTGGTCTTTTAGACCAATCTCACACTGTTACACCTTCACTATCTTATCTGCACTAGATAGGTCAACTTATAAGCAACATTCTCAACATATCCACTAAAACAAAATCATATAATCAACATGAATTTGTAATAAAAGTATTTAAAAAAAAACCCCATGCATTTTTATTCATCCCTAATCCACGACAACACGTCCCTAGTCTCATTCCCACTTTTACCTAGTTCTTCTCACTGTCTACCTCACTAGGCCTTTTTAGCGATAGGTCAACTTCCATGACCAGTTTAGTATATTTGAGGTTTTTAAAATGATTGGAAACTACCATGATAATAATATATAAATATCAAGATTTAACATCTATCCACTTATCAACTTTGACTCTGTCAATCCTTCTTGCTACACCAAATTTATGAGAAACATGTTTTTTCCTATAGGATCCACTCACTCACCTAACAAACCAATGCCACCTATAGGTACTTAGGAGAGTAATATATATGTTAAAATCATAAAAATAATTCATAAAATTCATTTTTATCCATTTATATAAATATCTTCCATATCAGGTCACATTTAGGGTTTTAGAGAGGTTTAAACCACTTTATAGTCCTAACAATCACTCATAAAGCTTAGGCCTTTAATATAAAAACCAATGCTTGGAAATTTTATCTAGGACCATTATACATCTACCATTAATGTATTAAGTTATCATTTATAGGTTACACATTCCAAAAAACACATGAAATTTCTTCTCGAATTGAGAACCCTTCATTCTATGCACACAAGAAACCTCAAAACCACATTCCATTCCTTTCATTGAAAAATTTGACCTCAGACTTGGTAAACACACATAAAAAACATGAAAAACCTATGTAAATACTAATTTTTCATTTCTTACATTGGAAACTGATCTTGATACCCCATTAGGCCACCATCTCTCTCTTTGTTCTTTAGGATCTTGATCTGTAAGTCTCATTTAGCCTTGAAATAAACATTCTAGACACTATCCTTGCACTCTCCACATCAATCACATGATAAAACAACTTATCACATGATATAAAACTAATTTTAATTATTCATAGATCTTGACAACACATTATGACCCATCATTATGTCAGGCAAAGTCTAGGACTAGTCTAGTTGCATGATAGATCCTAAAGGGTCTACCCCTGTAGACTCACCTTGAAGTTATATTGAGTGTTCCATTGAATCATATACATGATAAAGTGTCCTCAGACATCCTCTTATTCCTTTGTGCATTCATCTTACTGAGCCACCATGCTCCTTCTTCCACTAGACTAGGCATCCAATGCACAAGCCTTCTCAAGAACCTTATACTCAAGAACTAGTACACAAACATGCTTACCTTATACTAAAATTTTACATCAACCCCATAATAATCATCATGTTTCATTAAAATTGTCTCTCAATAGAGAGACAATAGGTTTCATTCAAATTCTCTCTTGTCATATACCCCTTCACCATTCATCTTTACAAGATGCACCTTGACACCAATGACATCCATCTAGACCTTGACATCAATGACTTCCAACTTGAAAACACTCTTAAAAAAATTCCCCCTTTTTAATTGGTGGAAAAAAATTCTTCAGTTTGTTTTATTTCATCTCCCAAAGTTTGGTCAATCTCCCTTCTTGGACTTTCTTACCCTTTAACATTAATGATAAAAGGTCATGCATAATTATCACATGAGACCATACCTTCTTGATATAGGAGCTCAACAAAAAAATTGAAATATTAAGGCAACATTATCACCCTCAATAAAATAATACCTCCTTAAGATGAATTTTTATAATAAGACCACTTCTCAATGCAAAACAAACTTATTCAAAAACATGAATAACTCCCCCTTAAACCAAGTATTCATCATGCTTCTGCTACTTGAATAGTGTCTCCATGAAGCCTAATAGAGTCATCACATCTTATAGGGCACTAAAATATTAAAATCTTAAAGATATTCCTATATCTCCATACTCTTATCTAATTGGATGTACTTTAATACCCTTTTAGGCTTGACTTGCATTATAGGTTTGATCTCTTCATCATCTATTTGATCATCAATGTGGGCTAATAAAAAACATTCTTGACTTGTTTTCACATTTGAAGCACTCTCTATCACATCAAGTAGTTGACTCGAGCTTGTAGACTAATCATGACTCATCTTCATTATCTTTGGTTTACACTTTTTTTTCTCTCTATCACTTTAGAGTCTTCAAACCTCCTATTTTGACTTGATGACCTTCTAATCTTATTAGGATATAATCTTGAAATGTGTCCTACATAATGGAAACTATAGTAAACCACCTTATACATACCTTTTGACTGATATGAGCTATGAATCCTTCCATAGTCCCATGAATACTCATTATTAGAGGGTATTCTACATTGTCTTACTCTATGACCAAACTGATTACACAAACTAGTAACTATTGAATAAATTGGCATACCTTATTGCATTTGGCTATTTATTAGGTTTTTTCATGTTGACCTTCTTGTCTTCAACATTATTCTACTTAAATTGAGGTGCCTCCTTTTAGTCTTCTTTGAAACTAAGACCTATTTTGTCACTTTCTAACTTTTAACAACTCAAGATATCATCCAATGCCTTAGTGCTCTTTTTAAACTTCACAAAGCTCCTCACCTTGTTTGATGCTTGATTCAACTCAATTTTTAAGGATTCCACTTTATTTACATACTCAATGCACTCTTCCTCTTTAGGTTTTAAGATTGCATTGAATACCTCAATATTTGCCTCAACTTGATTGATGATCTCATCATACTCCTTAGAAGCATTACTCAACCTTTCCTCAAACAATCCAATTTGATCCTCATAGTCCTTAACAAGTGCTTTTAGTTTGTGATTATTTTTACTTTATAACTTCAATTCCTCTAGTGAAATTACCAATTCTACCTTAATATATACTTTATATTCTTTTTCATATAATTCCACATCAATCATAATGCCTTTCCCACTTGAACAACCCTCATTATCTGATTCTATGGCCATAAATTTTTTTCATTATTTTCATGTTTAGGTTCATGAATACCATCAACACTATCAGACTCACTTGAGTCACATCATAAGGATTATCTTCTTTCATGTAGAAAATTTTCTTATCATTAAAAATTCGTTTTCTACCTTCATACTTTTTGAACTCTTTATTTTTATTAGGCTTATAGGTATTCTTGTCATCTTCATGATGTTCGTCATGTTCTTTATCATGCTCAAACTTATACTTATTGGGTCACTTAGATGCAAAGTGACCAACCTTACCATAGTTGAAGCATTTGAATGGAAACTTACCTTTGTACTTACCAGATCCAAATCTCAACTTCTTTACAAACATAGTTATCATTTGATCATCATCAACATTTGAGCATTCCTCATCCTTGACCTTCTTGGATTTTGACTTCTTCTCATTCTTTCTTGGGAGGTCTTCCTTCATTGGTTCTCATCTCATAGGTAGTCAAGATTACATAAATCCCATCCAATATTAAATTAAAAATATCATGTCCTTGTGACATCAAATATATCTTAATTCTAACACTTTAAAAGGCATAGTTATATGCATTAAACTATGGAGCCTTACTGGTAGAGAAACCACCTTGAGCTTGTTGACTAGCCATCCTTGCTTCTAAGATATTCCTTTAGGCCTTTAAACCTAATTTAAAGGACCAAGTTATGATAAAAAATGTTGGAATAAAAATGACTGAGAATGGGGGGTGTATCAATATTCAATACTTTAAATAATCTTACTTTGGCAATCATATATCATTTAGACAAGCATGATCATCTTAACAAGCATAAGCATAAATATACAAGAGCATGAAACACATGAACATAATATGTATGTGGGAAACCCTTAAGGGGAATAAAACCCATTGAAACATAACTTGGATAGCTTGTACTATAATACCATGAATGAAATTTAGTTGAGCACCAACCCAACAAGGAACACAAACCCCTAAATTTATCAAGCACCAACTTGAATTTAGCAAGACCCAAATTGATAAGAGGTTAAAACAACATTTATGATAAAAAAACCACTTAATAAATATTATAAAATAGTCAAACTTGATATTTTTTCCATATCACAACTGATGATGGTCTTCTTTTTCTCTATCACACTCAAATCTGCATCTCACACATGAAAAAACTATCCTTTACCTTCCTTACTCAATTAACGCTTCTATGGCTTGAAACTATCATGATAACACTCATGAAACCATATAGATGTATATGGATGATTTATATCATTTATTTAATATATTTCACCACCTGTGTAAAATCACACAATCCTCTTCTTCTTCTCTTCACATCTACTCACTCTACATTCCTTTTTCTTAGGCCTAAAAATGCCTAGTATATATACATGTCTTTTGTTGTTTATAAATTATTAGTTAGACATGGAATGAATATTAAAATAATTAAAAGACATTGATTACATGTTTTTTTTAGTCCATTTAGGTCTATCCTTTCTCAAATAGGTCTTATCTCTCCTTTAGGTCTCATGGAGACCTAATCTTGTTTAAGCCTAATTAACACATGTTACCCTTAGATCCTTTTGGAGAAAATTTAAACTCTTTACACAAATGAGGTACATAATATTACATAAAAATATACATATGATAATATCATATAGGATATATAACACTTTTTAACTCAAATCACTACTTGGAGCACATCATTAGTATAGTTCATATTAGCCATGTGAAAACCCAAAAAGTCCATCTAAAACAATTGAAACATAAACACAAATTTTCCAAAAAACCATGAAAAAAAAACATGTCAATAAAATTTTAATAACATAAAATTCATCATAATTTTAATTTTACCTCATAAATTAAGTTAAAAATTATTAAACCCTTTTTTGCAAGAAGTCCACTTAGAACTGCCAATTTGTCTCAAAACATAGTCATGGAGCCATGAACCTTTGTCACATATAGGAACACTCTTAAGGTATTAAAATTAATTATTATGATATTATATCATCCTTAGATAAAATTTCATCACAAGGATAACAAGTAAAAATTACATCTATTGGTCTTACAGACCAATTGGTTGACCTCCTTTCTCACAGACCATACTTAGACAGATAAGCCATATTGGCTTCATTGTTCTTATCCTTTAATACTGACTTCAAAGAATTTTAAAATAATGTATATGAGAATAATGTATTAAGTAAAAATAATATATGCTTTGGATGCTTCATATAAGGTCAAAGAGCCTCCAACTCACCACTCCCACTTACTTACTTAGACTTATCAATACACCTTCAAACACAATCATGGTGAGAATGACTTTCAAATTTTGTATAGACACTTTTTGAGACATATTATTTATTTAGGTGACCCTATTAGATAATTAGATAAATATAAAATAAAAAAATATAATTTTAAAGTTACAATATTGGTATTGTAGATGAATCTGACACCCTTACACATTCACTATCTTATCTACACTAGACAGGTCAACTTATAAGTAACATTATCAACATATCCACTGACCTCAAAATCATCTAATAAACATGAATGTGTAATATAGGTCTTGAAAAACAATTCCATTTATTTTGATTCATTCGTAATCCATGAAAACACATCCCTAATCTCATTCCCACTTCTACCTAGTTTTTCTCACTATCTGCCTCACTAGGCTTTTTTAGTGATACATCAACTTCCATGACCAGTTTAGAATGTTTAAGGTATATAAATTAATAATAAACCATAATTTAAATAATATATAAGTCTAAATATTTAACCTCCATCCACTTATCAACTTTGACTCGGTCAACCCTTCCTACTACAAAAAATTTATGAGAAATATGAATTTTCCTATAGAATCCACTCATTCACCTAATAGTCTAATACCACCTGGAGGTATTTTGGAGATTAATATACATGTTATAATCATAAAAATAGGTCATTAAATCATTTATGATCCATTTATATCAATACATTCCATATCAAATCACAATTAGGGTTTTAGATAGGTTTAAACCACCTTATAATCTTAATGATCATTCATAAAGCTTAAGCCCTTAATCCAGAAACCAATGATTGAAAATTTTATATAGGAAATTTACCCATATACCATGAATTTATTAATTTCTCATTTATAGGTTACACATGCTAATGAACACATGGAATTTATTTTTGAGTTGAGAACCCTTCATTCTGTGCACATAGGAAACCTCAAAACCACATTCCATGCCTTTCCTTGAAAATTTTGACCTCAAAATTGGTAAACACACATAAAATAAAATGAAATACATTTTTAGATACTAATATTTCCTTCTTTACCTTGGAAAATAATCTTGATACCCCATTAGGCCACCATCTCTCTCTTTACTCTTTAGGCTCTTGATCTGTAAGTCTTATTTGGCCTTAAAACATACCTTCTAACCACTGTCCTTGCACTCTCCACCTTAGTTACATGATAAATAAAATTATCACATTCTATAAAACTAATTTTCATTCTTCATAGGTCTTGACAACACTTCATGACCCCTCATTAGGTCAAGTAGAGTCTAGGACTAGTCTAGTTTCATGATAGGTAGGTCCTGTAGGGTTTATCCCTGTAGACTCACCTTGAATATATTATGAGTGTTATAATGTATCATATACATCATAAAGTGTCCTTAGACATCCTATTTTTACTAATAAACAATGTTATTTCTTTCACCAGACTAGGCATCCAATACATAAGCCTTCTCAATAACCTTGTACTCAATCATTGGTACAAAAACAGGTTTACCTTGTAATTAACCTTGACATCAACCTCAAAATAATAATTAGGTTGCCTTAAAATTCTCTCTCAATAGAGAGATAATAGGTTTCCTTCAAATTATCTCTTGTCACATGCCCCTTCACCATGCATCTTTACTAGATGTACCTTGACACCAATGACATCCATATAGACCTTGCCATCAATGACTTCCACCTTGACCTTGACATCAATGAAAACACTCTTCAACACAAAGCTGAGAAGTTTATACAACATATCCAATCTATGCATCAATATGTTCAAAAATCCCTCTCTCATACATAAGTAAAGTATAAGGAGTGCCATGACACACATCATACACCTTATGCATTCTAAGTTGGCAATAAAGTTTGACTGCACCTTCAGAAAGAATACTTTAAAGATTACACACTAGAAGATCAAGCCTCTATGCTATGGTCTCTACACCATTATATGTGTAGCTGAGAGATCACCTTAATTCTTGATCTACCTTTTTATTTAGGCATATACCAATTATTTAGTGTGAAAATTCTCAATCCTTATGCTCCACCACTTCTTGAGCCAGTAGTGAAAAATATCCTTATGATTTGGATCCTAACCACTTACACTATGTAGATACGGACTAAATCATCAAAGTGATAAACACATGCACCCATCATGACACACATAATTTTTTAAAATTTTTAAGGTTGGACAATATGCTAATCAAGATAAGTGTTACACTTATTAAAAAAATTGAGTGTAGTTTCCTTAACTACACACTAATGCAATAGAGACAATTAATTTTCAAAAAAGGGTTAATGATTCATGCATAACCTATGCACAGTTGAACACACTCCTCATTTATTTTTTTATATATCTCTCACCTCTCACATATCCCTACACACTCTTTTTATTGAATTTTTCTCATAGACTCTTACAGATAAGTATCATGCCTAATCATAGACTTTCGTGTAATGATCAACTCATATCACAACCTGCACATAACATTATACACTTCTCACCTTGCATCCCCACACACTTCACCAAAATTTACTCATGGAATAACTAAAAACTTTGAGATACACTTTATCACAACCATGTGTCATCCTAACTTGACCGTGTGTCATAAAAACTAGCCATTAGCTACCAATAGATGATCTCAAGATTAAAAGTCATTAAAGATAGCATGAATGTTAGCTGTTTAGACTCAACTATCACATCTAATAGGATTATAAATGTGCCATGAATACCATCCTTGGTAGCTATACATTAGTTAATAATACTCTTATAATATACATGTTAAACATTTAAATATATGCATCTGGCCAATGATAGTTAAGATAGTTAGTCAGGTCGATGCCATTACATAGTCTTGACACAAATAACTTGCTTTGTACATCTTACATTATAATTTATTTTACCTATTCTTTAATTTATGAATAAAAGTTACATTTTCCTACAAGTAAGGCTTCTAATAAATTAAAAGTGTGTTTGATTTTTCCATCATACATCTTTATGCATTCACTCTATACAACCAACTCAGTTGTCTCCTGTACACCTAGTCCTAGGCCCTTGATGTAGATCAATAATACTTAGGATAAGGTTTGTTATCCTTATCTATTGATTCAAAGACATTCTTATATGGTTAAAATCACATAAAGACCTAATCACCCATGGAAAAATTCCTCTCACTATGGATTTGATCCACTTGTTACTTTATTTTATTATGTGCTATTTCCAAATTCTCTCTCAGACTAGCTAGTGCCTCATGATTATGTTGAATGTGTTCTTCAAAATCTCAAACCTTAGGCTAAAACCTTAATGAAGATGTAATGGATGAGCGATGATAAACATAAAGTAACACAAGTGGAGACATTTTAAAAGAGTTATGAAGCAAAATTTTATACCACCATTCTGTTAGAGCCAATGAACCCACCGTTCTTGTTTATCTGATGTAAAATAATGAAGATACCATTCTAGGAATTTTTTGACCAACTTTATTTGACCATCATATTAAGGATGATGTGACAAGATATGAGCCAAATATTTACCCAAACATGAGAATAATTCATTCTAAAATTCACTGGTAAATATGGCATCATAATCACTTACAGTGATCTTGGGAGTACTATGCATCTTTTGAATTATATCTAGAAAATTAGCCACTACTATACAAGCTATAAATGGATAGACAAGAAGTAAAAATGAACATAGTTTGTGAGCCTATCCAAAATTTTCATTATGATATTTTTACTTTCAAACCTCAGTAACCATGTAATTAAATCCATGTAAACTTCTTGCCACCTATGGCTAGGGATGGACAAAGGCTATAGAAGACCTGGTGTCTTAATTGTTTCACCCTTATTTTATTGACACACCATGCATTCAACCACAAATTTTTGTGCATCCCCCCTTGTGTCCTTTCAAAAATAAATTATGCTTGAATCTATGATAGGTTTTAAAAACTCATGAGTACCCCTATTAGATATGCATGAATCTCCTAAAGGATCTTGTGCTTAAGGATAATTTTTTATTAAGGTATAATTAACATTTATACCATAATGCATACCCTTTATACTCAAATTTGCCGAAAGCATAAAAATTATGTTGAGATACTGAATCAAAACCTTGTATCCTTATCATTATCCCATTCTAATCTTTCCTCTTCTTAATAATCTACCTACCAAATGGTCATTACACATAACAATGCCTCAGAGGATTCATCCCTCTTAGATAGTGCATATGTTACAGCATCTTATTTTCCTTTTTTATAAATTATTTCAAAGTCATATCCCAAAATTTTAGGTACCCATTTTTATTCTTCTTCTAATGATAATCTCTATTCTAAAAAATATTTTAGACTATCATAAACACTCTTTACCTTAGAGTGTCTACCCATTAGATAAGGTCTCCATACTTGTTTGCATGAATAATAGCCAACATATTTTTCTCATAGATTGCCTTTATAATGTTTTTACCCTTGAGTTGACCACTCTCAAATATAATGGGTCTTGATTCCTACATAAATACTTCTCCTATGCCACATTCTAATGCATCATATTCAATAATGTTTTTTTGAAAAAATTAGGGGTAGTCAAAACTAGAGTGGCACACATAACCTCCTTCAGCTTTTGAAAGGCTTGGTAGCTATTTCATTCTAATGGAAGGAGTTATTATTCAACAAATATATGAGTGAAACTACTATGCTACCATAATGTTTCACAATTTTTTTAGTAACTTGTTAGCCCCAAAAAGCCTCAAAGGTTATTGAGAGTTTTTAACACTTGCCACTACATCATAGAGTTGACATTCTTAGGGTCTAATTTAACTCCATTGTGTAAAAAAATATGACCTAAGTAAACCACCAATTGGAATGTAATATCACATTTTGAAGGTTTTACATAAATTTATTTTTTTCCAAAATTAATAGTACTTGTTTCACATGTTGAAAATGTTCTTCTTAAGTTTTATTATATATTAAGATGTCATAAAAAAACACCAACACAAATTTGATCAAAAAAAGGCCTAAAAATATTGTTCATAAAACTTTGAAATGTATATGGTGCATTTATGAGACCAAAAATCATTATCAAAAAGTCATAATGGCCTTCATGAGTTCTAAAAATTGTTTTAGGGATATCCTCATCTCTAATATGAATTTGATGGTACATATAAAGAAGATCTAGTTTTATAAAAAAACAACACCATGTAACTCATCTAGAAAATTATCAATTTTTAGAATATGGAACTTATCTTTGATGGTGTACTTGTTGAGTTATGTATAGTCTAGGCACATTCTCTAAGTGTCATCTTTCTTATAAACCATGACCACTAGGGATAAATATTCACTCTAATTATGTCTGATCTATCATCTCTTATACCATTTTTTCAATTTCACTCTTCTAAGCATATAGATACATATATGGTCTGATGTCTAGTGGTTAACTCCATGGAAGCAATTGAATGACATGATTTTATTTTATTCCTAGTGGTAGTCCTTTTGGTATGGCACCAAAAATAGTTGGGTGGTCATCAATAATAATCTATAGATTATGATGTGTAGACACCTTTGTTGGTTGAAATTCTATGGAAAATAATATTGCTAAAAATCGTTTATACGCTATTTTTAGAATATTTGACATCTGATGTGAAATAACCAATTGTGGAATTTTGTTTTGTATCCACATAGTTTAAATGTCTTACCTTTAGAATGAAAGTGCATGAATAGTTCCTGGTTATTCATCTCTATTGTGCCAAGTTTATGAGCCATTAGACTCCAAAAATAATGTTTTCCCTACCATAGGAATTAAAAAAATAGGATAATCCATCATGTAGTCTCACATAACAAACTTAATACTATGGCATTTCCTGGATTAATTAATTATGTAACCATCTACAATCATGACCTAAAATTTTGGAGTTGGGTAAATGAATCAGCTTAAATAAATAGTAAACTTACTATTGATGAAATTATGTGTACTCCTTGAGTCAATCAACACTATCACCTTCTATTTATTAGGGAAACCCACAACCTTGAGGGTTTGAGAAGTGCTAATATTGAAAGTGCATGACATGCAATAGTAGGTGGGAATATTTTGATTCCTCCTCTATCTCTTCTTCACCCTCACCTAAGGCCATATCATCATCTTCATCTTCATTAGATCATTTAATGTAGTGTGTGAAGGAAATCTAGATGTAACTAAAATAAAAAATCAACAAACTAAAATATAATCTAAATTAACTCAACCGACGATAAATATACAAATGAAAAAAATAATAACACAAAATTATACCTTAATACTATGAGATTATTCCATTGAAATTTGAATTGATTTGATCTCTAAAATGGGGTTGATCACTCTTCTCCAATGCAATGAAAAATGGGAAGCATTTTGGTATGTAAATGCTCTTTGGATGGATATTATTCACTTGGGATTCGCTCATAAATTTGATAACACTTCATTATCATAAGTAAGGATGAATGAAAGTGATGGCTTGCACATCTATTTATAGGTTTTTGGGAGGTTGATCTAATGGTGGGGATTATTTTAATATTTTTAATTATTCAAATAATCAGTGATGGAGAATCAATCCTCATCTATGAGGATGATGACCCATTACAAAGGATAAGAGAAAAGGGGAGTTAGTTGAGTGAATCATCAATAAAGGGCCTAATTGGTTGAAAAGTTCCAAGGTGACTCACTAGGTAGATGAAGAAGTTAAGGGATTGGTCAGATGAATCAACATGTGAGGGAGATAAAGGTGGAGGATGTCTGGGTGAGGTGAAAAATATAGATTTATTAAATAAATTTGGATAAAAAGTGTGCATAATTTATTGATTTTAAATTATTCAATTATTTAAATTTGGAGGGAAATGGTGTTAATTTGAATTCAAACTTGGGAGAAGGAGAATTAGTGTTAAGGTACATTTTAACAATAAATGAAATTTAGGTGTGTAAATTTTCCCCTCTTTGAAATGGTGTTGTGAAGTAATATCATTTCAAAAAATATTAGAAGTAGTAGAGCATTGATGATTGAGAAGAAAAAGGTTCCCCAAATGATTGAAAATGATTCGGATGATGCCCCTTTGAGTGTTTGTGTGATAAAGCAAAGGAAAAATTGATATGATTGAAGGAATATGATGAATTAGTTATAATTAAAGGTCATAAATATATCAAAGTACTAAAAATAGATACTTTAATTTCAATGTTTAAATATATTACTTATAAACTAAACACTTGGATGGTGCTCAGACTCAGGGGTCGCATGAGCAGATGTGGGAATGATATATCCTGAGGATGGTAAGCTGTGTGTCTAAAAATGAGAAATATAGATTTTACAATGTGAGATATATATTTACAAAATTGATATTTGTAATTAGGTGATAAATATTTATGGAATGTTGATTAATTTTGGCCTAAAATTTGAAATTGATGATTTTCGAGAGAAAAATATTTGAATAGAGGGGCTAGACTATAAATAGAGGGGGGATAAATTAGAAATTCATTTATGAAAATATTATTTGTAGAGTGATTTGTGAGTAGATTATGATTGAGTGGATTTTGATCTAGGTTTGTGGAGAAAAATGGACAATATCCCTATTCACCAACACCACAATGAGTATGTGAGGAGATATCAAATATTAGAGAGGATTGAGCTTCTAGTTTGTACAATGTCAAATTTTGTTTTTTCATTTCTAGTAATTTATTTCAATTTAAAGTTGAGTTAAACAATTTCATAAGTGCCCCATTAGTAATTTTGGTATTGAAATTTGTGAAATCATAAGGGATAACTATGAAATCATTTGTCCATGTAGAGAAATTGTAACACTAGGTAGTGAAATCATTAGAGAGAAATAGGCTATGGGATTTATGAAATTGAGGACATTAGTAGTGTAATTGTTAGTTTGGGTAATTAATTCATCAGTAGTGAAATAATTTAAACTAAAAAATTGAGGAGTTATACTACAAAACCATTTATTGGGGTAGTGAAATTGATGAATGGTAGACCAAAATTGTTAAAAGTGATTAGTAAAATCACTAGGTTAAAGAATGAGGCTAGAAATGTAATAAATAGACATGAATTTTGAGTAGATGGATAAATTAAAATGAAATAAATGAGTTTTTGATGGTGATTTAGCTAATTTTGTGCTAATTTGTAGGATTAACATTGGGCTATTATGCATGTGGTTTACATGAGGTATTACCAGTGATAACAACATAGGAACAAAGGGAAAGAGTATTGTCATAGATTGTGAGGTTCACCGAGTATGAGCTCAGGGTGCTAGAGGAGATGAGACTATCTTATAATGATAGATTCTATAGATCCAAGATGATAGGGAACTACTGATGGTGTTGGCTAAGATATGGCACAATGAGATGAGCACATTTCAACTACTAATAGGTGAGATGAATATGACATTGGAGGATGTATGCCAAATCCAAAGGATACTAATATGGGGGACATGAGTGTAATGGGGATAGGGACCATAGGTGACCAAGGGAAACTACACTCTACAACATATTTGGTGAGGAGTTGATTTCAATTATGAGAGGCAATGTGGATTTTAATACATGTATGGCCTTAGGGATAGACTCATTGATGATTTTTCTCATGGATTTTATTAGTGGCATCATACTACTTGACAATAGAAGTAGATTATGTCTTATTGGTTTATTATATGTTATTAGTGACATGATAGATATGTGGGAGTGGTTTGCATGGGGGACTTATGTATTGACTCATTTATATAGAGATTTACATCATATAACTTATTTATATGACAAAGAGATAGGTAGTGTGACTCTGATACCTATATGGTGTTGGGAGAACATTGTTATGGAGTCACCCATTAGACATATGAGTGTTAGAATAGATGAGGAGATGATTGCATATAGGTGGCATGTGATTATAGGGACACAATGAACACATTTAGGATATTTGGAATATTACAAGAGAGTAATAAATGAGATTGTAGAGGACCATATTACATAGAGGAAATATAGGGAGATAGACTTCTAGTGGGTATAAGATGGACTATACATAGATTGTATGATGATATAGTGTTATATTAAGGGTGTACATTACTATATTATTGAAAGAAATAAAACAGACAATTTTTTGTCATATTTTAGTGTGAGACAACACATTATATCAGAGCCACATGTGTTTGCATAATATACTAGGGAGAGAGCATAATTGGGACATGCCATTGATTCTAGGATTGAAAAGCACATTTATATGCATGTGTAGATAGTGGTTTGGGTTGATAAGAGGGATGCTATTGATGTAGGTAAAATAGATGGATATATGGAGTGGTGGGATGAAAAATAGCATATAAGGATTATATCTCCATATGTGCCTCCTCATACATGGAGATAGAGATTAGTTGCTAGCTTGGGGAGATACCCATGAGCTATAGGTCTTGGGTGAGGATCAAAAGCGCTGTTATGGGCCAGAGGGGAGGGAGATAGGTATTGGTTTCTATTTTTACACCTATAATATTTAGCCTTACACAATTGAAAATATGGAAAACATAAATGATAAACCTAAATTATATCATTATAGTCAAGGAAGGGTTTAACATCTGGATAGACTGAACACAGATAATGACTAGAAGACATCGATAGAGGGGATATTTAGTTCCCTCCTAATTTTGGCTCTACCTAAACTAAAGTGAAAGGACCTATAGGTTATCTTGGTCATGAGGAGGGATAATAAATTTTAATATCTATGGGATTATTGGCACACAAACACACATCTGACCAAAGCATAACCAAAATTACATAATCCACTCAAGAATAGTTGTCACACAGACTAGAAAAATTATTTTAAAATCAGACATAAGCTACTAAAGATAGATGTAAATATGATTGGAACCTTCATTTAAAAAAAACTATTAAGAACTAAGGGCTAAATAGAATATTACAATGCTAGTATTCAAAGACCAAATATGAACACATTTCAAATTTGCAATATTCATGCATCCATAGGCAAATAACACTCAAAATATTCAATAATATGTATTACTTGTAGGGGTAGGATAGGTAGGATGAGTTAGGTATATATAAATGACTTTTGGTGGCTTTCAACACATGGAATTCCTTAGGTTTCCATGTTATCATTCATTTCAAGATGTAAAAGACTAATAAACAAGGTAAAGAATACTATAAATAATGGCTTGCATTCATTCATGCCAATCCAATGCAAACATTTTAAATGACCCTTGGGAACTCCAAATCATACAATACAAGTATAGACTCAAGCAAATTCTCTTTTCAAATCCATAAATCTAGGGTGTCCTTACAAGATAATCAATAGGACATTCCTAAATCACAATGAAAAAAGGAATTTATAACCTAAGTTCTTGCCCAAAATGACTACCATTAATAGACATAAAACTAGATACCCAATCAACAATGCATGAAGAATCTACCATTGCACTTCATTAACAAGAAAAATTATAAATCACATATATTTTCCATTAATATTGAAAATAAATATACATACATCAATGTTTAGAATGTATAACAATGGTGAAAATCATGGTGGATATGTTTTGAAATAGAGGAGACATATACAAAATGCTCTCAAATTTTTCTAATGACTATACAAATGTAATCACCTGAGCAACATAATCTAAAAACACACATCAAGAGTCCCAAAAAATCCAACCAAAAACCTCTGTAAAGAGGATAATCCCTCTTTACTTATACAAATTTCTCACTCAGAATATCCCTAGAAGATGCTCCATTTAGAAGATGCCTTTGAACATGCCTAGAAACTCTCATGTTTTACAAAGTGATCATTTTGGGAACTAGTTGTCCATGTCATGATGAGATTGCAAACAAAATTTGATCTACTTGGATGGAAAATTGATATAGTTGATATTGAGAGAGAATATTCTTTTTGGGTGCAAAAAAAACTTTATATTCTTGTGCAACCATTTTGCCTTGTTTTTAACTAATCATTTTTCCAACTAATTTTTTTTGGATGACTTTCTAGCTAAATATCTGATCACTTCTTTCCCTATAAAGAATAAGGCATGAAATGATGGAGGGAAGAATAAAAAATATAAAAATTTCTCCTCAATATTATGATCATTCCTAAATAGATCCTCCATGATGGTTTCCTTCCTCTTATATTGAAACAAACTAAGATTTTCATCACATACCTTAGTCACAAACATATTTGCAACACTAAACTCACCTTTCCAATATTTATCACAATCCTTTTCTTACTTTTTATTTTTTTTGCTCACATTTTCTTTTTCCTTTTTCCACTAAAATTAATAATGATATGTGCATGTTTTTCCTTCATTTTGCAATGGTAGGTTTTTGAAACCTAGCTGAAATTTTGCACTTTTTTATCCTTGGTAGGATTTTAGATCCCATTTATAATTTTACACCTAGTAGGATTATGGAATTTAGGTGCATATTTTCACTTGGTAGGATTTGGGACTCAAGTGCACATTTGCACATTTTAAAAAGTGCATGACATCTTTGCATCTCCACAACTATCCATTAAGTCAATGCCCTTTGAAGATTCAATCTTTGCAATTTGACTCTTGACATCGACATGCAAATCTATAAGTTTGAACTTATTTTTTTTGCTTAGAACTTTTTGCTTTACTTTTGGTGGGCCTCAAATATCCAACTACACTTTTAAAATTACAAATTAAAGTTACAATGTGAAGTTTCAAACTCCTCCCAAAATCCTAAGGCTTTGCCCTTTTACAAATTAGCCTGCCCATATTTTTAGGATTTTGATAGCTATCATCTCTTTCCTTTATCTAATCAAAAGCCAAAGCATTATAATCTAATTTTAGCTTGGCTTGAAACATATGATTCATAACTAAATGTATTACTGCCATGTATTTCAATTCTGGTATGCTTTCAATCTCAACTTCTAGTGGTAAAAAATTAGAGAGAACATAAGACCATTCTCAGAAGCTATTTGACAAGATACAGTGTTCTTGTGTAAAATTAAGGCCAAAACATGTGATGTCAGGGACAATAGACTATTATCAATTCTAGAACTTCCATTTCAAATTTTCAGCTACTCAACAAGAAATAAAATAACCTTTGCTTTATCCTGACCATCGTTGCATGTACACACAATTATTAATAGGCCACTCAAAGGGAAAGCCAAAGATTCCTTAAATTGAAGAAAATTAACACATGTGGATAATATATCATCAATAGAAGGAGATTGTAGCAAATTATCTTATTTAAAATCTATCAATGGATTTGGCCTCTATATCAATGACATTCCTTCTTTCATCTTTATTTAGTATCATCTCGATTAAAACTAATAGTACTAACATTTCCATTGAGTCTATCCTCCATCTCTAATGTTGGTGACAAATCACTTTCATCCATTTTACCTTGTTGGATTCTTTAATCTTTTTGTCACATTTTAGAGCAGACATACGAGATTTAATGACTAGATTTAGCCAATCTAGTGAATCTACCATCCAAACAACTACATTTGCCCTTAATACAATAATGTTAATATATAACAATGCCAATCGAATGCAATTTAGAGATAGACCAAAGCATCATTTTGCATACTCTTCTCTTTCAAGTCACTATTACACCCATTGATGATGCACATACTTTCTACCTTTAGAAAAATTTAAGACTCCCTTCATAATTTTGTAATGTTACGGGCTCAAGAAACCCACTTGTATTTTGAAAATTACATGTCTAAATATGTATTTTGATGTTGTAGTCTCTACTAAATTTTTTGCTAACTTGGAACATCTGTTTGATTCATATAATATACTACAAATTTTGGGGTACAATTTAAAATTTACATATTACAAGACAAATGTTACAATGTAATATTGCATCTCCACCTAATTTTTTTCTTAAGCACTAACACAAGACTTAGCACAGGCTTTAAAAAATTTTCTTCTCCCTTTATGAAATGTGCCATGGATTATGGACCTCCATTTTAATTTACAAATTAAAAGTTAGATTTACAATGCCATATTGTATTTCTGCTTAAAATCTCCATGGAATTGACACTTAAGTCAATGCCCCTTCTTGAAAATTTTGATTTCTTTGCACTGTGTATGGGTTTTGGTATTTAATTAGCACTTTGAAAATTGTAAATGTAAGGTTTTATTTTGATGCTACACTTCCCCCTCCCACTCCTTTACCATGCAAGGTGTCAATGCCCTTTTTGAAATTTTGCTTTTGCACTTTGACTATGGACCTCCATGTGTGCTTCTCCTTTTAAAACTTTCATTGCATTTATTTTTAAAATCATCGCTCAGACCTTAGCAGGTGACAGACCTTTATTCACACATTGTAATTTGTAAAACAAAATTGCATGATGTCATTTCACTCTCTACTAAAACTTCCACCTATTTGAGCTTGGCATTCATGCTATGGATTCAAACATTGGAGTGTAATTTGTAAATTGCAAATTTAAAAGTTGAAAATGCTATGTAACATTGTCTTTTCTACCCAAATCTTTGCTTTGCTTTTTCCTTTGAAACTTTATATGATATTTTGCCTGTGGACCTCCGCTTGGATAAGTCATAAGACTTTAGCTTGGAATTTTGAAGCTTTAGCAACATGTCTTTTTAGAACATTAGTGGGAAACAAAATTTGGAGTACAATTTGAAATTTGCTCATTAAAGCTCTTTTGTGATGTTGCATTTCCCTCTCAGATCTCCACTCCTTTTCCTTTTTCAAATATAAAATGTTAAACTTAACATTCTTAACACCTAGTCACATTTTTATTCTTCCTGGATTAATTTAACCATAAACCATGTTAATTACACATTAAAAACATGAAACGTTAAGTATTACTTGAAACTAATTTTTACATGGTTTTATCAAAATGATTGCAGAAGTGGGACTTTATTTTGGGTGAACAATTGCATATTTCCTTTAGGAGGAAATAATTAGTCTTTTAGATACTTGTTTCTTAGGAAAAGGGCATAGATTATTAAGTTTATATTTGGGCACTAACACTAGCTCTCACCTGGGGATGTACACCCCCTGTGGGTGTGTGAAGAACCCCCAAAAAAAAGACCAATTGACTATCCCTTTGGCCACATACTCTAAACTTTGGAAATATCATAACAAACACCCATTGAAAATTTAACAAAACAAGGGAGGACAATCAAAAATAGATTAGGAGGATCTAAGAATGAACACACAATAATAAAAAATAAAATAATTATACAAACAAAGCCCAATGTAGAAGGGTAACAAAACAACAAGACTATACTTTATACATTACTTTACATAAATATGGACTTAGTTAAGGAAGTTATTCAGATGTCTGCCATTAACTAGCAGTTCCAATATCTCACCATCTAGGTCTCTTAAGAAGATAGTATGTTCCCTAATTTTGTAGTTGATAGAATAAGGGCCCATCTATAAGGATCAAACTTTACCTATTTGTCTTTCTCCTCATGTCTATTGTCCCAAAGTAAAACTAGATATCCTAATTGAAAATTTACTGGAGTGACCTTATCATGAATATTATTTTGAGTCTTTCCTTAAAATTTATGTGTCTTTCATGATCTTGTCTTATAGTTTCATCAAGCTCAACAATCTAGTTCATTCTTTTTTCTTAGTGGTTAACTTCATCATCATCTTCTAGCTATTGCATGAATTGATAGGTTGGCAACTATAGATTCATAGGTAAAATAACTTGAGCTCCATAAACAAGATCAAAATGACTCTTGCCTATAGATCTCTTAGGTGTGATCCTATCAACCCATAAGATAAATTTCAACTATTCACCCCACTTCTTCTTGTCAGATTCCAAAGTTTTGATGATTTTGAGCAAGTTCTTATTACTAGATTCTAGTTGCCCATTCCCCTGAGGGTTGTAATTAGAAGCATAAGTTAATGTGATCCCATATTATTTACATAATTCCACTAAAGTCTTGGCTCTAAAACTCATGGAATTTTCAACAATTATATTGATATGCACACCAAATTTACAAATAATGTGATCCAATATAAAGTCCATGATTACTTTATGTGTGACCTTTTTTGTATAGACTGCCTCAACCTATTTTGTGAATTATTTAGTTATAACCAATATCTACCTATGCCCAATGCTTAATGTATTAGTGATATCCCAAATAAAATCCATTTCCCATTGTTTAAATGGGCCTTCAATCAATATAGGTTGAAAGGGGTGAGAGCCAGAGGCTTTCAATATTACAACAAAGTACTGACATTTCTCACATTTTATTACTTTCTGTACAACATCCTTGAATAGTGAGGACCACCAATAACTAGCTCTTAGAATATCATGAGATGTGAATTTAGGTGTAAAGTAACCACCACATACTCTACTATGAAAATCTTCAATTAAATTAGGAGTTTCTTCTTCTACCAGGCATATTAAGAGAATCCCATTTGGATTCTTCCATGCCAATCCATTTTTAGTCAAGAGATACTTTTGGGACACAATCTTAAGAGTTTTCATTTGATTCTTACCTAAGTTAGGGGGATAATTTAAAATTTTCAAGTAATAAACAATGTACCTATACCATGAAGATATGATAATTTGACTTAAAGAACCATCAATATAAAAATTAGTAGTGTTTACCTCCATAGCTTTCAAATTGGTCTCAACTATGAGCTTGGCTAGGAACTTCTCTCTCACCAAATTAGTGGTTTGGATCTTCATGTAATAATATTTCAACCTGTTGACCCACCTACACCTCTTGTTTTATACTTCAAGTTGAGTCAAGATGTCCTTAACCATTGTATGCATGACATATGAAACAATCTTTAAACTCAGAATGTAGGGTCTGGATGTCTTAACAACTTTCAAGAGGATGAAGGCTTGCTTTTCCATGATAGTATAATTCAATTCATATCCCTACATAAATCTGTTAAAGAAAGCTATGGGATTTTCATGACCATCATCATTTTTTTACAATATAACAATAGCTATGGTACTATGTGATGTAAAAGAGACTATTTGAAATTCCCTAATGTAATCAGAACTGACCAAAATAGGGGCATACTTCAAGGCTCTTTTTAGTCACTAAAATATTGTATGGAATTTTCCTCCCACTTGATGGTTTGGTCCTTTTTAAACATGGAAGTAATATGTAGAGTGATCTCTGCAAAGTTAGACACAAAAATTTTAATGAAGTTGATTTGTCCAAAGAAGGACTGAATTCCCTTCTTGGATTGTGGCATAGGCACTTTATCAATGGCTTCCAATCTCTTTGGGTCAATCATGACACTATCCTTAGACATTATGTGTCCTAAAAACTTGGCATTTTGTAATTCAAAGTGACATTTCTTAGGATCAAGACAAATGCCAAATTCCCTACATCTAAGGAACACTTTTTCCAGATGCTCCAAATTCTCTTTTTTATTTTTGGAGTACACTATGATATCATCCTAATACAATAATAAACTTGTTAATTACCCCTACAAAAGAGACATCCATATATATTTAAAATGTTACACCAACATTCATTAACCTAAAAGGCATATTCATACAAACATAAGTGCCCCATGGCATTGTAAATGCAGTTTTGGGTCTCTAAGATTTTTTTACCACAACTTGGATATACCTTGAGAAACCATCTAATGTGGATACCATCTCTGATCATACAAAACTCTATAATAGGTTATCCATATTAGGTAAGGGGTAATTATCCTTCATGTAAACTTTGTTCAAATTTAGAAAATCCATACACAAGTAGAAGTCACCATTCTTCTTTCTTGTAGGGACTAAGTTTTCCACCCATGATGAATACCTAATGGGATGAATAATCCAACCATCCCTTAACTTGTTTAACTCTTCCCACATTTTGGTGGCCAAGATGGGGCTAATAGGTCTTTGTTTCTACTTGAAAGGTTTGCTGTCAAGTTGTAATGGGGTGACATGTTGAAATAAATCCTCTGTATATGGTTTCAATTCAGAATAATACCAAGCCAAACAATCTTGATAATTCTTTGGAAATTATATGTATAATTTCTTCTCTTCTACATTCACGTGAGTACCGAGCCAAAACTTTCTTTGATTCTCTTTAGATCCCAAATTGCATTCAATCACATTTTTTGAGATAAATAAGTCTCTACTTTTAATTCTAGTTGCTCCATCAAAAGATGCCTCTAAACTCACCAATCCTCTTGGGATGGTATCTATCTTCAAATGAATAATATCTTTCCCAAAAAAGGTTTCTTTCCCATCACATATTTGGACCATAGATTCCAATTTTGTGATCTGATCTTGAAATTCTACTTCACAATTTAGAAACCTTTTGATTTGATCATCGTCATCAAAAACCTACCAATGATGAATATTTTTTGGGACTAAAGGTCTAACAAGTACCTCCACTTGATGTTGATAGTGAGGGTTCATGTTTTCACTTTCAAACTAAGCACCCAACCCTAAAATTCTATCAACTTCCTCATTGAAACTTCTATCATGATAAAAAATATTGATAGTGTTAAAGAATTCTAACAAATCCCATACAACATTTATATATTGTTTTAACATTTTATTTTTTATGGCATAATAAATTCAAGCTTGTTTAACCACTAGCTCAAAATCACCCTTTACAATCAAACTTGTAATTCCATGTTTTAAAGCAATAAAAAAACCAAGAAAGAGTGCCTCATATTCTACAATATTGTTAGTGCACTCGAAGGACAACATGAAAGAAAATTTAAAAGATTTCTTATTGGGGGAATAAAAGACAATCCCAAGCCCCATCAAAACACATTCTCCAAACATCATCACTTTATTTATCAAATCCAACATCAAAATAATATATTATTCAACACAATCTATGTTTCCAATAAAGTTACCCAGATCTACATCAAAGTATAAAACCTCATTTATAACATGTTTTGGATCTTTAAAAAAATGTAACATTCTAGGCTCTTTATGAAGTTTCGCCATCTTACCCTCTAATGGAATGGTGGCATAAGAAAGGTCCATCTAAATAATGTCACCCATGTTGGTAGCCCATTTTATTGACAATAGGATCCCCCACTTAGGAGGACAATCCACAACTACCACATCCATATTTATAAACTTACGTGGATGAACTACATAGTGCACTACCAATCATTTAAATTATCCTACAATTGAAACTTATCTTGAGTCCATGGCATAAAACTTGCCAAAAGTAGATGCTATATTTAGTCTAAGCTCATTAAGGAAACTCAAGGGAATTACATTGAAAGAGGAAACTAGAATCAAACAAATAGTTATGAACAATCAAACCATTAATCAATATGATAGTATGAAAAGGGTCAGCATCCAACTAACTTTCTATCAATGCAATCCCCAAATAAACCTCTAGGGCTAGTTCAATAACCTCATGTGACTCTTCATTATCATCCAAGAGTATGGGGGGGTAAAGTAATCTAATTGGTAGTTGTATTCTCATTAAACTCCAAATAATCAAATGCCCTCCTTTGATATTCTAGTATTCTTAGAAACTCAACAAGTCGGACAATGATTTTTAATTGACTCAAGAACTGGGCCATATCACACACACTATAGTGAGGAAGGGGAGTATTATGAAGAAGGGTGACTAAACATTCAATAGGAATATAGTCACTTAAAGTCAAAGGGGGAATATGATGGGATGCACTAGCATTCCTAACAACATTTTTCAAGGGTGGGTTAATTATAACATCATTCGTACCCTTATGAATACTAGACAATAAAGGTTCTCTATTCTTGGCTGGAGTACCTCTCTATTTGATAGTTTGGGAAGCGGGTGCTAGTTTGGAAAAACTAGGGATTTATTTGAGTTTTTAACTTCTTTTTGTTTATACACTTCCCTTGGATCTATATAGGTGGTATTTTTTGAAGAAGCACCTTGTTGCTTGCTTCTCAAATTATATTCTTTCTCTTAGGTAGCTATAACATTAATTAACATCTACCCATCCTTAACTAAAGGAATTCCCCCATATTACTTTTTAATCATCATAGATCTTAAAAATTCAAATTAATGATTGGGAAAATCATATGCTTGTGTCATGTTTACATCATAAACAAACTCAAGAGTTATGACATGTACCTCTTTTACTGCACTCCAAAATTGATCAACAATAGTATCACTCAACAATTTTATGGAGGCAAACATTTTAATTTGAAGGATTTGATAATCAAACATCATAATTTCATCATTATCAGATGTAGACTTAGGTTCCTCTACATCTTCATCCATTCTTTCAATAGTATCACAAGGAGGATGGGGAAAGAAGCACTTATCACACCAATCAATGTCAAGATCACAATATAGAGCATTAACCTTGGCATTCAACATATTAGGAACCTCCTTCCTATCTCCTCCATTTTGATTTCTATCATTTCTTTCAAGTCTCTTCCCTTTATCTTTAGATTTATTGTAGAAAGAAGATATCCCTTGTTCTTGATTTTAGTTTTGAGTTCTCTCCTAACTACAAGATCCATGAAAAAGTCCCTTCTTAGTTATAGCCAACTTGTATAACATCTCCTTGACAACAATAGCTAAGGTTTTCATATTTTCCTCAAGGTTGGCAGTCTTATTGGATTGAGACTTCTCAAGATTGAACAACTTTACATCATCCATTTTATTCAGAGGCTTTCCCACAACCTTTATATCATTTTCAATTTGAATGTCCATGTTAAATGCCAACCTCAAATTTGTGGGAGCATTATCTCTCAATTAGTTGTTAGGTTGTGGAGCTAAAAGCTTCACTAGGATGTAAACAGGAGAAGTTATGGAGGATGCAGAGTTGCGGGGAGTTGCAGAATCAGTTGCAGGGAAACTAGTGTCGATCTGATCAACTGACGTCAGTTAGATGGCAGTGAGGAAGCAACTGGCAACGGTTACCAGTCGGCCGACATCAGTCATGGAGGAGCCGACATCGACAGCCTGTGCGTGAATAGGCAATTTGCATGTTGATTCTGGAGAGTCTATTTTTGGACTGTTAGTTTGCATGTTGAAGGCTTGTCTTAGTCTTGAGTTGCGTGTCTAATTATTGTAATTAGGTTAGTCTCATTATTGTAAGCATGATATCTATATATGGACTCATGGGCTGTATTGTAAATGTGTGCTAGAAAGCCATAAAGCTTTTAGAGAGAGCTAGTGTAGCTCCTCCTAGTTCCAAAGGGGTGCTGAGTGTGTATGATCAGGGAGAGTTGCAAGGTCTGCAAGGTCAAGGAGCTGATCCACCAGGGTACTGGTTGAAGAATCATAAGGACTTGGTGAGGCAAGGACAAGGGTTCTTCAGGGGTATAGAGATGTCTACATGGTGAGTAAGGTCTAGTGATTTGCAGGTAGCAGAGAGTAGGGGATCTACTTGGAGTACAGTTGTGTACTTGGTGAATTGGCAAGGTGTTACTAACTGGTTGGAGAGGTGAACATCAATTCTATATTGGAGTTGATTATTGGGACTGAGAGAGAGAGGGAAGAAGGTCTTGAGGCGTGGTGAACCTTTGAGGTGGAGGAAGAAGTGGCATCTTCCTTATTGTATATTCTTCTATGTATTTAATACAATTGTGTATTGTCTCTCATATTCCTATGTTGTTTCATATTTCTAGTTACTTATTGATTCTGGTATAATTCCATGTTTAGTTGCTAATACAAGAAGTAATCATATGTGTTCTAATTGGTAGAGCAAGATCCTGACTCAGTAGGGATCGAAGCATGTTTATTGTTCTAGGTTCCCTGACAAGTGGTATCAGAGCTTTTGGTTGGGTTACTAACAAGTGGTTTCAGATCTGGTAGTGTTTGTTGATTACAGGTTACTCACAGGGGTTTTTGATTGAGTGGGAGTATAGAAATGGTAGAAGGAAGTAAGCTATGAATGGAGAAACTGAATATCACGAATGGTCTAATTGATGGAAAGAAAGAGCAGGGAAAAAGATATTGTTGGTTGGTAACAGATCAGCATGAAGGAACTGAAGATGCAAATGTTGCAGGTGTTGTTGCACAGGATGCTTTGGGAGGTTTCTTGGATGAAGTTGAATCTTGGATAACAGATTATGTTACCTCTTTCCATGCAACCCCAGGGAGAGGAGCTGGTGAGCCTTGTCAAAGAATTGGCAAAGGGGAAGTGAAGCTGAAATTGCAGATGGACGACACACAGTGGTTGAAGGAAGTCATGCAGGTACCAGTCTTGGAGATGAGTCTAATTTCTTCAGGAAATTTGGGTGATGAAAGATGAACTGTAACTCTCACAACGGATACACTTGAATTAGATGGTGGTAAGAAAGTAGGTATCCTTTATCTATCTACTTATATTACTGATTCACCTTCTGTTGTAGAGATGTGGCTTCATAGGCTTAGTCACATATGTAGAAGGAGAATGCAAGTTTTGAAGCAAAAGACAGATGTTTTTGACAAGCTAAAGAACTGGAAAGCCTTGGTGTTCATGGAGGAGATGACAGACAGAGATCAGGTGGGGGAACTAAATTATTTTGAGCAGGGCTATGTTGATTTGATTAGGATTTTGATCCATGGAGAGCTCACGGGTAAAATGTTATCACTCACAGACGAACACAGGTATCGGCATCAGTCATATAGTAATCGACGTCTGCAACAAGAAGACTGACATCGGTCATGAAGAAACTGATGTCGGCAAAAAGGATACCGGTGTCGGCCAGGGAAATGACGTCGGCAGTCAGGGTCAGTGCAAGGAATTGACATCGATTGGGAGCAGACTGGGAGATGGCTGAGATCGGTCACTAGAACGGATATTGGGTGGACAACAAGCTGTCAACAAGTCTCAAATGCTCATGTCAAGTTCAGAAAGGGTAAGTGAACCTCATATTCATTATTCACCTTCTTTATATTGCTTATTGATGGTCAAGAACCAGGAAGATGTGAAGAGGCAATGCAGGTAGAGTCCAGATACAGTGGGAGCTTGGCATGGATGAGGAGTGTGAGTCCTTGGAGAAAAGCCAAATAGGTATTTGTTGGTAGAGTTGTCAGTTGGAAGAAAGCACTAAGAGATGGAATGGATTCCCAAGTTAAAGAAGAGAGTGGACGGATACTAGAGATGAAAGGCCAAGGTATAAGGTCTTGAAGAAGCTGGAGGATAGTGGTACAGGTTTTGACAGGTGGATGACTAAGCACGACTTCAGTCAATGTCAGTGTAACTATTGTGTTTATCTTACCAGGTGGATGATGAGTCATGACATCATCTTGTTACTGTATGTGGGTGATTTACTAGTAGGTTTGTACATACAGGTATTTGCTGAGCTAAGGGTAAGGTTAGTTTAGAGGTATGTCAGGTAGAATTTGGAGCAGCAAAATTCTTTGGCACAAGAGACATGGAGATTTTATCTCTAGTGGGAGATGATGTGAAGACGGTGTTGGTGAGGTTCATTACATAGGATGCAGAATCAGAAAGCACACCAATGGCTGGATAGTTCAAGCTTAGCTTGAAATAGGGTTTGAAATCACATGAGGTCTATTGTAGACCTGAGTTTTCCCAATCAGTGGGGGTTGTCGAAAAGTATGGAGCCAATTTGGGGAAGGAGTATTGGAGGGCAGTTTAGTGGGACTAGCAGCAAGGATTCTTGTTATGTAGGGTCAAGTTCTTCACTACATGGATGTGTAGGTTCGGATATGGCAGGTTACTTGAATGATAGGTATAACATCATAGGTTGTGTGGTAGTTGGTCTTCAGGATTGATCTTAAAGAGGGATACAAGCTAGGGAATAATTTAGATGATGTACAGATATAGGTACAGGTGTAGCTATTTATCTCCAAGTGGGAGATTGTTAGGTTGTGGAGCTAAAAGCTTCACTAGGATGCAAACAGGAGAAGTTATGGAGGATGCAGAGTTACGAGGAGTTGCATAATCAGTTGCAGGGAAACCGGCATGGGTCTGATCAGCCGACGTTGGTCAGATGGCAGTGAGGAGGCAACCGGCGATAGTTACCAGTCGGCCGACATCGGTCATGGAGGAGCCGGCGTCGGCAGCCTGTGCGTGAATAGGTAGTTCACATGTTGATTTCGGAGAGTCTATTTTTGGACTGTTAGTTTGCATGTTGAAGGCTAGTCTTAGTCTTGAGTTGTGTGTCTAATTATTGTAATTAGGTTAGTCTAATTATTGTAAGCATGAGATCTATATATGGACTCATGGGCTGTATTGTAAATGTGTGCTAGAAAGCCATAGAGCTTTTAGAGAGAGCTAGTGTAGCTCCTCCTAGTTCCAAAGGGGTGCTGAGTGTGTATGATCAGGGAGAGTTGTAAGGTCTACAAGGTCAAGGAGCTGATCCACCGGGGTACTGGTTGAAGAATCATAAGGACTTGGTGAGGCAAGGACAAGGGTTCTTTAGGGGTGTAGAGATGTCTACATGGTGAGTAAGGTATAGTGATTTTCAGGTAGTAGAGAGTAGGGGATCTACTTGGAGTACAATTGTGTACTTGGTGAATTGGCAGCGTGTTACTAACTGGTTGGAGAGGTGAACATCAATTCTATATTGGAATTGATTTTTGGGACCGAGAGAGAGAGGGAAGGTCTTGAGGCGTGGCGAACCTTTGAGGTGGAAGAAGAAGTGGCATCTTCCTTATTGTATATTCTTCTATGTATTTAATACAATTGTGTATTGTCTCTCATATTCCTATGTTGTTTCATATTTCTAGTTACTTATTGATTCTGGTATAATTCCGTGTTTAGTTGCTAATACAAGAAGTAATCATATGTGCTCTAATTGGTAGAGCAAGATCCTGACTCAGTAGGGATCGGAGCATGTTTATTGTTCTAGGTTCCCTAACATTAGTATGCATCCCTCTTGTCAAATGCATCATATTATTTAATCAAAAAAGAATTATCACTTGGCCTAATATTATCAGGTAGCCTCATCATAGTCTTATTAAACCTTGTATTGAAATCTTGAACACACTTATTTGGGTTCTTCTTTATGTTTTCAAATTTTACTAAAAGAAATTTAGAATCAACTCTATCACCATACTATATTTTAAAAACATTATTCATTTATTCCCATGAATATAAGCATATATGGGGAAGATAATTAAAATATTCATTTGCATCTTCTTCTAGTATGTGTATAAATTTTTAATACAAACATCCTCATGATTAACATCATAATCTTCAATTAAAATGTGAAAAGCCCTCAAATGTTGTTATCCAGTCATTGCATTATTCCCTTGAAACTTAAAAAGTCAATTCCTTACCTCATTTGGAACTTCATTTGGATAAACCTCCATTTCATCAAAACAAATAGGTCTGAATCTAGGAATCATGAATGTAGGATGTTCATTCTCATCCTGATCTATATGCCTCATGACTGGTTTTGTGGTGGGCTCAATAACAAATGATAAAGGGTTATGAGGGGGTGAGTGAGGTGGACTTTAGGGATCAAACCTAGGAGGATATTTAGCTTTTTGATAAGGTGATGGATAATAAATATGACTATAAGGTTTTGAGTTATTAGGAGAGCTATGATAATCTTCAATTAAAGGAATTTAAATAAAGAGAAGTTTAGGTGTACCAAAATTATGGTGGTCAGACAACCCTTTGTTGTAGAACTTTGTCCTTCAATTGGTCTCCAAATTTGTCTCCTTATTCTATGATGAATACTTAACTCAGAGACAAGCTACTTTCATGAGTCACCTTTGAAGGACGATCTTAGTCCTTCTAGTTTTTCAAATAAGTAAACACTCAAAACTGAATTAATTAAAATGGTCACTAATCTTTCAAAACTAGATAAAATGTTGGAGTCACCACTAGAAGAAATATTTTAGAATAGAATAGATTACAAACATTTAATGATACAATCTAAAATTACACTTTCTTATAATTAGTGACGAGATATAAAAATATATACACTAAAAAATTAAGATTCATGTTCAAAAGGACAAATTACTTTGAAACATGAACAAATAACTAGTTCTCTATAATAGTCTTTGGTAACACAAGTGCCAAGGATCATTCCTTAGCAACGATGCCAACAACATGTTGTGCAGTTGATGGCCCAAAATTACAAATAAATACAAAACTTTAGACAAAGAACTTTAGAACCTAAACTTAATAACAATCCTCTACAAGAGGCCTTAGTAACATAAATGCCAAGGATCTTCTCCCTAGCAATGACACCAATATAATGTTGGGTCCTAGTTTTACACATCTAAGATTTAACCTTACACATTGGAGAAGATGGAAAACATAGATGATAAGCCTAAATTATGTCATTATAGCTGAGGAAGGGTTTAACATCTAGATGGACTGAACATAGACAATGACTGGAAGACACTGATAGAGGGGATGGTTAGTTCTCTACTACTTCTAGCTCTACCTGAACCAAAGTGAGAGGACCTATGGGGTAGTTTGGTCATGAGGAGAGATACTATAGTTCAATCTCTAGGGGATTATTATCACACACACACATTTGACCAAAGCATAACCAAACTTTCATAGTCTACTTGGGAAGAGTTGTCACATAGACTGGGTAAATACTTTTAAAATCAGACACAAGCTACTAAAAATAGAATGAAATGTGATCACAACCTTCATTTCTAAATAAACTATTGAAAACTAAGGGCCAAATGGAAGATTACAATGCTAGTATTCAAAGACCAAATATAGATACATTTTAGATTTTTAATATTCATGCATCTGTAAGAAAATAACACTCAAAATATTCAATAATATCTATTACTTGTAGGGATAGGATAGGTAGGATGAGTTAGGTATATATAAATGAGTTGTGGTGTCTTTCAACATAAGGAATCCCTTAGGATGCCATGCTATCATTCATTCTAGGATGTGAAAGACCAGTAAACAAGGTAAAGAAAACTATCAAGAATGGCTTGCATTCATTGATGTCAATCTAATGCAAACATTCAAATGACCCTTGGGAACTCCAAAGCATACACTACAAGTAGAGACTCAAACACTTTCTCCTATCAACTCCATAAATATAGGGTATCCTTAAAAGGTCATCAATAAGACATTCCCAAATCACAATGGAGAAAGGAATTTATAACCTAAGTTCATGCCTAGAATAATTGGCATTAATAGACATAAAACTAGATACCCAATCATAAATGCATGAAGAATATGCCATTGTACTTCATTGACAAGAAATATTAGAAATCACAGAAGTTTTCCATTAATCTTGAAAATAAATCTACATACATCAATGTTTAGAATGCATAACAATGGTGAAAAACATGGCGGATTTGTTCTGAAATAGGGGAGACATATAAAAAATGCTCTTAGAGTTTGATAATGACTATACAAATGCAATCACCTTAGAAACATAAGCCAAAAACAAATAACAAGAGTCCTAAAAAAGCCTATCAATAACCTCTATAAATAAGACAAGCCCTATTTACTCATACAAATTTCTCTCCTAAAATAATCCTATAAGATGCTCCATCTAGAAGATGCCTTTGAACATGCCTAGAGACTCTCATGATTTGAAAAGTGATCATTATGGTAACTGGTTGTCCATGTCATGATGAAATTTTAAATAAACTTTGATCTACTTGGATGGAATCTTGATGTAGTTGAGATTAAGGGATAATATTCTTTCTGGGTGAAAAACAAACTTTGGCTTCTTATACAACCATTTGGCCTTGTTTCTAACTAATTATTCACCCAATTGAAAGTTTGTGGATGAACTACTAGCTAAATATTTGGTCAATTCTTTACCTATAAATAATAAGGAATGAAAGGATGGAGGGAAGAATAGAAAATATAAAAATTTCTCCTAAATCTTTTAGTCATTCCTAAATGGCGCCTCCATGATGGCTGCCTTCCTCTTCTACTGCAACAAACTAAGGTTTTCATCACATACCTTAGTCACAAATATACTTGCAACACTAAGCTCACCTTCCCAAGATCTATCACAATCCTTTTCTTACCTTTGCTTTTAACTGCTCACATCTTCCTTTTCCTTTTTATACCAAAAATATAATCATATGTGCATGTTTTGCCTTAATTTTTCCTTGGCAAGTTTTCAAAACCCAACTACAATTTTACACTTTTTTTTAAATCTTTGGTGGGATTTTAGACCCTATTTACAATTTTAAACCGAACATGATTATGGGCTTCAAGTGCACATTTTCACATGGTAGGATTTCAAGACTCAGGTGCACATTTGCAAAAGTGCATGATGTCTTTGTATCTCCACAACTATCTATTAAGTCAATCCCCTTTGAAGATTCAAACTTTGGAATTTGACTTTTCACTTCCATGTGTAAATATGCAAGTTTGAACTTGTTTTTTTTCCTTAGAACTTTCTACTTTGATTTTTATGACACTTGTAATGGGACTCAAACATCTAACTTCACTTTGAAAATTACAAATTAAAGTTGTAATGTGATGTTACAAGCTCCTCCTAAAATATTGAGACTTTATCCTTTTGCAAATTAGCCCTTTTGAATTTTTAAGATTTTGATGGCTATCATCTCTTTCCTTTGAATGATCAAAACCAAAGCATTAGAAAATAATTTTATCTTGGATTATAACATCTGATGTAGAACTAGAAGTATTGCTATAACATATTTCAATTTTGGCATGCTTTCTATCTCAACTTATAGTGGGCACTGGAGAGAACATAAGACCATTCTTAGAATCTATTTGACAAGATGCATTATCCTTGTGTAAAATTAAAGCCAAAACATGTGGTGTCAAGGATAATATACTATTATCCCTTCCAAAACTTCCATTGAAAAATTTCAATTGCTCAACAAGAAATAAAATAACCTTTGATTTATCCTGACCATCATTATGTGTACACACAATTATTAATAGGTCCCTCAAAGGGAAATCCAAAAATTCCTTATCTTGAAAGAACTTAACACATGTGGATAATATTTAATCAATATAAGGAGATTTTATAAAATTATCTTATTTGAAATCTAATATGGATTTGACCTCTACATCATTGGCATTCCTTCTTTCATATTTATTCAGTATCAACTCTATTAAAAACAATAGTACCAACATTTTTATTGAGTCGATCCTCCATCTATGATGTTGGTGAAAACTCAATTTCATCCCTTTTACCTTGTGTTGATGATTTTAATTACCTCACAGGTGTTATTCAATGTTGATGAACACTTCTCATTTTAGGATTCAAAGAATCCAAGGCATGAGTTGCAGTTTGTGATAATTCTGTGATGTTTGTGGTGGAATAGAAGTAGAGTATGGGAACTATCCATAATATTTATTTAATTTGGTGGTTAGGAGACACCAAGGTCTATATCTGAGTGATATTTCTAGCCAACAAGTAATCTAAATGGATATTAACAATTATCTTTAAACTAGGTGAGTTTTGACAAATAAAATAGAAAAAGGAAGGGTAAGGCAGAAAAGAAGACATGATTGCAAATTCCCATCTCAAATATTATGACAAAGCTCTAATTATTTTGAGTATACATGAACCAATTTGTGGTGTAAAATAGTATAAAATAATATTGCATCATAATTTAGGCAAGATTTAAAGGAGATATATAAACCACAAGTAAGAACCAAGTTTAGTATAAAAGTTTTCTAATGTAACTTGAATAGCATATGCACATCTAAATGTAGAGAAAATAAAATGAAGTATACCTAAGATATTTTTAGTTAATCTAGGATTAGCTCAAATTAACATCCATATGATATAAAATGTAGATAACCATTCAAATTTAAGATATTATTATGTAATTGAGAGATAGTATTGGCTTTCAACAAACTATTTAGATAATCTTTTCAGGATTCCTTAGTTGTATTAAATGCTCTTTTATATACAAATTGTTTAGAGACTCTCCTTTTACAAAATGGTAACCTTTGCCTATTTATAAGAACATAGGTGGTATACCAATAATATTTTCAAAGTATTCATGGTATGATAAGGACAACTATCCTTAATACAAATATCACAATGCAAAAGGCTTTCTATGCCAATTTTGACAAAAAGGACTAATATATACTAATAGACTAGCATATATATTACAAAATAATATTATTTTATGTTACATTGGTGGGTCCCTTGGGTTAATACTTTATTATGTTCTTCACATTAGTATATTATTCTATAATTAACTAAAAATCTACTATAGGCTTCATCAAACAATCCTCTTCTTGACCTGCCAATGTGTTAAATTCCTTATCACTCTTGGATTTAAGTTCCTAAATGCATTGGGCCTCTACAATCTATTTACCTGATGTAATGATGATATCAAGGACCTTCTAATTATCTTTGATAGGCTAGCCTTGGTTGTCTTTGAGGTTCTGGATGAAGGTACTGACCCTTTACTTGAACTCTTCATCATACATTAGGTCTGTGGCATTGGTCTTAGAAGGGTTTACCAATAGTGCCTTTGAGAGCTTCTCTATCCTTTCTATCAAACCTTTATCCTCCTCTATGAAGCTATTGACACTATCACACTAGTTTATCATATCTAATATCTTATCTTCAATGACTCCTAGGAGGGCATGCAAATGCTTCAACTTGATGATCTTGATGCCCTGAACCTGCTTGGTGTTATGGACATTAATCAATTCAGTTGACTAATCTCTAGAGTTCTACCATTGAGTGATTAAAGCCTATGATTTCTCAATTTTATGGGTCAAGGTATTTGATCTAAGCTTTAGGGCCTTCAACCCTTCACATGTGTCAAATAAGGACTTATTCAACAACTTCATTATATCCTTAGGGCTTGAAAATGTAACCTATGCTTCCAATTCTTTCTTCTCATTTTATATATTGGTGATCCTCTATTGCATCCCATGGATTCTAGCTAATGTCATTATTGGTTGGAATACCACCAAACTTACCACATCCTCTTGATGGATGGGATGCTCCCCTGCTACCTACCTATATATAGGAGTTAGGCCAACAAAAGGTTTCACCTTTTGAGAGGTAAACTCCTCAGTACCAATGGTAGTTTTCTTTGTCGTCACCCTTTCAAACCCTACTATATCTAGATTATACATGATAGTGGTTACTAGTTCAGAGGGTTTGGGTATCTCTAGGGTTTTAATCCCAGTTATACTTGATGCTCTCGGGTCTTTTATTTTCTTACCACTTTCTTTGGCTAATTGAACAATTCTTCTTTCTTCTTTCTCCTTCATGAGCTCCTTGATCTAGGGTTTGACATTGTCAAGGGGATCTCCACCTGTGGAAATGGTAATTGCCAATGAGTGTGATTGGGAAGGACCCTATTAGAGTTTCCCATATATGAACCAGTCAAAAATGATAGGTCCATGTATGGGAAACTCATTAGTGAACAAATTTACTTCACTAGTGGGATGGTCCATGTCACCTTTAGTCTTTTAGAGGACCTAGGGATAAGAGCTAACTTAGCTTCCCTCTTATTTTGTGTAATAGGGACCAATTCCAATGCCACTTATTTTCCCTTTTCTTCCTCACCTATTTGAGGTCCTTTAATTTATGCCACCTCAACTATGGCTCCCTCATCTTCTTGATCAGACCCATAGGTCTTTGTAAGTTCCTTGAAGAATTCTTCCATCATATCATATGGTTCTAAGGAAACCATATCAAAGTGTTCCACTAGAGAAGATAGTTTTAGAGGTTGGGATGATGATGAAGGGCCTTCTCTTGGCCTTTCTTTTAGTTTTTTAAACTAGATCCTTGAATTTGGAGTGCCTGCTATTATGGCTAACTTAGAGGTGCACTAGAAGCGAAAGGTGGTAGATGATATTGTAATGGGTTTATTTTCCATCTCTCCCCAAATAGTTTCTCTTCTATTTGTAGTCTATGTTCAAGTTTGAAACCATGCTACCTACACCTATCAAGGAATTCCTCAAAGTCTACAACTTTGGTCTAAAAATGGTCATATAAACCAAACCTATGCTCATAGGCTACTTTGGTTAGTTGATTTGAATATAAATGAGGGAAAACCTTGTTATTAGGGTCCCATTCCTTTAGGTCATCCTTCTAAAAGTAGAAGGCATCCCTATGTCTGGACATAATGTCCAATTATTTCTAGTCTTAGTTCAAAGTTCTTCCAATCAAGAATGGGAAGGGATGCAAAATGCCCTTCCTTTTCTCCCTATAAAAATTATCAATTCCTTGGAAGATTTGGTGAGCAATTTCTTGCTCAGCCAATTTGAGGGGGACATAGACAGGCAACTTGAATGGTTGGGTCATGATCCCTTCTATTTTGATAATGATGTAGTCTAGATAATACCAAATATCTCCCATGAGTTAAACATACTTATTAACAAGAGGGTGCATCCTAGGCATGGTGTTACATATGATATTCTTGACCAAAGTAGTGTATATCTAATCAAAAATGAACTGCATATGAACTATGTACTTGAAGATGTGCAACTTTGCATAGTGATGGGAAATGGTAATTTTTCTATGGGAGGACCAATTCTGGACACCTAGAATATGAGTAGATGCCATTAATGAGTCCAATAGATAGCACATCATGGTGAATTATTGGATTTTCATTTTATTAATGCCATAACATTGTCTCCCTAAGTTGATGCTAATCATCGCTCTAATTAGTGGAGTTACCTTCTCTTCCACCATGAAATATATGTAAGAAACCCATCTGGGGTTGACATAGGTTATGGTGGTTTCCCTTGAAGCTCTGTAAAATAGGGTCATAATGATCCTAATACCTTCTATAAATTAAATGACATGGATTTTACCATCATGGCTCTTGGCTACATGAGTAACTTAGATTAACCAAGGTCTTAGGATAATATCTAGATTATTCTGGGTCGTCCATTCTTTGACGGAGGGGAGATTTATGTGAGCTATAGGGAGCTTGTAGTAGCCTTCAAAAGCTACTGGGGCAATATAGGTAATTCTATTTGACCCTCCTTCTTTGATGATATAGTCATTATCTATTCTATAATTAGAAAATAGGGGTGAAAGGATGTCAATGCAATATAATACCTCAGGTTTAGTAGTAGCTTGATGAATACCTATCATTTGAATTGTAACTAGGTCCTCAAACTTTCTCTTGGTGACTACCACCCTTTGCTCATTGGATGATAGAGGTTGTAGCTCCTCAATTATGAAGAAAATCTTAAACTAATTCTTCATGCCATTGGCCAATGCTCTTATGTCCAATTTAGTATCTCTAAAGTGCCTCCCTTCATGGTCTATATATATATATATATCTGTCTCTTCTTTCCATTTTTGCCTTGCCACTGCCATGATCTCAATTTCCTTAGAATACAACTAGTCTTGATGCTCATGATGACACTTCAAGATTTTTTAGTGTAGTTGTGTCCTTAATAGTCAAGTTTTGAGGCTTTAAGTCAAGGTTTAGGGATTTAAGCTAGTTTGGTAGAGTTTCTAAGGCTTTAATGGTGAAGGTGAAAGCTTTCATAAATGTATTCATGTCTCAGATCTTATGGATGGCACCACTTAGGTAAATCTTTTCTTTTTGAGCACACCAAATCTTAGGGTTGTCCTTTAGTGCTTACATAACATTTATGTGGACCTCCTTAAGCTTGTTCCCATGTCACTCCCATGGGAATCCATTTTAAAATTAGCTATTGGATTTTAAATAAATCCTTTTATGTCACTCCATTGGATTAGGATTATAGGATGAATGTGAGCCTTTAATTAAGATCTTGGAGGTCCTTTTTGATTGGTAGCTCAGATCTTGGATGACTCAGTTATGCCAAGTGGTGCATTCTAGCTTCCTTAGGAAATGATTAGATGTGGTTCATCCACATGTTAAGCTATTAGGCTGTGGGGTCCTTGGTTGAAAATTCCACCTTCACTTTGTACCATTGGATCAAGATTAGTGATAGAGTGAGAACCATCGATCATGATCCATGAGGTTGAATTTGATTGGTAGAGAGGTCTATTGTGGTTAAATTTTATGGTCTCACTAATGTCAAAGACATCCTCATGAATGTCAAATGATGAGAACATGAATACCAAATTTAAGGTCATGAGGTTCTTTTGGCTAAATGATATCATGTCACGTGTTGTGTTCTCAGTACTCTCAAGACTTTGGGGTCAATGTGGTCTATTGGATCAAGATAGGTGATGAACATGAACCATTGATCATGATCTAAAATGTTTTCTCCAATTAGATCAACTTTGAGGCTCTTTGATCTCATGCTATTAGATTAAGGTCGCCAAGTGAATGTGGATAGTTAGATCCTAAAAGATGCATGAACATTAAGTTAGTCCATAATAAACATAAGCTTAAGTTGAGGGGTTAACCTTAGATTAATAGTATTAAAACACACTATGATCTAGTTTTAATGTGATAAGCCTAAGGTTTAAATATTTATAAGGTCCCCTTTTGGACTAAGGATAAAAGTTTGGATGAGGTTTATTTTTAAGGCCTCACTAACGTCAAAGACATCCTCACAAACATTAAATGATGGGATCAAGGTCATAAAAATAAATTCCATATAAACTTTTATAGCGAGTGAGGTTTAGTGAATAATCCATCCTAGGATGATCTCGCACCATTAGATCAGGACTCTGAAGAAGTGAGGATAATTAGATTTGCATCTAAGTTAAAACATCAAAGTAGAGTATGATATGTGTAGTGATTCAAACTAAAGTTTAGGATCCTCAAGGCATCATCTATGTTGAAAAAAAACCAAGACATTTTAGGATTAAAAATTAGGCTAAACATTGATAAAGTTTTAGTCTAGGATGAAAAGGGGCTTGTGGACATAACATTTAATGAGGTTAGGAAGCTTTGAAATGGGGAAGGAACATAAAATGGGACTTAAGTATAATTCTATGTCAAGGTTTGGGCATGTTTGAAATCATAACCGAAACTTAATGTAAAATTAAAATTAGGGTCTTTTTAAAAGGACCAATTCCCATTAAATTTTCTCCCATGAAAATTTGAATTTGAACCCTTAGGGTTTTTGACCAGGAACCCTGCCTTCCTCCCTGAAACTTGAAATTAGCCATCCAATGGTAATAATCATTAGGGTTATCTCATAAACCATAATCAAACATGCAAGGACATATCCCTTTTCAAGTGGATGATCTTCAAATTCTAAAAAGAATAACCTTATGAAAGCTAGACCAGAATACAAATGTTTTAAAGCATTTACAAGGGTCCCTATTTTTCAACACAAAAAAAAATGGGTATGTTGGTTCCAAAAACACCTTTTTAGATTCTTTAATATTTTTATCCAATTTTAGAGTAGATGTAATAGATTTAATGACTAGCTTTAGCCAAGCTAGTGAATCTACCATCCAAACAACTACACTACTAATGCCAATATATAGTAATGCCAATCAAATGCAATGTATAGATAGATAAAAACATTATATGGCATACTATTATATTTAAATTTTACATTGCCCCCATTGATGACATATTTACATTATGCTTTTGGAAAAAATTAAACTCCCTTCACAATTTTGTAATGATGCAGGCTTGGGAAACCCACTTGCATTTTGAAAATTGCATGTTTAAGGATGTATTTTGATGTTGTATTCTCTACTAAAATTTCATCTGACTTGGACCATCTCTTTGTCACATATAATGGACTACAGATTTTGGGGTGCAATTTATAATTTGCATATTAGAAGATAAATGTTGTAATGTAATATTGTATCTCTACCTAGAAAACCTACTTAAGTTCTGACACAAGACTTAGTGTAGGATTTGAAAAATCCACTACTCCCTTTGTGACACATGTTATAGAATATGGAATTCTATTTGAAATTAAAAAATTATAAGTTAAATTTGTAATGCCATGTTGTATTTCCACTTAAAATCTTTGTAGACTTGACACTTAAGTCAATGCCTCTTTTTGAAAATTGATATTTCCTTATGTTGACTACAAGTTTCAAACTTTCATTATCACTTTGAAAATTACAAATGTAAAGTTACATTTTAACACTAATCTTCCCCCTCCCACTCCTTTACCATGCAAGGTATCAATGGATTCTTTGAAATTTTGATTTTTCACTTTGATTGTGGACCTCTGCATGTGCTTCTCCTTTTAAAACTTTTATTGTATTTCCTTTTAAAATACCCACTCAAATCTTAGCATGTGGAAGACCTTTGTTCACACATTACAATTTGAAAAATAATGTTGCATGATATCAGTTGACCATTTTTTTCCAATAGGCCAAAAATTGGTCCCCTTTTTTCCCCTACTGTTCTAGGCCAATTCATTTTTTATTTTGCACAAGTCCAAGATTTTCTATGGACTCTACAGGTTAGTCTTTTGGCGCATGAAGAATTAGTTCAAAGAGTGCTGGGGTTTACAAGGCTCTTTTGGGCCTTCATCTAAAGAAATTTACAAGGAAGGTTGGCATCTTTGAACCATTGAACCATCACTTTAGTTTAAATCCTTGGTTTAATCAGCCTTGGTTCAAAGCTTTGGTTCAATCGGCAGTTCAATCAGCCTTGGTTCAAGCCTTAGTTCATCGCTTCAATTTCAAGCCTTGGTTCAATATTCAAGTTCATCACTTTGGTTTAATAAAGAGTTCAATGACCTTGGCTCAATAGTCACTTGAATCGTTGAACCGGTTCAATGAGTGGTTCAAAGCAAATGGTTTAACTACCTTTGGTTCAATCGGCTTAGCGTGCAATGTTGAAATGTTGAACCAATTTTGGTTCAATGGGTTGGTTCAATGAGGTGCCCCCAAAGTCAAAGGGCAGTCCAGGTTCAATAAGCCCTTGCAGAGGGCAAAGACATTTCAAAGGGACCACAAAAAAGATGTTTTAACTTTCAAAATTTTGATTAAGGCAAAGTCCCGAATTCCTTCAAACCTTTTGTCTGAAGGAATTCCTTCAAACAAAAAGCCTGAAGGAATTCAGGGAAGGGCCATAGTTCAAAGCAAAAGCTGAAGTAAACTATTTGTGGACAAAAAGTCCATGAGAAAATGTCTGGGAAAATGTCTGCGGACAAAAGTCCATGAGAAACTATCCATGGACAAAAAAATTCCGCAAAAACCTAGAGGAACCCACCAAAGAACTGAAGGCCCCCAAAGGGCAGGTTCCCTTACGGGGGACTCACGGCCAAAACAAATGGGAATTTTCCAAAGGCCGAAGGGTCACTTTCCATTTGGGAAGGTGCTAAGAAGGGAGTCCATAGAAAAGGGCAAACTAGAAGAGCCCAAAGGAAATTGCCAAGGATGGTGACGTCCTAGAAGCCATCAACTTTAAGAGGGAAAACTAGCCATTGGTTTTCAAGCAATGACAGGTGCACAAACATAAAATTTAAGCCAATAAAAAAGCCATTATTTTTTAAATGCCTGAGCGCCAACCAAGAAAGAAGCCCAAGGAATGCAGCGACCCACCTAGAGATAACCCTGGGGGCCGAAGGAGCCAGAAAGAGACAAGGCAGGGAAAAGACAAAAGTGCCAAGTGTAGGAGTAGGCAGATAGTCCAAGTGGTGAAGGGAGGTGCTGATTCAAGAAGTTACTCCAGCAAGTGATATAGTGTCTGCGAATTGACCATTATAAGGTGCAAATGGCCAACCATGCGACCCATTTTTATTCATTTCACATTTATGAGTAGACAAACCACATGGGTGCCTTCAAGGAGCAGTCTCAGTTAATGGGGAAACATCGTGGCCTATGTCAAAAAACACTTGAAGTTAGAGCTAAGGCCGACACAACATTTATGTTTAAGTGGCCTGCTCTTCCCAATGACCAGAGTGCACATGGGACATTTGTAAAAGAGGTGCCAAAAGGTCTTTTTCCTTCATCTATATATTGGAGACTTGTCATTTAAGAAAAATCTTCCACATTTGTAAGGTGGAGCCCTGGCAAATTTTTCACCTGAAATCAATAAATGCATTTTTACCTCTATGCTAGTTGGATATCTCTGTGTGTGTCTGAGTATCAGTCTATGTTAGTCATTACTTCTTAATGCTTCTATAGGTTAACACCAAAACACCTGGTGTCTAGAAGGTGTCATTTTGTAGGTAACAAGAAGAGCTATACTTGGAAGCCTAGAGGTAGAAAGATATACTACATAGTGTGTCTCTTCTATAACACCTATGGTGAATCTCTATTTTCTATGTGTTCTATCAAAGCCTTCTTGCCACTCCCTGCAGTCTGGACCATTTACCAGTTGAAATGTATGTATGTGTATGTATGTCTCAGAGTGTAAGTGTGATTAGGTCAATAATTTGGTGCATCACCTTCGTTAGAGTAGTTTGTTTTCTTGCAATCTTTTTCCCTTTTCATCTCCCCCAATTATATATATATATATATATATATACATACATATATATATATATATATATATGTGTGTGTGTGTGTGTGTGTGTGTGTGTGTGTGTGTGTGTGTGTGTGTGTGTGTGTGTGTGTTAGCACTTATTAGAATAAATTAGATGCATCAAAGGGAGCTAGCCCTTATCTAGAGACTTGCCCCTCTAGCTTCACCAGTCCCACAGGTGAGAGGGGAGTTTCCATTATTGCGTGAGGAAGGAAGGAGCTCAGCCTCTTGCCAAGGGTGTAATATTCTACGTCAACAATTTTTGGCACGCCTGATGGGACACAGTCTTACACTCAGTAAGGTTTCAAGATTGATGATGGTTATAACAAATCAACTATTTTCAACATCTGGTGACTCCACTGGTAAGAGTTTTAGTTTTCCAATCAAAGACCAGTTTTAACTTCCTATGCCTAAAGTCACCACACGGTCTACTTCTAAGGGTGTCCCTTTAAAATTTGTTGAGTTGCCTTTGAACTTAGAAAAAAGACTGAGGTTTGATAAGACCCATCCTTATTTAGCAAACCACCTTCCCAGACCTATTGTAAGGAACACATACGCAATAGAGCCCCAGTTACATCCCATCCTAGTTATGACATTACCCTTTGTCACTTTTCATGGTTAGAGTCCCTTGAATCTCCCATGTTATGACCCAATTCTAGGAGTAGCCCTAAAAAATGTGCCTTCTTTTAATTGAGAGGGGCCCATTATAGTCATCGAGCACATTAGAAATATTGCTAACCTCTATAATATTCACAATGCCACAGAGGAAAATATCATAATCAGATTGCTGACATTGTCTCTCAAGGGCAAAGCTCTTGACTGGTACGAGACTTTGGCTATAAATTCAATCCATTCATAGAATGAATTGGGTACTCACTTGACAGACCATTTTGGAGAGAAGAGTGACCAAATTTCACTTGATGAGCAGCTGACTACCATGAAAAGAGCCCCACACAAATACATGTAGGATTTCAACACTCAGTTTTAAAAGACATGGATAGAATCCCCGTTTTGGTAAGACTAACTGCTAGCTATGCTTTCTTGTATTATTTAAGAGCATTAAGTAGTGATATTGCTGTTATGATACAATACATGGGAGGACATGTGCTACTTGATGCTTATGATATAGCTATAGCAGCTAAAAATTGCTTAGTGCAGGCTAGGAAAATAGCCCCTAGACCCCATATGCCACTTTTCCCAAAAATGCTACCTCTAATTTAGATCATTGCTCCCATATTAACTCCTCTACCTAGCATAGAGAAACCAACTGCTGCTCCATCCAATGAACTTCATGAAGTTAAGAGTTTGTTGCAAAGTATGTCAAATGAACTTATGGCTCTTAAAAGGTAGCAAGCTCAAAGCAACAGACCAAACCAAGGATACCAGCAGTATGGCCAAGCTCCTAGACCCCCTTTCCAAAATTACAATCAAGGACAGGGCCATCTTACTCAGACCAGACCTTTTCAAGGATACAACCCAGGTTCTCCTTCATCATCTAAGGTCATGGTGCCCATTTAAAACAATCTGGCGCAGGAACAACCAAGTTGTTCAACCATGGGATATGGTCAGGAGCAAACTATTTATACAAATGAGATGATGGGTCATTACCCAAATGTGCAAGAAAATTAGGCAGCCACTCATTCCCAGGTCTTCGAGGCTCCAATGCAACCCAGCACAAGCAATAGTTAGAGTCAACCTGACTCTACTCTTATGAACCACCTGTAAGGTGAGTTCTTGTGTAATCAATTATGTAGGTGCTGCAGACAATCAAGCTGACTGTGTTACAGCCAACACAAGATTTAAGAGGAGAGCAATAAGATAAATTTAGGTTGCTACACAAACATTAGCAATGCTTTCCTCATCACAGGAAAATCAGAGGGTCCCAAACTTTAGACCACCATTTGTACCTTCAGCCCCTCAGCCTGCACCTCAGGTTGGAATTAGCCCCAAAGAAATATTGAAGGGAGGCAGTCCTCAAGTCAATATGGTGGACCAAATGAAGAAGTTGCATATGAACATCTCCTTATGGGATTCATTGTCTCTACTAGGACAAAAGGACATGCTACAAAGGGAATTGCATGAGCTGGATCCACGAACTGTCCTAGTAAGGATTGATAATGTCTTGATGATGAATGGGCAACCTTCCACCTCAAGCCAGGTCAAGAAAGAAGAGAAAATTACCCCTTTCTATGTGTCCTTGGTCATAGGAGATTTCTTGGTGCACAACTGCATCATTGATAGTGGGGTTAGTACCTCAATAATGCCCAAGTGCATAGGTAACAAGTTGGGACTAAAATATGAAGAGATGAATAAGGGAGTCCTGTAGTTGGATGGGAAACCTACAAAGATAGTTGGGATAATGAAGGGTTTGAGCTTGAAATTACATGCTTGCCTAACCTTCTCAGTTCCCCATGATATAGTAGTGGCAGATGTTCCTCCTTATTTCACCATTTGCTTATCCAGGGACTTCACATCCAAGATAGGTGGCTATCTAACAGTGAATTGGCCCTATCTAGTTTTTAGAACCAAGTATGGGACCAAAGTAAAGATTGAATATGATCCACTCCATAGGGACCATCTAAAACCATATTTGCTCAAGGTAGTGAACGTCAGCTATGCCATTATTGACCAAGAAGAGTCCCAAATAGACCAATCTCTGTCCTCTACTCTTGAAGGAGTTACAAACCTACTCTTGGATGAATGGGGAAGTGATAAATTTGAGCATGACCCTTACAAGTTCATAGAGGAAACAAGCCTTGGATTTTACTACATACACGAAGAGGGTACCTTCATACCAAATATAATGAAGGCAAACGAAGAGGACCTAGGTCTATGGCAGTTATACTTTGATGGTTCCAGAAGTAGGTTAGGAGTTGGTGGTGGAGTGATGTTAGTCTCCCCTTCAAAGGAGAGATACTTTTTAGCTTTCCATTTCCAATTATCTTGCACAAGCAATGTTATAGAATACGAGTCCCTTATTCATGGTCTAGAATGGGCAAGGAAAAGAGGAATCAAGGAGTTGCAAGTTTTGGGTGACAGTGAGCTGATTGTAAATCAGGTGAGAGGCTAGAATCTGACAAAAAATTCTTTGCTAAAGTCCTAAAAGCATAGGGTCTGGGACTTGGTGTAAGATTTCCTTACTTTCAATATCGCCTCCATTCCTAGAGAGCAAAATAAACAAGTGGATATGCTAGTAGTAATTGGTGATCAGTTCGATGTTTCTAAGGAGATAAATCGAGACTGTGGTTCATGCTACTTGAAGGTGGTAGTTCAGCCCTCTATCCTCAAAAACATTACAAACTGGCAGGTCTTCAATAATGACCAAAAAATAGCATTCTTCCTACAAGAAGAAGCTGAGTTCGCTACAAAGAACTAGGCAAAGCTGCAACCAGATTGTTCAACTGAAGAACAATAAGCTCCCTAAAGGTTTGGTCACTCTCGAGAGTATCTTCAATAGAGATGACCAATTGAGAAGTGACAAGGCATGCATCACAACTAAGGAGGAGAATTATAAGAAGGTTGAGATCTTCAAGGATAAGCTGCTTGCACTTGGAAAAGTCTGCACGATTCAAGAAAGGTGGACTTTCATTTTGTTGTATCAGGAGTTTGTTGATGTTTTCACTTGGGATTATAGTGATTTGAAGGGTTTTGACCCAAGACTTGCCTAGCACACCATCAAATTAGAAGAAGGTGCCAGGACAATCACGTAGAAGCAGAGACCTATCAACCCAATGATTGAGCCTCTCATGTAAAAGGAACTGGCCAAATTGATTGAGTCTGGGATTATATTTCCAATTAAACATTCCTCCTGGCTGGCCAATCTTGTTCCTATCCAAAAGAAGAATGGGGAGATTAGGCTATGTGTTGATTTTAGAGACCTTAATAAAGTCTCTTTAAAAGACCATTATCCTCTCTCGAGCATGGAGTGGATCCTTTAGAAGGTAACAGGCAGTGAGCATTTCTCCCTCTTAGATGAATATTCAAGATATAATTAGATTTTGGTGCAAGGCTGTGACCAGCACAAAACAACCTTCACTATTAAATGGGAAACATTTGCCTACAAAAAGATGCCATTCAAGCTGTCTAATGCTGGTGCTACCTTTCAGCGAGTCATGGACATGGTTTTTTGAGGCTTGATAAATAATAATGTGCTGGTATACCTTGATGATGTGATGGTATTCTCCAAGGAAGCGAGCCAACACATGAAACACCTTAGGCAAATATTTGAGAGGTGTAGAGAGTTTGGCATCTCTCTCAACCCGAAGAAATATGTGTTTGTTGTTCATGAAGGGAAAATCCTTGGCCACATTGTGTCTAAGGAGGGATTATCCATTAACCTTGAGAGAGTTCATTCTATCTTGGAGATGTCCCTGCCTAAGCACAAGAAAGGCCTATAGAGCTTCTTCAGGGATAAATTTCAGATTCATCTCAAATTTCACAGAGATAGTCAAGCCACTGATTTCTATGCTGAGGAAGGGTGAGGAGTTCAAGTGGAAAACACAAAGGAAGGATAGCTTTGAAGAAATCAAGCAGGCCATAACCCGGGTTCCTACTTTGATTAGCCCTGACTTCAACAAAGATTTCAACCTCTACACTTTTGGCAATGAAGAGGTAATCTCCGCCATGCTTACCCAAGCAAATGGTGATGACCTTGAACAACCACTTGCATTTTTAAGCTAGGGGTTAGAGGATTTCAAAGTTAGATTCACATATATAGAGAAGCAAGTCCTGGCAGTAATACAGAGCCTGAAGAAATTTAGGCATATGTTGTCTAACAGTAGGATTCACCTCATGGTTCTACATCCTGGAGTCAAGGATTTCTTGACCAACCAAGACCTAAATGAAAAGAGAGCAGGTGGATCACCAAGGTAATGGAGTATGATGTAGACATCAAGATCACTAAGCTGGTGAGGGGAGGAGGCCTATGTGAACACCTTGCTATAGACTTCAAGCAAAAAAGGGAAGACAACTTACTAATTCATGATGCAGCTATAATAGAAGAACCAGTTGTCATGAAGGATTGGACATCAGACTTGAGGCATTTTCTTCTCACTGGTGAGTGCCCACAGGGTCTTGATGGGACCAAAAGAAGGTACTTCAGGCTCCAATCTCTCCCTTATGTCCTGGTTGATGGAGTATTGCTTAGGAAGGATCTCTCAAGAGTCCTTCTAAGATGTATAGAATCAAATTAGGCTGATAAGGTGCTGTCTGAGTTCCATTATGGGCCAGTAGGTGGTCATTTTGCTCCTAGGGATATTGTAGTGAAGATAATGAGAGCTGGCTATTTTTGGCCTACTCTTTTTAGGGATACCCATGCTTGGGTATGAAAGTGACAAAAGTGTGCACTTTTTGATGGGAAGCAACGGTTGGCTACCATGCCTTTACAGCCTATTCAGGTGGAGCAGCCATTCATGAAGTGGGGCCTGGACTTCATAGGGATGATTAACCCTCCCTCCAGTGCTAGACACAAGTGGGTCGTGGCCACCACAGACTATTTCACAAGATGGGTAGAGGCCATTGCTCTGAAAGAGGCCAATGAAAGTGCAATCTTGGATTTTTATGAGGACCTAGTGGCAAGGTTTGGGGTTCTAGCTACCATCATCTCAGATAATGCATTGGCTTTTCTAGGAACCAAAACAAGTAAATGGGCACTAAAATATGGTATATATCTCAACACTTCATCTAATTATTACCCATAGGGGAATGGGTTGGCCGAGTCCACCAACAAGAACTTGATCAAGATCATTAAGAGGACCATGGAAGAAAATCAGAGGACTCAGCATGCCGAGTTGTAAATAGCCCTGTGGGTAGATAGGGTCACCTCGAAGAGGGCAATTATCAACTTGCCATACATGCTCATCTATGGAAGGGAAGCTAGGCTCCCCATTTCAATTGAATTGCTAGCCTTGAACCTTGCTCACCAGCTATAATTAGAAGAAGGAAATAGCATTGAGGTTAGGCTATGCAAGCTGATGGAACTCCAAGAGACAAGGGACCAGGCTATGGCTTCTATGACCAATCACCAATAGCAAATATAGAGACACTTCGACAAGAAATCTTCATCAAAAGGTTTCTCTAAAGGAGACATTGTCTTGAAATGGGATGAAGACCAAGCTAAGCTTAGAAAGCATGTGAAGTTTGATGCCCTATGGAGTGGCCCATACATAATCACTCAGTGGAAGCAACATAATGCATTCCAACTCTCCAGGTTGGATGGTGAAGAACTATATATCCCAGTTAATGGGATACATTTAAAGCACTACCACTGAGTCTTTTTTCATCATGTATATACTTCCCTTGCTTTTCTCCTATTTTACCTAAGTGCTTTTTGCACATGTTAGTAGCTTTCTTAGCGTCATGATTAATTCTAGAATTTATTGGGGCTATTGCTGATTTTAAGTTACAATCTAACTCTGTGCCTAATGGATTTGAGGCAACTGGTTTCTAAGCATAGCAGACATGCTTCCCCTGGAAGTCACCAATTTGTTGACCATTATTTTCCCAACAAGTCAAAAATTGGTCCCCTTTCTTCCCCTGCTATTCTAGGCCAATTCATTTTTTATTTTGCACAAGTCCAAGATTTTCTATAGACTCTGTAGGTTAGTCTTTTGGTGCATGAAGAATCAGTTCAGAGAGTGCTGGGGTTTACAAGGCTCTTTTGGGCCTTTGTCTGAAGAAATTTATAAGGAAGGTTGGCATCTTTGAACCATTGAACCATCAATTCAATTCAAAGCCTTGGTTTAATTGGTAGTTTAATCGACCTTGGTTCAAAGCTTTGGTTTAATCGGTAGTTCAATTGGCCTTGGTTCAAGCCTTAGTTCATCACTTCAATTTCAAGCCTTGGTTCAATCTTCAAGTTCATCACTTTGGTTCAACAAAGAGTTCAATGACCTTGGCTCAATAGTCACTTAAATCATTGAACCATTGAACCGGTTCAACGAGTGGTTCAAAGCAAGTGGTTCAAAGCAAATGGTTTAACCACCTTTGGTTCAATCGGCTCAGTGCACAACATTGAACCATTGAACCAATTTAAGTTTAATGGGTTGGTTCAATGAGGTGCCCCCAAAGACTGAAGGGTAGGTGCCCTTGTGGAGGGCAGTCCAAGTTTAATAAGCCCTTGCGGAGGGCAAAGGCATTTTAAAGGGACCACAAAAAAGATGTTTTAACTTTCAAAATTTTGATTAAGGAAAAGTCCTGAATTCCTTCAGACAAAAAGCTTGAAGGAATTTAGGGAAGGGCCATAGTTCAAAGCAAAAGCTGAAGCAGACTATTTGCAAACAAAAAGTCTATGGGAAAATGTCTGCAGACAAAAGTCCATGAGAAACTATCCATGAACAAAAAAAGTTTGCAGAAACCCAGAAGAACCCGCCAAAGAGATGAAGGCCCCCAAAGGGAAGGTGCCCTTGCGAGGGACTCTCAGCCAAAACGAAGGGGCATTTTCCAAAGGCCAAAGGGTTACCTTCCCTTTGGGAAGGTGCTAAGAAGGGAGTCCACAGAAAAGGCCAAAGTAGAAGAGCCTGAAGGAAATTGCCAAGGATGATGACGTCCCAGAAGCTGTCAACTTTAAGAGGGCAAACTAGCTATTAGTTTTCAAGCAATGACGGGTGCACAAACATCAAATTTAATCCAATAAAAAAGCCATTGGTTTTTAAATTCTCAAGGGCCAACCAAAAAAGGAGCCCAAGGAATGCAATGACCCACCCAGAGATAGCCCCAGGGGCTGAAGGAGCTAAAAAGAGACAAGGCAGGGAAAAGACAAAAGTGCCAAGTGTAGGAGTAGGTAGATAGTCCAAGTGGTGAAGGGAGGTGCCGATTCAAGAAGTTACTCCAACAAGTGATACAATGTCTATGAATTGACCATTAGAAGGCACAAATGGCCAATTGTGTGACCCAATTTTCTTCATTTCACATTTATGAGCAGACAAACCATGTGGGTGCCTTCAAAGAGTAGTCTCAGTTAATAGGGAAATGACGTAGCCTATGTCAAAAAATGCCTGAAGTTAGAGCCAGGGCCAACACAACATTTATGTTTAAGCATCCTGCTCTTCCCAATGACTAGAGTCCACATGGGACATTTGTAAAAGAGGCATCAAAAGGCCTTTTTCCTTCCTCTATATATTGGAGACTTGTCATTTGAGAAACATCTTCCACATTTGTAAGGTAGAGCCCTGACAAATTTTTCACCTGAAATCAATAAACACATTTTTACCTCTATGCTGGTTGGATATCTCTGTGTGTGTCTGAGTGTTAGTTTGTGTTAGTCATTGCTTCTTAATGCTTCTACAGGTTAACACCAACACACCTGGTGTCTATAAGGTGTCATTTTGTAGGTAAAAAGAAGAGCTATACTTGGAAGTGCAGAGGCAAAAATATCTACTACACAGTGTGTCTCTTCTAAAACACCTATGGTGAATCTCTATTTTCTGTGTGTTCCATCAAAGCCTTCCTGCCACTCCCTGTAGTCTGGTCCATTTACCACTTGAAGTGTATGTATGTGTTTGTATGTCTCAGAGTGTAAGTGTGAGTAGGTCAATCATTTGGTGCATCACCTTCGTTAGAGTAGTTTGTTTTCTTGCAATCTTTCTCCCTTTTCATCTCCCCCCCCATTATATAACTATATATAACTATATATATATATATATAACTATATATAACTATATATATATATATATATATATATATATATATATATATATATATATATATATATGTTATCACTTATTGGAACAAATCAGATGCATCAAAGGGAGCTAGCCCTTATCTAGAGACTCTCCCCTCCAGCTTCACCAGTCCCATAGGTGAGATGGGAGTTTCCATTGTTGCATGAGGAAGGTAGGAGCTCGGCCTCCTGCCAAGGGTGCAATCTTCTACGTCAACAATATTATTACAATATTTGCTAAAACTTCCACTAATTTGAGCTTGGTGTACATGTTGCAGCCTGTGGGCTTTAGATATTGGAGTGCAAGTTATAAATTGTAAATTTATAAGTTAAAATTATAATGTACCATTGTTTTTTCTACCCAAAGCTTTACTTTGATTTTTATTTTGATACTTTCCACCACATTTTGACTGTGTACCTCTTCTTGGATAAGTCATAAGACTTTAGTGTGGACTTTTGAAACTTTAGAAACACATCCTTTTAAAACCTTAGTGGGTGGTAGACTTTGGAGTGCAATTTACAAATTGCACATTGAAGTTGTTTTGTGCTATTTCATTTCCCTTTGAAATATTTGATCCTTTTCCTTTTGCAAATGGAAAACATTAAACTTAGCATTATTAACACATAGTCACATTTTTGTTCTTCTTGGCTCAATTTCAACATAAACCCTATTAATGCCACATTAAAAACATGAAACATTAAGTATTAGTTGAAACCAATTTATATAGGGTTTTATCAACATGATTGAAGAATTGATAATTTATACTAGATGAACACTTGTAGATTTCCTTGAGGGGGAAATAGTTAGTCTTTTAGATACTCATTTATCTAGAAAAAGGACACAAAATTTTTAGTTCAGATTTGGGCACTAACAATAGGGACAAGGGGATGGTCAAAGGGGAGAAAGACAAGGATGAGGCAATGATAAGAGGAGATTGAGGATGGATGAGACATGGTTAGAGAAGGTGGAGGTGAGATAGGAGATAAATATAGTTGTGGGTGAGGACATAAAGATTAGAGCTGCTGAAGAGGAACCTATGAGAGGAGAGAATTCTTTAGTTATTATTAACAATGATATAAAGATGATACCTTAGATATAGACTCATGTAGAGGGTGGATTTGGAATAGAGGGATCAAGACCTTATAGATATTTAGAGGATCAAAGACTAATAGACAAGCTACATGAGGAGATTAGGTCTCAGGATATAGAGATTATTGGTTTACAGGGATACTTTACCAGACTACAGGGGGATGTGGATGGTATAAATGCCCAATTAGGCTTGAGAGTCATATAGATCAAACATTTTTAGGGTGAGGTATATAGAATCTAGGCTAAGGTTGAGAGGTTAGAGGTTGAGGGATTTGCTGAATCAATTAAATTATTAACACAAGATGTAAAGACATAGACACTAGATGACATAGGATTGATACAAAGATATTAGAGAAAGAGACACATCACAGGATTAGTTAATAGAGGCTAGGGTACTATTGGTAGGATAGGGATAGTTGGTGGCATTTGATAATGTAATGTGAGCTATAGATTAGGATACTTGTTACAAAGTTTATGAGGAGGCCATTCCATGAACACAATACTCACATTCATATAGAGAGTACTTAACAAGCAGGTCTTTATCAGGGAGATCAATATAGTGTATGGAGTCAGAGAGATTTGTCAGGTAGGCATCACAACAATTCATGGGTCCTCTAAAGATTACATTACAATGACATGAACCTATTCCAATGATAGATACCCCATCTGAGGGTCAGGGAGAGACTTGATATAGATGTGATTATGATGTATCAATGTACATGTCTTTTTGATATGTAACATTGTATAGACACCTATGAGTTATATATATATATATATATATATATATATATATATATATATATATATATATATATATATATATATATATATATATATATATATATATATATATATATATATAATTTTGGATGTGAGGCTTATATCATGGTTATTAGATGGGCATTATGGACTGTTATTAGTATTTTTTCATGTATGGATTATGGTTTAGATGGATATATATAGTATGGATTGTAATTGTTTTCTTTATTTTTGATTTATAATAACACATGTTAATCCTTGTTAAATTTTATGGTAGAAAAATGAAATGAATTATTTACTGATGGATAGATGGTTCAATAGTTGTCTTATGTTTATTTTTGCCTTGTATTGGATTTAAAACATGAATAAGTGAGAAAGTTTTGAGCAACATGAGTTTTAATTTAGCATAAAAAAATAATCGATGATGACATGAAATAACCATGATGAAAATTTATGTTTTATGCATAAGGACTTAAATTATTAATTTGTGTAAAACAAAGTGTGTCATGATATGGGAAAATCATAACCACACTATAATGTAATACATAAAATAATTTTGACACTCAAATAATTAAAAATAATACAAAATTGTAAGATGTGTAGTACAAAGTGCAACATGATACATGAAATCATAACAACACTATATTTTAATGCAAAAAATGACTTTGATAAAAAGAAAAACAAATAATTGAAAACAAGACAAATGCAAAATAAAAGAAAAAGTTGACACATATAAAAAAGGACAAGATAAGATAAAATAAGTAAATGATGATACTAACAAGACACATGAAAAGATAATCAAGATTAAGATACCTATCCAAAAATGAAAGACAAAAAGATTTTAAAAAAGTAACCAAAAAAGATTAACCAAAGTAACCAAAAATGAATATGTAAATGATAATATACTAAAAGATTAAAAATACAAGTTTAAAGACAATGAGGATAAATCATAAGTGAAAACAAAAATTAAATAAATCAATACCTAAAAAAGAAGTAAAATATTTGATTTAACATCCTAGGATAGATTTGATCTTATGGTAGCCAATGTCCATGACCAGATTGAATGATCAATGATGAAGTTCTAAAAATAATTATATGGATTAGGATAAGAAAAAGTGAATATGAATACTAGAGCTGAAAAGGATGAAACCATGATTAGGAGAATGGGAGGGTGGGAATGATGATGGCTGAGCTGACCCTAGAGATCTTATGTCTCTAAGCACTTCCTACATAATCCACCTTGGAAAAAGTCCATGGGGGCTATCTAGAAAATGTATTTCTCCTAGTATAAGAAGTGATGATAAAATGGGTTTAGTTATGCGGTGTTTTATGTGTGATGAATAGATGTGTGATTTTGCTTCCCAATAAATGTGAGTGAATGGTGTCGATTGACATGAAATATAGTGATGTTGGTAGACTCAGATAGTTTAAGTGTTTTATGGTGTTGGAATGTTGGGTTGAAGATGCGTGGAAATGAATGTGATAAGATTGGTTACATATAAGATGTCCCTATAACATGAGCAATGATTTAGTTATAAAAATATAAGTATCAAACCATTGGTTTTCATCATGATTATTGACTAAGGTGCCATATACATGGTTTTCACCATTGGACAATTTTATTTCTTTTTCTCTTCTTTTTTTCTTTCCCTTTTTTTTTTAAATTTTTTTTGACACCTAAGATATAAACAAAAACATTTAGAATAAGTTAGGCATAAAATATGTTAAGGTAAATGATTTTCATAGGTTCATTACAATCCTCTGCATCTTATATGGAAAACCTATAAGATCTTGATCCATATTTGGAAATAATGACATACAGGCCCAACTAATTGGGTTCAAATTTGCTTTTCTTCTCCTTCTCAGCATTAGTATTCCATTGGTTTTCCTTTAGAACAAGATCTCTGAGATATAACTCATTTTATTTTATCTTTTTATTATAGCTATGATGGAGGTGATTTTGGTATACTTGCAAATGGTTTAAGGCATGAAGTCATTTCTTATTTAGAAGATCAAGTTCACCAAGGCGTGAAGTGTGGTAGGATTCTTCATCAATGATATGTTGTAGGGACATGCACAAATATGGAATCTATACTTTTATGGGTAAAATAAACTCACTACCATATACAAGTGAATAAAGGGTTTCCCTTTTAGGTGTAAAAAATGCTAGTGTGATATGCTCAAAGGGTGGGATGAATCTATATGTGTTAGTCATGACCAACTTCATTGATAAATCATTTAAGGATTTAAAGAATGATTTTATTTATTTAAACTGTTTGGCCATTCCCTTGTAGGTTATATGGAGTGGACCATTTTTTATTTATGTGGTAAGTTTTTGAAAGGTCATTGACTTATTTATTCTTGAATGATGTTTCATTATCAGAGATATTATCGGAAGGGATACTGAAGTGAAAAATAATGTGGTTTAGAATGAACTTAGAAATCTATTTTCCAGTGACATATGTAAGGGGCATTGATTTAACCCACTTGGTAAAATATTCTATGGTAGTAATAATGTGTTTGTGACCATGGGATGAATTAGGATTGATTTTCCCAATGAGGTCTAGCCCCCATGTGGAGAATGGGCAAGATGTGGTAATAGGCTGTAAAGCTTGTGAAGGGTTGTGTATGAGGTCAGCATGATTTTGATAAGGTATACATTTTTTAACATAAATCCAAGAATCATATTCCATTTTAGGACAATAATAAACTACACACAAAAGCTTTTTTATTAGGACCATGACACTAGAATGCACACCATATATTCCCTCATGAACTTCTATAATAGCTGAGGTAGATGTTGATGCTATGGATTGCACCCTTGATAGGTGGTTGAGCTCTTATCTTCCATACATCACAATGAAAACTCCGCTCTTGCCTGTGGGTATGGCAAAACTAAGAAGAGAGTCTCTAAATAAGGGCTAGCTCCCCTTGATGCATCTGAGTTATTCCAGTAAGTTGCTAATATATATATATATATATATATATATATATATATATATATATATATATATATATATATATATATAATGGGGGGGGGTTGAAAAGAGATAAAGATACTGAAACAAAACCTAAACTAAGAGGGTGATGCACCAAAAAAGGTTTGATTTACTTAGCTTGAGCATACACTTTCCACCAAGAACAATCTGATGTACACTTCATTTGACATGAGAAATTCTCTTGCATCAGTGAGCTAGGAGTCCTTTGGAGATACAGGGAGGAAGAACTACCAGAGGTGTTCTAAGAAATATTATGGTAGCTTGTTCACATGCACCTATACTCTACTGTAGACACTTCTGGCTAACCTACAAAAGAATAACTCACAATACACTAGACATGTTGGAATCATTCTGTGAAAGCATAAGGGAAAATGACTTAACACAAGACAAAGCCATAGACATATGCAAAAGTGCAAACTCAAATGGAGGCAACAATGCTTCTTTTTGATTCAAGGTAAATTTTACCAGGGCTTCGCCTTGCAAGCTGAGAGATCCCTCCTAAAAATGAGAAGTTTACAATATATATATAGGAAGAAAGAGGCCTTTTGGCACCCTTTTACAAGTGGCCCATGTGCGTTCCAAGCATTAAGAAGAGGAAGCCACTTGATAGATAATGCAGTGTCAGCTCCTATTTTGAATTTAGGTGTTTAAGATATATTAAACATCATATGTGAAATTATGGGCCACACTGTTTGTCTGCAAATAAGACCGCTCCTTCAGGGCACTCACACGATTTATCTGCCCATCAATGCAAAGTGAAGAAAAATGGGTCATGCCATTCACTATTTGCACCCCTTGATGATCACTTGGAAAATAATATGTCAACTGCTAGAGTAACTCCTTGAGTTGACACCTTCCTTTGCCACTTGGACTATTTTGTCCATTTCTGCACTTGGCTCTTTTGCCTCTTCTTGGCTTTGTCTTTTCTAGCTCCTTCATCCTTCGGGGGCTATCTTTTGCTAATTATTTAGCTCTTTAGGCTCCCTTCCTTGGCAGTTCTTCTTTTTGGCTTTAAGCCTTTGAATTAATTTGGGCTCTTGCCTTTCATTTAAAAATCAACAGCTATTTCCTTGCCATAAAGTTGACATTTGCATGCCCGTCATCATTTATTCAATTCCTTTGGCCTTTTCTTTGTTCAGGTCTCTGTCATTGAACCTTCTGGTTGAACTTGAACCATTTTCTGGAGTTCAACAGTTCAATGGTTCAATGCTTCAACACTTTGTGTTTTGTAAGGAGTCATCCATTCAATTCTCTTATGGATTTAATGTATCATTTAACCTACTGGTATGAACCAATTGCTTGAACCAATCGCTTAAACCAATCACTTGAACCAATCACTTGAATCAACCGCTTGAACCAATTGCTTGAACTAACCGCTTGAACCAATTGCTTGAACCAACCACTTGAACCAATTGCTTAAACCAACCACTTGAACCAATCACTTGAACCAACCACTTGAACCAATCACTTGAACCAACCGCTTGAACCAACAATGGTTCAATAGTTTAACGGTTCAACAGTTCAATACTTCCAAGTTCAAAATGATTAAACCAAGTGATTAAACCTAGTGATTAAACCAAGCGATTAAACCAAGTGATTGAACTAAGTGATTGAACCAAGCAATTGAACCAAGCGACGGTTCAAAGTTCAAGTTCAAAGTTCATGTTGTTGAACTGGTTCATTCTCTTTTTGAAAGACTTGTGCAAACTAGAAATTAAACTAGATCAGAATAGCAGGGGAAGAAGGAGACTGATTTTGACCCTACAGGGCCAAAAAGGTCAACAAAATGGTGATTCCCAAGGGAAGCATGCCTGTTATGCTTAGAAACTAGTAGCCTCAAATTCCATTGGGCACGGAGTCGAGATGCAGCTTTGAAAGAGTCAGCAATAGCCTTGTGATATCCAAAAATCAATCATAGAGTTTTTTGCCCCCAAAAGGAAATGAAAACACACACAAGACTAAGAAAACTACTAACATGTGCAAAATCACTTAGGGAAAATAGAGAAAAATAAGGAAAATATATACATGATGGGAGAAGAGCTTAGTGATAATGCTTAAGATGTATCCCATTTATTGGGATATATAGTCCTTCACCATCCAACTTAGAGAGTTAGAACCCATTATGCTATTTGCACTGAGTGATGACGTATGGACCACTCCATAGGGCATCAAATTTCACATACTTTTCAGGCTTAACTCAATTTGCATCCCATTTCAAGACGATGTCTCCTTCAAAGAAACCTTTTGATGAATATCTCTTGTTGAATTATTTCTTCATCTACTATTGGAGGCTGGTCATTTAAGCCATACCCTGGTCCCTTGTCTCTTAAAGATCCATCAGCTCGCATAACCTAACCTCCATGCTATTGCCTTCTTCCAATTGCAACTAGTGAGCAAGGTCCAAGGCTAGAAACTCAAGTGAAATAGGAAGCCTAGCTTCCCTTCCATACACGAGCATGTATGGTGAATTACTAATTGCTCTCTTTGGAGTAACCCTGTCTACCCACAGGGTTGTTTTCAACTTGGCATGCCAAGTCCTCTAATTCTCCTCCATTGTTCTCTTGATAATCCTGATTAGATTCTTATTGGTGGACTCAGCCAACCCATTCCCCTATGGGTAGTAATTGGAAGAAGTGCTGAGGTAGATGTTGTATCTCAATGCCCATTCACTCATTTTAGTTCCCATAAAATCTAAAGCATTATCTGAGATGATGGTAGCTAGAACCCCAAACCTTACCACCAGGTCTTCCTAAAAATCTAGGATTACACTTTCATTGGCTTCCTTTAAAGTGATAGCCTCTACCCATCTTGTGAAGTAGTTTGTAGCAGTCAGGACCCACTTGTGTCCAACACTGAAGGGAGGGTTAATCATCCCTATAAAGTCAAGGCCCCATTACATGAATGGTTGTTCCACTTGAATAGGTTGTAAAGGCATGGCAACTAGCTGTTGCTTCCCATTAAAGAGTGCACACTTCTGGCACTTTTGTACCCAAGCATGGGTGTCTCTGAATAGAGTAGGCTAGAATTAACTAGCTCTCATTATTCTTGCAGCTGTAGGCCTAGGAGTAAAGTGACCACCAGCTGGCCCATCATGGAACTCGGACATCACCTTGTCAGCCTAACTTGGGTCTATGCACCTTAAAAGCACTCCTGAGAGATCCCTTCTAAATAGCACTCCATCAATCAGGACATAAGGGAGATATTGGAGTATGAAATATATCCTCTTGGTCCTATCAAGGCCTTATGGGCACTCACCAGTGAGAAGGAAACACCTCAAGTCTGATGTCTAATCCTTCATAACAGTTGGTTCTTCTGCTGTAGCTACATCATGAATTAGCAAACTATCATCCTTTTGTTGTCTAAAGTCTGCAACAAGGTGTTCACATAGGTCTCTCCCTCTTACCATCTTGGTGATCTTGATATCCACATTGTATTCTATTACCTTAGTGATCCACCCTAATCTCTTTTCATTCAGGTCATGGTTGGTCAAGAAATCTTTAATGCCGAGATGTAGAACCATGAGGTGAATTATGCTATTGGACAACATATGCTTGGATTTCTTTAGAATCTGTATGACTGTAAGGACTTGATTCTCCACATATGTATACCTGACCTCAAGACCCTCTAGGCCTTGGCTAGAAAATGCAAGTGGTTTCTCAAGGTTATCACCATTCGCTTGGGTAAGCATGGCGGAGATTACCTCTTCATTTCCAAAGGTGTAGAGGTTGAAACTCATGGTGAAGTTAGGACTGATAAAGGTAGGAGCCTGGGTGATAGCCTGCTTGATCTCTTCAAAGCTATCCCTCCTTTACACTATCCACATGAACTTCTCATCTTTCTTTAGCATAGAGGCCAATGGCTTGACTACCTTTGCAAAAATTGGAATAAATCTCTAGATGAAATTTATTTTTCTAAAGAATCTCTATAGGCCATTCTTGTGTTTAGGCAAGGATAGCTCCAGGATGGAGTGAACTCTCTCTAGATAAATGGTCAAGCCTTCCTTGGAGAAAACATGGCCAAGGAGTTTTCCCTCATGGATAGAGAACACACATTTCTTCACGTTGAGAGAGATATCAAACTCTCTACACCTCTCAAAGATTTGTCTGAGGTGTTTCATGTGTTGACCCACCTCCTTAGAGAATACTATCATGCCATCAAGATACACCAGTACAATGTTATTTATCAAGCCTCAAAAGGCCATGTCCATGGATCACTGAAAGGTGGCACCAGCATTAGATAGTTTGAATGGCATTTTACTATAAGCAAACGTACCCCATTTGGTAGTGAAGGCTATCTTGTACTAGTCACAGTCTTGCACCAACATCTGATTATATCTTGAATACCCATCTAGGAGGGAGAAATGCTCACTACCTATCACCATTTGAAGGATCTAATCCATTCTTGGGAGAGGATAATGGTATTTCAAAGAGACTCTACTGAGGTCTCTAAAATCTATGCATAATCTGATCTCCCCATTCTTTTTCTAGATAGGAACAAGATTGGCCAGCCAAGAGGAGTGTTTGATGGAAAATATTATCTTGGACTCAATCAACTTGGTGAGTTCCTTCTGCATGAGAGGCTCAATCTTTGGGTTGATAGGCCTTTGCTTCTACTTGATCAACTTGGTACCTTCCTCCAACTCAATGGTATGTTGGGCTAAACTTGGGTTGAAACCCTTCAAATTGTTATACTCCCAGGCAAAGACATCAGCTAACTCCTGACACAACAAGGTGAAGGCCTAACTTTCATGGTATGTGCACACTTTTCTAAGTGCCAATAGATTATTCTTGAATATTTCAACCTTCTCATAGTTCTCCTCCTTCATTGTGATGCTTGCCTTATCATTTTTCAACTGGTCATCTTCATTGAAGATACTCTCGAGAGTGACCAAGCCTTTGGGAAGTTTATTGTTCTTTAGCTGAATAATTTGGCTACCATACTACTATTGTAGCTTAGCCTAGTTTTTAGCAGCAAACTCAGCTTCTTCTTATAAGAAGAGTGCTATTTTTTGGTCACTGTTAAACACCTACCAGTTAGTGATGTTGTCAGGTACAAAGGGCTAGATTACTACCTTCAAATGGCACAAACTGTGGTCTCAGCCTATCTCCTTAGGGATATCAAACTGGGTACCAACTACTACCAACTTATCTACTTTCTTGTTATGCTCTCTAAGAATGGAGGTAACGTTAAAAGCAAGGAAATTCTTCGCTAAGTCCCATACTTTGTGTTTATAGGAATTAAGCAAAGAATTCTTTGTCAAATTTTGGCTCCTTACTTGATTCACAATCAACTCACTATCTCCAAAAACCTGTAGCTCTTTGATTCCTCTTTTCCTCACCCAATCCAAACCATGGATGAGGGATTCGTGCTCCTCAACATTGCTTATACAAGAAAATTGAAACTTGAAAGCTGAAAAGTATTTCTCCTTTGAAGGAGAAACTAGCACCACTCCACCACTAGCTCCCAACTTACTTCTTGAGCCATCAAAGAACAATTGCCATAAACCTAAGCTTTCTTGGCTTGCTTTCATAAGATTTGGTAAAAAAGTACCCTCTTCATGGATGCTATAAATCCCAAGGCTTGCTTCTTCTATGAACTTGTAAGGATCATGCTCAAAGTTGTCACTTCCCCATTCATCTAAGAGCAGGTCAACAACTCCTTCAAGGGTAGTGGATGGTGATTGACCCACTTGGAATTCTTCCTGGTCAATAATGGTGTAGTTAACATTTATCACCTTGAGTAAGTATGGTTCCAGATGATCTCTATGGATTGGTTTTGATTCAATCTTAACCTTAGTCCCATACTTGGTTCTAAAAACTAGATAGGACCAGTTTGCTGCTAGGTAGCCATCTATTTTGGATGTGAAATCCTTGGATAAGCAAATAAAAAAGTAAGGAGGGACATATACCACTACCACATCATGGGGAACTAAGAAGGTTGGGTAGGAATGTAGCATCAAGATCAAACCTTTCACCACCCTAAGTGTCTTTGCTGGTGTTCCATCTAGCTATAGGACTCCCTTAGTCATTTCTTCATATTTTAGCCCCAATTTATCTGCTATGCATTTAGGCATTACTGAGGTTCTTGCTCCATTGTCAATGATGAAATTGTGCACCAAGAAATCTCATATGACCAATGATAAATAAAATGGGGAGCCTTTTCCTCTTTCTTAACTTAGCTTGATGTGGAAGGCTACCCATTCATCATCAAAACATTATCGGCCTTTGCTGGGATAGCTTGTTCATTTAGCCCATGCAATTCCTTTTGCAGCATGTCCTTTTGTCCCGATATTGATAATGAATCCCACAAGGAGATATTCATGTGTAGCTTCTTCATTTGGTCTACCACATTGACTCGAGGGTTGCCTTATTTCAACTTTTCTTTGGGATTGCTTAGGGCCTGTGGTGCAGGTCGAGGAGTTGAAAGTGCAACTGACGGTCTGAAATTTGGAACCTTTTGGTTTACATGTGATGAAGAAGGTGGTGCTGACATTTGAGTAGTTGCTTGAGCTTCTTCTATTTCTCTCCTTTTGGACCTTGTGTTGGCTATGACATAGTCACCTTGATTTTTTGCACTACCCACATAATTAACTGCATAGAACTCACCTTCTAGGTGATTCATGAGAGTAGAATTAGGCTGAGTCTGACTAATACCCATGCCGGGTTGCATTGAAGCTTCAAAGCTTGGGAATTGGGTGGCTACCTAATTGTATTGTGTATTTGTGTAGTGACTTGGCATTTAATTTGTATAAACATCCTAATCTTGATCATATCCCATGGTTGAGCAACTGGGCTATTCTTATACCAGATTGTGTTGAGCGAGCACTAGAGCCTTGGATGATGAAGGGGCACCTAGATTATAGCCTTGAAAAGGTCTAGCTTGTGCAAACTGACCTTGCCCCTAATTTTAATTCTAGAAAGGGGGTCTATTTGCTTACCCATACTACTGATATCGCTGATTTGATCGATTGCCTTGAGCTTGTTGCCTTTTAAGAGCCACTAGTTCATTTGTTATGCTTTGTAATAGGTTTTTGACTTCATGGAGGTCATTAGATGAAGTAGCAGCCGACTTTTTTATGCCAGGTAAAAGAGCCAAGGTGGGTGTAAAAGTCTAGATTGGAGGCAACAATTTAGGAAAGAGTGGTATGTGAGGCGTAGGGGCTATCTTTCCAGCCTGCACCAGACAATTCTTAGCCGCTATAGCTATGTCATAGGTAACAGACAGCACATGTCCTCCCATGGACTGTATCATAACAAAAATGTCACTATTAAAAGCTTTCAAATAATATAGGAAAGCATAGCTTGGAGTTGGCCTTACCAAAATGGGGATTCTATCCCATATCTTCTGAAATCGAGTGTTGAAATCTTGCATGAATTCATGTGGAGCTCTTTTCATAGTGGTTAATTGCTCAGCAAGTGAAAGGTGGTCACCCTTCTCCCCAAATCTATTTGTTAAGAGGGTGCCTAATTAATTCCAAGAATCAACTAAATTCATGGGCAAAGTACCATATCAGTCTAGAACCTTGCCCTTGAAAGATAATGCCAACAATCTAATTGCAATTTTTTCCTCAATGACATTGTGAATATTGCAAAGGTTAGCAATATTTTTGATGTGTTTGATAGCAGTAATGGGCCCTTCTCCATTAAAGGGAGGCACACTTTTAAGGACTACCCTTGGAATTGGGTCATAATGCAGGAGATTCAAAGGACTATGACCATGAAAGGCCATAAAAGGTAAAACCATGGCTATGACAGGATTCAACTGGGGCCTTTTTGCGTGGGTGTATTTTATAGTAGGTCTGGGAAGGTGATTTACTGAGTAAGGATGAGTTTTTTTAAACCTTAGTTGCTTTGCTGAGTTTAAGGGAAATTCCATGAATTCAAAAGGGACACCCTTAGCAACAAAACATGTGGTGATTTTAGGCATAGGAGGTCAGACTGGTCTTTAATCAGAGAGATTGATGTTCCTACCAGTAGAGTCCCTAGATGCTGAAAATGGTTTATTTTGTTGTAGCAGGACCAACATCAATCCTAGAAATTTTTTGAGTGTTAAAACTTAGTCCCACTGGGCATGCCAACAACTATTAACACTGTGGATTGCACCCTTGATAGGAGGCTGAGCTCTTATCTTCCGTGCATCACAATGGAAACTCCTCTCTTGCCTATGGGTATGGAAAAACTAAGAGGAGAGTCTCTAGATAAGGGCTAGCTCCCTTTGATGCATCTGAGTTATTCCAATAAGTTTCTAATATATATATATATATATATATATATATATATATATTGTTCTTAGTGGAAAGTGTATGCTCAAGCTAAGTAGATAAAACCTTTTTTGGTGCATCACCCTCTTAGTTTAGGTTCTATTTCAGTATCTTTCTCTCTTTTCAACCCCCCCCATTATATATATATATATATATATATATATATATATATATATATATATATATATATATATATATATATATATATATATATATATATATATATAATGGGGGGGTTGAAAAGAGAGAAAGATACTGAAATAGAACCTAAACTAAGAGGGTGATGCACCAAAAAAGGTTTTATCTACTTAGCTTGAGCATACACTTTCCACTAAGAACACGCTAATGTACACTTCATTTGATATGAGAAATTCTCCTGCATCAGTGAGCTAGGGGTCCTCTAGAGATACAAGGAGGAATAACTACTAGAGGTGTTTTAAGACACACTATGGTAACCTATTCACATGTGCCTATACTCTACTGTAGACACTTCTGGCTAACCTATAAAATAAGAACTCACAATACACTAGACATGCTGGAATCATTCTATGAAAGCATAAGGGAAAATGACTTAACACAAGACAAAGCCATAGACATATGCAAAATTACAAACTCAAATGGAGGCAACAATGCTTCTTTTTGATTCAAGGTAAATTTTGGCAGGGCTTTGCCTTGTAAGCTAAGAGATCCCTCCTAAAAATGAGAAGTTTACAATATATAGAGGAAGAAAGAGGCCTTTTGGTGCCCTTTTACAAGTGGCCCATGTGCATATTGATCATTGGGAAGAGGAAGCCACTTGATAGATAATGCTGTGTCAACTCCTATTTTGAATTTAGGCATTTAAGATATATTAAATGTCATATGTGAAATTATGGGCCATGCCGTTTGTTTGTAAACAAGACCACTCCTTCAGGGCACTCACATGGTTTGTCTGCCCATCAATGTAAAGTGAATAAAAATGGGTTGCACCATTCACTTTTTTCACCCCTTGATGATCACATGGAAAATAATATGTCAACCACTGGAGTAACTCCTTGATTTGACACCTTCCTTTTCCACTTGGACTATTTTGTCCATTTCTACACTTGGCTCTTTTACCTCTTTCTGGCTTTGTCTTTTATGGCTCCTTCATCCTTTGAGGGCTATCTTCTGCTAATTATTTGGCTCTTTGGGCTCCCTTTTTGGCAGTTTCTTCCTTTTGGCTTTAAGCCTTTGAATTCCTTCAGGCTCACACCTTTCATTTAAAAATCAACAACTAATTCCTTGTCATAAAGTTGACATTCGCGTGCCTGTCATCATTTGGTTAATTCCTTCAACCTTTTCTTTATTTAGGTCTCTGTCATTGAACCTTTTGGTTGAACCTGAACCATTTTTTTGAGTTCAACAATTTAATGGTTCAATGGTTCAAAACTTTGTGTTCTGCAAGGAGTTGTGTTCATTTAATTCTCTTGTAGATTTAATGTATCATTGAACCTACTGGTAGAACTAACTGCTTGAACCAACTGCTTGAACCAATTACTTGAACCAACTGCTTGAAATAATCACTTGAACCAACTGCTTGAACCAATTGCTTGAACTAATTTCTTGAACCAACCACTTGAATCAATCGCGTGAACCAACCGCTTGAACCAATCGCTTGAACCAACTGCTTGAACCAATAATGGTTCAACAATTCAGTAGTTTAATGGTTCAATATTTCCAAGTTTAAAGTGATTGAACCAAGCTATTGAACCAAGCCATTGAACCAAGTGACAGTTCAAAGTTCAAGTTCAAAGTTCATGTTGTTAAACTGGTTCATCCTCTTGCTGAAAGACTTGTGCAAACCAGAAATTAAACTGGCTTAGAACAACAGGGGAAAAAGGAGACTGATTTGTACCCTACAGGGCCAAAAAGGTCAACAGTAGATTCTTCAAAATTTAAACATCATAAAAGTGTTCCATCATAGCCTCTTTGATATAAAATGTTATGAAGGATTGTGTGATGGGATGTAAATTGACTGAATGATTTATGTTGGTTGTGGGATATGTTAGGTGGAAGTGTATTATCATGAAGATATGCATAAATATGATAATACCAAGGAGAAGTGGGACTAACCACCTTGCAAACCATTTTATAATTACGCATGTCATATTTTGGTATCATCAAGTACTATATAAGGAATTTGTTGTGTTTTGTGTTAATATCAAGTAATGAACTAATGGTTTCCATCATGTTTGATGTTCTATTATTGATCTTTGTCACTTGTTCAAATTGGATATATGTAAAACACAACCTTAGAATATCCACCATCTGATTGTATGGGATTAAATTATCATCACAAGTTTGAAATTCATTAGTTACTTGGTCTATGATAAGTTTAGAAACACCAAAGATAAGAAGATGTTGGATACCCCACTATATGGCAAGTTTGAGACTAGCTATGAGAGATTCATACTGTAAATGTTGTTAGTACAAAGAAACTTGATTTTGAATGCTTTTGGAATATAATCCACATCTATTGTGTTTAGTAGAATACCTACCCTTGAAACATGGTTTGTGAAGGAAACATCAAAAAATAATTGCTAAACTAGAGTTTCATCAACATGCATTATTGCTTTATCTGGGAAGTCTATAGTAATAAGTGTTTTATCTTTAAGAGGTACATCTATTAGGGAATTTTTTAAGACATGTCCCTTAATTACCTTCTAATTAACATACTCAAGATCAAACTCACTTAAAATCATGACCCACTTAGCCATTCTACGTGTTAAATCTATTTTGGATAAAATATACTAGAGAGGGTCAATTTTTACAATGATTTTGGTTTGATTATTGAGCATGTAATGATGGATTTTTTGTGAAGAAAAAATAACTATGAGACATGCCTTTTCCATTAGACAATAATTAAGTTAATAAGATTCCAAGGTTTTAATGAGATGACACATTGCCCCTTTTGACCCACTATCACCATGTTGTGCTAACAATGTCCCCAATGCACACTGAGTAGAAAATATGTACAAAAGGAAAGACCTATCAATAATAGGTGGAATTAAAACTAGTGGATTGGAAAGATACTATTTAAGGTGTTCAAATGCTTTAGCACAATTCTCATTCCAAGTGAAAGGATTATCTTGCTTCAACATAAATGTAAATGAATGACAAATATCTGTAAGTTGGGATATGAATCATCCGATTGCTTGAATTTTGCCATGTAGACTTCAATTTTTTTTTAGATATTTTTGTGGTGGCATATCCATGATAGCTAAAAATTTAGAAAGATCAACTTCTATGCCACAACATGACACAATGAAACCCAAAAACTTTCCTAATGTCACCTTAAACAAACATTTATTTAGGTTTAAGTGAAGCTTATATTCTTTCATTCTTTCAAAAATTCAACAAAGTACTTTTGGATGCTCTTCTATATATTTTGATTGGCAAATATGTCATCTACATAATCCTCCATGATGTCATGAAAAATGACACTCATTATTATTTGGTATATGGCCTTGACATTTTTTAGACCAAAGGCATCACTTGATAGTAAAAGGTACCAAATGGTGTTATAAATTTTGTTTTATGTTGGTCTTTGAGAGCTATTATAATTTGGTTATAACCTAAAAAACCATCCATTAAAGATAATATTTCATGACCTACAATAGAGTCCATAATTATGTCAATATTGGCCAATGGGAAGTCATCCTTGGAACATGATTTATTGATATCATGAAATTTTATGAAAGCCTTAATTCTTTATGGCTTATTTGACACTAGTACAATGTTGGATATCCAATCTAAATAGTTTATGGGGCAAATGAAACCAACCTCTAACTGATTTTTTAACTCTTCCTTCACTAATAGTCCTACATTGAGATGCATTTTTTGAATTTTTTATTTGATGGGTTTTGCATTTAGATGTACTAAAATATCATGTATTACTAGTGATGGATTAATCCTTGACATATCTATATAATAATATGCAAATACACTGGAAAATTATCGAAGCAAATGAGTGAGTATTTCTCTTTCTTCTTGAGTTAGGGAAGTGACAAGCTTGATTATTTTAAGATCTTCTATTCCAATGTTAATGATATTAATATATTCAACTAGGAGAGTTGATTTTTATTTAGAGTTTGGTGGTGGTGTAGGAAGAATGAATTCCTCCTCTAGGTATTATTGATTTGATGTTAATGCTGAATTTATTTAGATATGTGATTATTGTTCCCAAAAATATGTAGAATTATATAACTGAATGTAAAATCCCTTCTTATGATCCCCTATTGGAATGTGTTCTCATGTACTGAAGAATTATGAAATTGCCTCATCATTTTGAAAATGATCAAGCGAAGATGTTGCATGTTGGCCCCATTAGATAAAAGATGGATAATGTGAGGTCAAGTGTCAAAATGGCATTTTCATGGAAAAGGTTGGTTAAAGATAGGTCTTTGAAATGGCTAAGAATAGAACCCCTTTCACTATGTGAATAATTTTCCTCTGACTCACTAGAAGATTCACTTTGGAAAAGTGTGGCATGTACATTGAGTGGATTAGACCCTATGACATGAGTGGCTTCATTAGATTTTAAGATGATTAATTCAATTGACCCTTGTTCATGAATACTAAGGCCCTTACCTTTGTAGTTCATTATTTTGCACATAAAAAGATTTTGTTATAGGGTATTTATTATTAGTTAAATAAGTAGCTATTTCATTAGAGTAAAGCTAGAAAGGATTTGAATATTTAATGTGTTCATCAGAAAGAAGACTGCATTCTACAAATTTTATTTTACTTAATTTTCTTACCACTTGAGTATTTATTCAATGGTGTGTCCTGCCATAATTATATGGGGTCATATGATTTATTATTGTATAATTCAAATATTGGATTATGTATTAATTTATGATTTTATCAATGAATTTGAAATGGGATGAAGGGGATGGAATTGATTTGGAAGTGGATGGTTGATTGGAGGTTTAACTAGTGGATGGTCTCTCTATGGAAGTGGAGGTAGTTGGTGTGTTTATCCAACCACCAAGAGGAGGTGTTTGAAATAATGTATTAGGATGGATGTAGTTTTCAAGCATGGGTGATTCCTTAATAAGAGTAAAGTTATCTTCAGTAATTGGGAGATAGTTGGATTTTTGATATCGGCCTTCCAATAGCTTTAAATATTGGAAGGGTTAAGGTTCACCCTAGATAATTATTTCCATGTCATCGTGGGAGAATTTTTTAAACACTATTACAAAGTAGAGGGTATGACATTCAATTTATGATATTTATGGACATCCAAGAAGCAGGTTCTAGGGTCAATCAAGATCAAGCAAATGGACTAGTGTCACTTTTATGATAGACCCCACCATCAAAGGAAGATAAATGGTACCCATAGATTTCTAATCATTATTATCATATGACTTTATTGTGATGATGTTGGATTCTAATGCTATTGTTAAATATCATAAATGTTATATTAACCTTAATCTACATAAATTTAATGTCAAATAATTGTATATAAACACGCTCTTTACCTTATGTCTAAGTATAATAACTTATATATAGAATGGAATATTATGAATAGATTTGGAAGGGATGACATCAGTATGGTTAAACGTAACCTGGTTTTTAGTGGAAAAATTACCAACTAGTGCTTGAAAGCTTTAGGGGTTGATGTCTTGCGAGACACTAGAATATTGGAGGAATTTATATAAAATGTCCTTATATACAGGTGAAGCCTTGAGAAGTTCTAAGATGGAAATTTTGGTGGGTGTCTTCTTAATATGATTAATAATGTTATACTTATGTCAAAATTGACAATGATGCACTATGAATGGTAATTATTGAACACCTTATGGTAATGGTGCAATATTGGGTCTATAAAGTAATGACATTAACATGATTGTGCACATAATTGACATAATTGAATATGGAGTCAAAAGGGTGATTGGATTGGTTTACATTACTTGTTTGGGGTGATTCTTGTTTTTATTTACTATTTATTTCTCATGTTTGGGGAATGTGTCTTTATAAATCTCCAATTTTTGGTTATTAGATGTCATGGATGGTTGATTTTTGATGGTTATATCCCCTTGATTGATGAGGTATTAGACATAGTGTTTGAGGCACATACACCTATTGGTAGAATTTCATTTTATTAAATGGTACTTATAATATTCATCTTCCTTGTACCAATCAGGTTTCAAAATGTTCTCTTTAAAAGGCCTGGTGTTAGGCCAAATTATCATGTTAGCTTGGGTGAACTTAAAAAAAATAGATTCATAAGTGTTAGCCAATTGAGTGAACTTACATTTATGATTTTCTTGTAGGGGTTGACCATCAAGAATTACCTTGACCATCAAGAATGGTAATTTTATTAATAGGTTGTGTATAAAATTGGTTGTTTTTAGGTTGCATGTAGAATTATTATTTTAAAGGTTGGTTTTACATTTGTTTAATGTCAGTCAAACCATCACCAATAACGCTATTGTTTTTGGAAAAGAACTTAGGTTTTTAGGTTGTTTTGAAGAATTTTTCTTGGGTTTAATTATCTTAATAACACCTTTATTGATTATAGTTATTTTAATTTGAATCCCTTTTTAAATAATTTCATCAAATGAACTTGGGCAAAGGAGTTGCAAATGGTGTCCCAAATATGAGTTAATAATTTTCATAAATATAACAAGTTTAGTTTTGGGAAATGACCACAAAAAATAGCTTATCAATGCCCTCCATATCTATAAAAATGAGGCATATGTTTCATCATTACATTGTTTAGTGTCATGTAGGTCTATTGTGGTTAAGTCATTTTCAACATTGTATGAAAAGTGACAAACAAACTTCTCAGAAAGGTCCTCAAAAGTGAAGATTGGTCCTTTGGGAATGCATGAAAACCATTCAAGGGATTAACCCCCAATCCTTCATGGAAATAATTGTAACATATATTCATTGCTATAAGTAACTTCCACACATGCATGATAGAAGTCTTTAAGATGCTCCATAGGATCTTCCTTACCTTTGTATTTTCCAAATTTAGGAAGTTTGAAGTGTTTAGGAAAAGGTGTTGTCATTGTACTTAAATCATATGGATAAGAACAAATTTCTTCAAATTTATATTGCATTTGTCATAAAAAAGTGTTTTTTTACAAACCTTGAACTCTATCTTTCATGTTTTGAAATTATTGAAAAAATTATGGTGATAATTGGTTCATTTGGATTGAAGAGGTAAACAGGTTGGAGGTTTAGTCTATCAATGGGTTTGGGTTAGTGTAAGTTTTTGAAAATTATTTAAGGGGTGTGTTGTTAAATTTTTGGTTAGTTAGCAGGTTAAAAAAGTTAGCATTTTATGGATGTGTAAAGTTATTTGGATCAGTTGGGTTATGGAAATGTTAAAGTATGTTGTGTTTGGGTTTGGATTTGTGTTCATTAGATTAGGATTGATAGTGTAGTTAAAATATGGATTGGATTGATTTGGGTTGGTTTTAAAGTTAGAATTGGTATTAAATTTAGATTTGGTTTAGTTAGGTTTAATTTTAGAGTTTTTTGGGTTTGGATTTGGGTTGGTATTAAAGTTAGTGTTGATTTGGTTATGGTTAACATTAAATTTTGTTGGGTTTAGATTGAATTTAAGGTTAGGTTGGTTGAATAAATTAGTGATGCAGGAGAATCATCATGTGTTCAATGTATTTTCATTGTTTTTGGCTGAGTCTAGGTTGTTTTGATATGCTTAGCTAGTTTTCCCTCCAAAACTATGGTGTTCAAATTTTCAAAATTGCTAATATGTCTATTAAGCTTATAATAAGGCCTAAAACATTTCTCAAGGCCAAGATTGTATATATTTTCATCCAAAATAGTTTTAGAGATCATATTACATGTGATCTTAGGTTGTTTGGACATGATTTAGGTTGGTTGGAATCTTATTTATTTGGAAAAGTTGTTAGCTCCATTCTTAGAGTTAGTTTTGTGAGGTCTAGGAATAGAGATTTGGTGTCTAAGTTGAGTTTTCAGTTTGGATGAGTGATTCATTCAAAAAAAAGAGATGTATTATGATTGATTGAATGTGAAACTAAGATATGGAATGTTGGAGGATGAGATTTTGAGTTTTGTTAATGTCTTTCTTAATGACTGTGACTGTAACCTAACAGGGTAGTGAGCTTAAGTTTGACAATCAATGTTGATAGGGTTATTTCACTAAATTTTATTGCTCAAGATCTTAATGGAGACAAAAAAAATCCCAAAGAAATTTATTTGGGGTCTTGACACTATTAGGTGTGTTTTGTAGGCAATTTTCTTTATTAACTATGCCCAAACTAGGTATTTGTTGATCTCTGCATCCGTGTGGTATATATATATTTTTTTTTGAAATATTGATTCCCTCCATGTATGTGTTCACTTTATTAAGTTTCAAAGCCTAACTCAAAAGGTAAGAGTGTTTTCAAATGCAAACTTGTTTTTAAGCCTTACATGCACTGGCTTGACTGAGACAAAGGGTTTTGGTCATGGTTTAGGTAGATAATTGACTAGGTTTTAGTTTGGATAGTAATTTTATGTCATTTTACAATTATTAGATGAGTCTTAGGTCTTAGATAAACTCTTTTCTACTTACACCTTCCCAAATAGTATACCTTAGAGGCTTAATTAGGCCTGGCATAGTCCATAATAAGACTAGTTCGTACAAAGTAACCCTAGGATAAATTGAGATATGTTATATAAGTCCTTAATCAATATATAGATAATATTTTATTTTCATGTTATTAGGAATATGAGATAAGTTATGCCCCAAAAACAGGGTCAACAGGGCTACAAGCCCATGAACCCATGTACAAAGCAAAAGAGGTCTTTTGGCTTGTTGTGTCTTTTGATCATCCAAAGGTGTTTATATAGGTATAAATAGTTTAGATAGATTAATTTTAAGGTGTATAGATTAATACTTAGAGCATATGAGTCTTTATCTATAGTTTTAATCCAAGATCCAAGTCTAAGTGTCTATGCATTATATATAAAACAACCATTTATGCAACTTATGTAAGAGGGAAGTGCTTAAGTCAATCTAGGAGTTATTAAAGGTGTCTTTAGATGGTCTAAGATTCACAATAATTTTGGTATCATAGCATAGATATTGTACACAAGTAGAAGATCTAGGGTGAAGATACAAGTTGAAGATCCAAGGTGAGAAGAAACATATCAATTTGTATGAGCACAGGTAACATCAAGAAGGTGATAGCAAACCAAGAAGATAGAGGTGAGCTCTTTGAGATCTTTTTAGAAAAGAGGAATATGAAAAGGAAGCCCTGAAGGCCATTGGAGAGTTGAACAAGGTTTTGAAAAGAGGAACCCAAGGTGGAATAGACTTGATGTAGATATCATGCACAAGGTACAAGGTAAGAGGCTATTGTATTTGGTTGAATTAATTAATGAGAAGTTTATTTTAGATAGTATTTCCTTAGTGTGTAGGTCAATGATATATAAATACTAGGGTATAACAGACCTAGGTGAAGATCAAAGGAGTTATCAATAGACTAAGCTAGGTAAAGTGAAAGGCTTGAGTGAGATAAGTGTAAGTTCACCAAAAGACCAGAGCTCAGAGGAGGTAGCTTAGGTGAGGTGTTGGAAATTTAAGAAGAGTACCTATAAAGATAGAGGAAAGAGCATATTGAGCTCAGTGGAAGTGTGAGGGTCTAAAAGTAGACATAGATAATAAAATGAAGGGCTTAAGAGATGGGATTTGTCAAAAGAAGGTAGGAGGAAATGTCTAAAGGAATGAATTGGACATTAGAGTAGAGATAGTTGATCTAAGACAAAGGTTGAATCACATGGTGGAGATATTACAAGAGGATTAGAGCTAGAGCTATGGGTGGACAATGAAAAAGAAAGCTAAGTGGCCTATAGTGCAGTCGATTTTAAAAAGGATGAGGTATAGATTGATTACCTTCATCAAAGAGGATAAAATGAAGTTGAGAGCTTGTATAAGTATGAATAAAGGAGTAGAAACTAACAATGGGTGTAAAATTTAGCCCTTAGAAGGTGAAATAGTTTCCATTTATAACCCAGAAGAAGGATCAATACTGGGTGATGAAGAGCAGATGGAGGGGAAACAAAATGATAGCCTCATGGAAGGCTTATGAAGCTTGGAATTGCATAAAGGAGGGACACAAAACCTTGAGTAATAGGAGGAGAAGATGAATATCTTATTTATCAATCAAATTATTCCCATGAAAATGTGTTTATAAGTCTTGAAGAAGTGGCAGATTGGTCTTTTGAAGACACATGCAAAATAAGTGAGAGGTATCAACCTCAAATAGAGTATGAGGAAGGTCTTGAGATTTTTCAAAAAGGACACAAACTCTTGGTAAGTGAGCAATGTAGAGTAAATTTCCAAATAGGTACATTAGAGGATCAAATGACATGTGATGTTATACCAATGGATGTGTGTCAGATCTTATTGGGAAGACCATGGAAATTTGACAAGAGAGCCATGCATGATGGGAGAAACAACACTTATAGTTTTGAGATGGATGGAGTAAAACACACTCTCAAACCCTTGAAATAAGAATACATTGTTGCAAGTGGATCAAAATCCAAGGCATTGTTATTGGGTGACAAGGAGTTTGTACAAGTGAAGGAAGAGGAAGGCATAACTAATGATTATGAAAATGGGGTACTAGGTTTTGAATCTAATTTATCTTGTGTGATTTTAGACTGGGAAGACATATTGGGTGATGAAATACAACATCAAAAGTGCTTAGTAAGCATGGAGGAACCTCAAGTATCTAATTCAAGTCTGATTGTAGGCAAGAAGCAACAAACTTCCACTAAAAACCCATAAAAAAGAGAGCTATATTGGTGGGAGGAAGAATTGGAGTAGTTGGAGAAGATGTTTAGAGGATAACCAAGTAATGAGTCAAGTGGAGCAATGGAGGAGCAGACTAGTTCATTTCAAGACAATCATCATAAGGAAAAAACTAAGGTAATGTCTTTATCAACAAATCAATAAGTATGCTATGATAATGATAGTAATGTGAGGATAGTTTTGTGTGATGAACTAACAAGTTGTGGAAGTAATACTAAGGAGGAAATTGAAAAGATAAGTGGGAATGATTCAAAGGACATACAAAATAGGTTGATAGTTTTGCAAGATGAATATAAAAATAATCTACTTATTGAATCAGTCCATACAATAGTAGAAGAAAAGATAAATTGCATGATGGCATCAAGGAAATATGAAGAGAAGGTAGGAAATGATGAAGATAGATGTAAAACAAAACATGTGAAGGAAGTAAACCATCAAAAAGATCATAAAGATATTGTAGATGATAGGGTAGGTGATGTTTTAGATGACAAATAAAATGAGAGTCTTATGTATGATAGTGACAACCATATTAGTCAAGAATTTATGTCAAAAGATGATGATGTTTCAAGAGATTTAATAGAGGAAGTAAAGTACCAATGGTATCCATTTCAAGACATTGAAGGTAGTCCTATCAAAGGGTCAAGAGAAAGAGACAAAGAATAGAGCCTTGCTAGCTATAATAAGGAAAAGTTGATGGAAATCATGTAGATGGTAAGGGTAGGTACAAACAACAATTAAGGAGAGTATGTAATGTATGAGAAAATGAAGATATTGATGATTGGATACCTTAAAGCATATAATAATGATCATTATGAAAACATCAAAATTTGGGAGAACAACAAAAAACTAAGCCAAGAAATAAATGAAGGTTTATTTTTGTCTAACATTATGAATATAGTTGTAGGTATAAGTGCAAAGAGAAAGCTGGACATCAAGGAGGCAAGTCACTCATTTGAGGATCCTACCAAAGAGAAACAATATTTTCCATCCCAAGATAAATTTTGGGATCCAAGATAACATGAAATCAAGGACATAAAACAAGAAGGTAAACAAACAAGAAGCATAGCTGGAGAACTCCTGGAGGGCAGAGTATAGGAGCAAATAGACAAGATGTAGATACATGGCCAGGAGTCCATGGAAACTTTTCAATGTGGCACTTTGATGTAGGATCATCATCATGTGTTCAATGTATTTTCATTATTTTTGTTTGAGTCTAGGTTTCTTTGATATGCTTAGTTAGTTTTCCCTCCAAAACTATGGTGTTCAAATTTTCAAATTTGCTAATATGTCTATTAAGCTAGTAATAAGGCCTAAAACGTGTCTCAAGGCCAAGATTGTATAGATTTGCATATAAAATAATTTTAGAGATCATATTCCATGTGATCTTAGGTTATTTGGATGTGATTTAGGTTGGTTAGAATCTTATTTATTTGGAAAATTTGTTAGTTCCATTCTTAGAAATAGTTTTGTGAGGTCTAAGAATAGAGATTTGGTGTCTATGTTGAGTTTTCAGTTTGGATGAATGATTCCTTAAAAAAAAAGAGAGATGTATTATGATGGATTAAACATGAAATGAAGCTATGGAATGTTGGAGGATGAGATTTTGAGTATTTTTAATGTCTTTCTTCATGACTATGACTGTAACCTAACAGGACAAATGTTTACAAGGTTCCTTCCCTAACTATGATTGCTCAAGGTCATAATGGAGACAAAAACAAGCCCAAAGAAATCTATTTGGGGTCTTAACATTGTCAGGTGTATTCTATAGGTAATTTTCTTTATTAACTGTGCCCAAACTAGGGCTTTATTGATCTCTTCATCTGTATGGTATAAAATAAAAAAATTTTGAAATCCTGATGCCCTCCATGTATGTGTTCACTATCTGAAGTTTCAAAGCCTAACTTAAAAGGTAAGAGTGTTTTCAAATGCAAACTTTTCTTTTAAGCCTTACATGCACTAGCTTGACTGAGACAAAGGGTTTTGGTCATGGTTTAGGTTGAGAACTGACTAGGATCATTTTAAACTTATTAGATGAGTCCTAGGTCTTAGATCAACTCTTTTCTACATACATCCTCCCAAATAATGTACTTTAGAGGCCTAATTAGGCTTGACATAGTCCATAGTAGGACTCATCCATACAAAGTAACCATAGGAGAAATTAAGACACATTAATAAATCCTTAATGGGTATCCATACCACATTTGAGTTTTGTGTTATTAGGAATATGAGAGAATTTATGCCCCAAAAATAGGGTCAACAAGGCTACAAGCCCATGAACCCATGTATAAAGCAAAGGAGGTCTTATGGCATGTTGTGTGTCTTTTGATCATCCAAAGGTGTTTATATATATAAATAGTTTAGATAGATTGAGTTTAAGGTGTCTAGATTAATACTTAGAGCATATGAGTCTTTCTCTATAGTTTTAATCTAGGATCCAAGCCTGAGTGTCTATGCATTATATGTAGAACAACTAGTTATGCAACTTGTGTAAGAGGGAAGTGCTTAAGTCAATCTAGGAGTTGTTGAAGGTATCTTTATATGGTATAATAGTCACACCAATTAGGTTTGGTTGAATTAGGTGTATTTGGATTATTTTGATGCAAGTTTTTGTTTGAAAATGGATGTAGACCAATTATTGGATTGGATTGGGTGTTAATGTTAAATTGTTGGTTTGGGTTTGGATTGGTTTTGAATGGATTGGTGTTAGGTGGTGTTTGATTTGAATTGGGTGGAATAAAACCTACAAAGGAATGGAAAACTGATTTTTCACATTTCCTAAACTACTATTTGGATTTGTATTAATGGGACACTTGAAGTAATACCCAAATTTGGATTTGATATGGATTGGTTGATTGGTGAGCTAGAATGGATATTCAAATTCAAATTATGATTTGGATCGATGATGTTATTTACTATTGAGAAATGGATACTCATATTGGATTGATTATAGATAGGTAAACTTGAATTCACATTCAAGTTTGGATTACTTAGATTTTGGATGGGTGAACCTAAATGAACATTAAAGTTTAGATTGATTGGGTTTAGGATGGGTCAACCTGAATGAACATTCAATTTCAGATTGGTTAAATTGACATTGGATAAACTTAAATTAAGATTCAAGTTTGGATTATATGATGGATGAATGAGGGTGAAGTAGTATCCAAACTCAAATTGGGATGGGGGTTGGAATTAATAAAAATATTATTTGGGTGATGGGTTTATATATTTGGATAATGTGTTGAGCATGGTTTTCCATAGAAAACCTATGACTCACTTGAGAGGATTCCTCATGAAGGATATATTTTCCATTATCTAGGGAGACCTCAAGATTAGGATTGAAGGAACCTACCAGAGAATTACTACTATTTAAATATCTTTGTGGAATGGATTGTTCATGAATAGGGGACAAAGACTCTTTCTTTGAAATCAAATATTGCAAGTTTTGGACATCAAAGTTGGGTGGAAATTCAGCTCCTAAGATTATTAGAAAAAAATTCATATTTGTTGGTTATGATGTATTAGATAAATTAAATAATAGGTAAAATGGATTTGGATTTACCCTCATCTTGGTATGCTCCCCCTTCCTCATCCTCATGATCATTGATTTCATGTATTTATACATGATGAGTTTGATGGTCTTGGCTACCAAATTAGAAATGATCATTGCCAAAAGGATCCACCCTTAATATAATATTGTTGAGAATAACCATGTGCCTTATTATGGGAGATATTAATAGGGTAAGGACTTGAAAAAATAAAAAATCAACACTAAACTACAAAAGTACCAAAGTGACTAAAAACTTGATTGACTACTAAATGCTTTCAAGTTTTACTTTAAAAATTTTGATTTTAAAGATTGTGGATAATATAATCAAACGTATTTTCATTTACACTCAAGGATTTGTAGCACATGATAGAGCACAAGGAAATAAACAATCAATATTTATACTAAACACTCTTGAAATCATAAAAATATGAAAAATCTAGGCTTTGGGTCTTGAACAATTTTTGGGCCTTTTGTTGTTACTCACTTGTCAATACTCTTAGTTGTGGCTTAATATTTCAAGGCACTAAACATGGAAGATATTGCCATTATGATGGCCCACTAAGTCAAATTTTAAGGGTTTTTTGGAGGTAAATTTTCAATGCTAACTATTAATTGATGAACCAAAGTCAAATGATAAAAAGGATTATCTAGGATTAAGGTTTTTACAAGTTCATCTAAGGGAGTCATCAAGATACCTTTCAATATAGCGAGACTCAAAACCATATAGGAGATATTGAAACCCTAGGTATTAGAGTATGGAATCCCCTCACATCATGGTGTGCTTAAAATATAACACCACTTAGGCCTTTGAAACAACTAATTCAACCATTTATAGTTTAGTACACAAAGTTTGACCTACCACATGGTGATGAAATCCATGGTCGATAAAGACCCTACGAAAATAAAATAAAAAGAGAAACACTTTATTTTGATTCTCAGGTATCTTCACCAATGTGATACAAATAGAAGAGCCTATTTACAAGTATTATCTTGGAAAATATAACTTACAAGTATTGTTTATGATTCTCAAGTATCATTGCCAATGTGACACTAAGAGAAGATCATATGCAACAACAGCAAGATACACATACAAATGATAAAAAAGGAAAATTTATAAAATATAAGAAACCAAATGTTAGCTATTTACTAAGGAAAAAATAAAATTAAACTCAAACAAAAATAAAAAATACTAGTAATAAAAAATGTAAAATTTTAGTTTTGTTTATATTTTTTTAAATTTTTATTTGACCTATGGCATACAAAAAATTATTAGAATGTTTGTGTTTGGTTTAAAATCAAGGAAACTTACAAAAAGTTAGGAAAGACCAATAAAAACGTGGAAAAAACAAGTCTTTGGAATGATTTGATGGATACACAGTCAGAGAAAATTGTGAAATTGTTAGTTAACCAAAAACATAAAACTAAATAGAACAATAAAGTAAGACAAAATGATTTCACAATTACCAAATGATTTTATTGATATGTATACCAATTCACAATTATTGTGCATAATTTCATTGATTATTGTTATGATTTTGCTATCCAAATCCATGATTTTATTAACAATCTACACAATTTTGCTATTAATACCAAAAAAAGGAAAAAATAGAGAAACAAAATAGAATGATTTCGACATTAGGTTATACAAATTTTTAAATATATATTCCAGTTTTATTAATAACTAAAAATTATTCAAAACAATATGCTAAACAATTTCATGGTTAGGTTTTAATTTCGTTGCTATTTCTTATAATTTCATTATTAAAACCTATGATTTCACTACCAATATCTCCAATTTCACAATTTTCTAGAAATAGGAAATTAGAAAAATTAGATAAGATAGGAAAGACTATAATTGAAACAAAAAGCTACTATAAATGATCAAACCTAAAATATCCATAAAAAATAAAGAAATAATGATTTCATAATTTACTACTATAATTTCACTGATGAAGTTTATAAATTCATGGTTATGCATTTAGTATGTATAAAAAGCTTGAAAATTATAGAAAAAAACTTATAGCTACAAATATAAACTTCCAAGATCAAGGCCAAATGCATGTGTAAACTAAAAACTAAAAATAATAACTAAAATGATCTCCTAAATACACTTATGATGTCTATGATTTGCAAAATGAGGGAAAGGTCCCACTAGGTGTGCCAAAATGTGTGAAGAAAATATATATGAAACTAAGCTAAGAAATCAACTAAAAAACTAAAATATAATATAAACTAACTCAACCTAGGATATAGATATAAATAAAATAAACAATAACACAAACTTATACCTTAGTACTGTGAGCTTCCTTTATTGCAATTTGAATTGATTTACTCTCTAAAATGTGGTTGGTCACTCTTTTCCAATAAAAGATAAATTGGGAAACATTTTAGCATGTAAATGCTCTTTGAATGGATTTTATCCACTTAGGATTCACTTGTGAATTTGATAGCACTTCATTGACATAAGTAAGGATGAATGAAAGTGATGGCTTACACATCTATTTATAGATTTTTGGGAGGTCGAGTGAATGGTGGAGGATTATTTGAATATTTATAATTATTCAAATAATCAAAGATAGAGAATTAGTAATTATACATGAGGATTATGAAAAATTATATAAGTTTAGATAAAATGTGAGTTGGTTGAGTGAGTCATCAAGAAAGAGTCAAATTGGTTGAAAAGTTACAAGGTGACTCACTAGGTGGTTGAGGAAGTTAAGGGATTGGTTGTATGATTCAACATGTGAGGGAGATAAAGGTGGAGGATGTTTGGGTGAAATTGAAAATATGGATTTATTAAATAAATTTGGATAAAAGGTGTGCATAATTGATTAATTTTGAATTGTTCAATTATTTTAATTTGGAAGAAAATGGTGTTAATTCCAATTTGAACTTGGGAGAAGGAGAACTAGTGTTAAGATTTATTTCAACACTAAATAAAAATTATGTGTGTACATGTATAAAAATGTATTATAAACACATTTATTTCCTTTTATCCACTTTATATCATAGCCAAAAATTAACCCTTTTGCACACATCTCTTCAATTTTCTAAGGTGTCAATCTTGTAGGCTAGGGAAATTATTATGCTAGGGAATTACATTCTTGACCATTAGTGAAAGACATTTATTTGACTAGATATATTTCCTCTACCTTGTTTACTGATACTATGGGTTCATATACTAAACTTAGATTAAACATGAGAACATCAAATTGGATGTTATCTTTGAACTCACCCAAAAATAGGTCATTCATGTTGTCCTCATTGATGTAATCTACACATTAGGATAAATTCTAAAATTATTGAGTATAATTCTTGATAGCCTTATTTTTTGTAACTTTGATTACTAACTAAATTATTTTTTTGAGATGTTTCTATAGTGCATCTGTAACTTAATAGTAAATATTGACCAAGTAACATGAAGGCCCATCTTTTTATTTTGAGTACACAACCACATATACCTAATAAACTGATTAGGTTATAGATACAAAGATGCGATGAATAAATTTTGTGAACATGTGGTCTAATTTAGAGAAATAATTTTTCCATTTGATTAATCCAAGTGAATGGATCCTTATCATCAATCTTGTGCACTTGTATTTTTGACATCACGTTCTTTGAACCAATATTTAAGTTTTGATTATTATGGTTAGGAGAACCCAAATGGAATGCTAGAGGATTATTTGGCTATGTAATATGAGTAGTAAGGGTGGTAAATGTATTATTGGTAAATTTCTATTGAGACTTCAGATCATTGATTTCCCCCTTTACCACATTGATGCCCCTTTTTACCACATTAAGATTGTCTTTCTTCACCATACTTTGCATATTTGACTGAAGTTGGTGAACCAACCTAGAAATTATAGACTCTAAAGTCTTAGAATTCATGTTATATTTTGAGACATTTTTATTGGAGTGTCATTCCATTTCCCATGAGTGCGAGTGTTTGGAATATCCATGCATGAACCCTAGGGTTTAGGGTTTTAGACCCAAAAAAATTATAACCGAGGATTATACCATTTATTGATACTTGCATAACACATCATAATTTTATCAATGAAATCATGGAATATAATTTTTAATATTTTGAAAATTATTAATACCTTTAGATATAGTTTTCAAAGTGTTTTGGGTACATAGTGCAATTTCCATTTGCTACCACTATGCACTTTTCAATGATATTTTTGCACCACTAAACAAAGTCTAATTTTGTGGGAGTTTTGCATGATGATAGTAAAATTTCATTAGAATTCAATATTGAATAAAGTCTTAGAAAATTATTTCCCATGTGATAATTATGAAATAATAAAAACAAGCTTCTACATTGATTTTTGTCTTTCTAGTTTCTAAATCTACTAGAAAGTACTTTTCAGGAGGCATTTCACATGGTCAAATTGTATCCATTTATCATAATTTTTTCCAAGATGGTATAAAAATATGGGAATAATATCAAGGTAAATAAAGTCACATAAAATTACTTCCCATGTTTCAAATTCATAGAAATCAAAATTAGATTTTTCATTGATTTTTACTTAATCATTTTCTACATCTTTCAAGTTGTCAAATCTACCGAGTGTGCACATTTAAAAATTCATTTTAAAAATTCAAATTACATCTATTATTATTGAAAAATAATATTATGATATAAAATTTTGAGGATAATGTAAAATTAAAATTAAGTCTCACAAAATTTCATCCTAAGTATCAAATGCACAAGTCATTTTTGCATTGCTGGTTTTCAAATATCATTGACAAGCACTTTTTGTAAGGCATTTCACACAAACAAAACACATCCATTTATTATGAATTTTTCATGATATTATCCATATGTAAATATAATATCATGTGGAATAAATTTACAAAAAATATTTCCCACGTATTAAAATTTCAACTGTAAAAATTGCCTTTTGCATTGTTTTTGTGCTTTTAGTTGTAAAATATACCCAATGCACACACATCACATCTAATTTTGCACAAAAAAATGAAGTCACAATATATGATTTTTTTTCATGATGATAATAAAATGTCATTAGAGTGAAATGGTAAATAATGTGTATATAAATTTACTCCTATATGTAAAATTCACAACATTGAAAATTAACTTTTGCACTGATTTTTAATTGGTCATTTTCTGTATCTTTCATTTTGCCAAATCTAGTCAGTGTGCATGTTTCAAACCTAATTTTGTAGGAAAAAATCATATATTTTTATTTTGAAAAATTATATGATAATATATACATGTAATGAGAATATAATGGGGAAGTAATTAATAAATTTTTTATTCTTATGCACAAATTGTGTAGCCATAAAAAAGGACATGTGCATTGAATTATGCATCTTCTCAGTGATCAAATCTGACTAGAAAGCACTTTTAAAGAGGAGGTTCTAAAAATTAAATGAGATATAATAATATTTAAAACTTGCATGAAGATATTAAAATATATAAAAAATGCATTAGTAAATAAATTTATAGAAAATTTATTCACATGTAAAATGCGCAACAATGAAAACCTATTTTTACACTGATTTTTATTTGGTCATTTTCTGTATTTCTTGTTTTTCAAATCTGATTTGTGTGCATGTTTAAAACCTATGTTCACACAATCAAATGAAGTCCAAATTGATTTAAATTTTCTATGTGATAATGCCTGATGATATTAGAATATAATTTAATTAGTCTCGCAATGATTGTATTTTAAAATGAAAATATATTACGATGTGAAGTGACCCTTCTAGGAAGATTTGTCACCTAGGTAATTTTTTATCATAAAATACTTAAATGGAAATGCATAGGGATTAAATTTATTTCTTAAAAAATAAAAATAAAAATTAACATATTTTCAAGATATTTCCATAAATATAAGATACGGTAGGTATTGATTATGCTTTATCCTACAAATTTATCTTTTAGTGTATACAAAAGGTGCTAATGTGATTACTCATGACTATGTGTTGGTTTTTAAACAATATATTTTGATCTATAGCTCTATTTGCAATTCCATATATTTTTTTGGAATGTTGGTTTCTTCATATTTACAATGGTGCTAGTTTAAAATTGGAGAAATGCAACATGAAAAACTTGTCAACATTTTAATTATGGAAATTTATTGCTTTTAAATGCTACGTGTTTATATTTTTGATATCTTTCATATTTGATAAAGAATTAATATGTTTTGTTTAATGTTTTGGTAGAATTTATCTAAGAGTGAATTATTCAAGTTAGGGCTTATCACCAACATTAAATGGAGCCATGACTCATGCATTAGAAGTGTGGAAATGAGAGAGTACGAAAATTTTTTGCATAGATGAATGGACTCTTGTGTTGAATGTGGACACTTAGGATATTTTATTATTACCAATAATTCTATGTAATTTTATTTATTGTGAGTCTATTATTAATTATTTTGGCATGTGTTGCCTTGTATATGTAATTCCACATTGAATTTGAGCCTTGGTTTGTGCCTATTATTTAATATTTTTAACCACCTCATGGGTGGATGAAATTGAATTGAAGTCTATGTAAAGATAGAAAATGACTAAGTTAGGGGCTGGTTAATTAGTATTATAATTAGAATAGAAAGACCAGACACTTCTTATCCTATATTTTCTTTCTTTCATAATCAGTTTTTATTATGATAAATGATGTTGTGAAGCATTTGTTTGTACTTCCCCTGATTATGATGGATCCAAACACTATTTTTCAAGTAAATATTTATCAAATTAAAAGGAATTGAAGGAGGAAATTCATTAATTATGCATGTATATGGTGGTTTTATCCATATTTATTCATAGCTAAATGCCTCAGACTCTTGCATCCGCTTTGTTCATGGTTGTGTGCTTACTATTCAAGCAACAAATTGGTTACACGGAGTTCATATAAGTCAAATGAATTAGATTTGTTATAGATAAAAAAATGCTTACATTTTCCTATTTACCTTCATATTTTTCTCTTTTTTATAAACTTGATAGAGTAGGTAGAATAGATCTAAAAGTTATAATTTGCATTGACATGTATATCTTGATTATAAACCCTATTTATCATTACAATTACTTTATTGTTGAATCTATGTATGCAATGAATAGTAATTAAATTAGTTATATTTCCATGACCTATCCACATATATTGATTTCCTAGGCAATATATTCATAAGACCAACATTATCCATCATTTATCTAAATATATTCCAAACATGCCCCTTGAAATTGAATAGTTTCACATCAACAAGTTGGTTACCTTACAAGCCAAGATTTGATAGAAATAGACCTTGGGGAGATTTTTATCTCCTTTTAGGGGAGGTTGGGTGGATTTTCACCTTGTCTAAGTTAGTGTGCAAAACAACCCATCAATAAATTGATGCTAGAAGGAGGGAATGAATAAAAATACATTTAGTATTTTATGGTTTTGTGGTTTTCCCTTTATGTTTTCCATGCCCTGTTATATACCTAAATAAGACACCAATAGATTGGAACTACAAGGAGGGCCTGATATGTAATATTTATTTAGATTTAGACCAGTCTTAATCTCGTGGTCATGTTTTTCATACCCTATTATGTGTCTAAAAAGCACACTATCAGCTTGGTCTAAAAATGAATATTGAATAGGATACTATGTAATGTTTGTGTTTGATTGTGATCATGTTTCTTGTCTTTGAGCCCATGAATGGCCTTAGCTTGGCTAGGTAGAAGTTTCTACCTTGTGAACATTTTAGGGCGTGCTCATGACTTGGACAAGAATCTTGACAAATTTTATTGAAAATACACCCATGTGGGATTCAAACCACTGAAGATCATATATAGGAATTTAAAGAAGCCATCATCTAAATATAGATCCAACATTAAGATGTGGATTTCCACTTATTTACCTATTCCTTGGATGAATATGCTTACCATTGGTACCTAGGTTTGCCTGATGGATACATTACATCTTATAATACCTTTTAAAATGCATTTATTAACTAATTTAGTGTGTCTATTATTATTGGTAACTTATATTATTAGTTTGATATAGCTTGTATGGATCTTAATGAATCCACAAGCTTATTTAATAGTCATTTTCACCAACTGTATAGGATTTTGAAAGGCCCATTCCTGTAGACAGAGATGATAGCTATTGAAGTTTATCTTAAAATATTAGATCCCATAACTAATATACTTATTTATAAGAATCCATCTACACTCATATATTTAACATAAACTTATTAATATTCATTCATTATTAAACACCAAACAATGCCATATGGCTATGGTGTTGACCGAATTTGCCCTTCAGAACAACTAGGTATTCATACCCAAGATCCTTAGACTTATTTGCCTATATGTATGCATGTAGAATAATGTGTTCAGTATAATATAGACTTTATTCAAGATTATAGTCAATATTATCTCCTTTTGATTAATGAAAACCCTATTTTGAATTTTAATGCATGTGATTATGATTATTCAACTTTTAATCAACATGTTATTTTCCCTTGTTCAAGTGATCAAGTGTCTTTTGGTGATTTTAATAATCAAACATCATTTGATGAAATAGATACTTTATAAATAATTCATGTGATAAATTATGAGTCAACATTCCCAATTTCATAACTTGGAAAAGTATGGATACATAAATGAGATTAATGGACAAGTAGTCATGCTAGTAGGAGATGTCCCATTCAAAAAGCAAGAGCTAGTATTTGAATGTAGTGATGAGTATGATTCTGATGATGAAGAATATACATCATATCATGGGAGCTACCACATGAATATTCAAGTGGTAAAGAGGTGTTTGTATAAGATGAAGAATTAAGGGCTTCTTGTAGTCAGCCTGAAAATGAAATAGAAGAGTTGGAGTAGATGAATGAAGAAGATGTAAACCATGCATTTGAAATATCTATAACATATGCTACTACTCTTACATTTGATAATCTATTTCTATAATATCAAAAACTTGATGACAAAAAATTGACTCCCATCCCTTGATTAAAAATGGAGGAGGTAAAAGAGAACCAAGTGGTTATCCTTTCATCTAAAGAATTGAATTCTTTGAATCAATATAAACAATGGGATTATAATAGCCATGAGATTTACTTAGAAAAAAACACAGTCAATTTTGAAATGAGAATCCCTAAACATGGTGGCCTAAATGAAAAAATGAAGCTCATGATAGTTGAAGTTGTAAATGACTTGATTTAATACAACTCTCCACACACTTCAACCACTAATGACAAATCCAAAAGGTATTTGACTTGGGAAGAAATAGGTCCATTTATTCTGGATGATGAAAATGACAACATAGATGATACCAAAGTGTCCATGTTATTTGAATAACAACCAATAGTGGATTCACCATTGGGCCATCATAAATAAAATGACTTGGCTAGGTTGGGTATATAAGTTATTTGGGATATATTGATGCCCACCCCTATCACTCACCACAATTAAATGTTTGGGTAGAGTTATTTATTAAAATTTATCCTAGGTACTTCTTGTTAATGAAATGTAAGTGCATGAATCAATTTTATGTCATTTATCTAATTAATTTGCATGAAAACATTGTTAATAATATTCTTTGGGATAGTGTTTTTTAATGTAAAAGATAATATATACATAAGTATATGTATTCCTTTGGTAGGATCCCTACCAACTTATCAAAATATTGAACACCAATATATTTTATATCAGTCGTATAACTACTATGGACTTTTCATTACTCGACAATAAACATCACCTCAAACTTTATTACTAGGTATGTATTTGCTTGACATGATCTTGTAAATAATTTTCTTAATGTTTTTATGTACTTTCCTTGCATTTTTTTTTTCTATTTTTTTTTTTAAGGTTTGTTTTCTTGCTTTATTTTCTACTTTCCTTATTGGGTCTATCCTAACTATTTTGTCTTGTGATTCCACATTTTTAAATTAAATATAATGAAGTGAAAGGATTATAAATAGGTAGAAAAAGTGAATTTTGTGAGAGGATATTCCTTGAGTTATTTTATTCTTAAGATCATGTTATTGAGTTAGTTTTGATGTTTAGACTGTTGTATGTATTTTGGATGTATTCTTAGTTTGGCTGAGTTTGGGTAAAACTAGTTGGCTACTAAAGGTATCCCCTTGAAACCAAACAAAAATTTCATATCTTAATTTTTTTAGAAGTCTTATTGGGTGAAATTATTGTGATGAAAGCCTAGGGTGAATATTATATAGTCATGCCTTTTGTTTTCCATAGTATCCCCAAACCTTGAACTAAGACATAAAAAATAAAAAAAAGAAGAGAGAAAAGAAAAGAAAATCAATTTTAGAAATGCTTAGTCTTAGGTGATTTAAGAAATATCCACCATAGGATTTTTGGCCTAGTTAGAAGTGTAACAAAGTTTTGAGTGGGATCAGAGATAAATCCATCAGGGCTATAGGTGCCTAGATAGTAGAATAAAAATGTCCAGATAAACATGTTCAAGGTATTACTCACTAATCTGATGGTTAGAGTCACAAAAATTAATCCTTGTAGGTCCTTGAAATGGTAAATTAATTCATCTTACACACACCGAGTCAATAAGGATGTTAAATGTGGCCACTTAGTTTCTCCCACCTTATTATTTTGATTTTTTTTATGTTCCATACTTTATTTTAGCTAGAAATTCTAGGTTATTTGACTACTTTTTCCAAAATACTTAGGAGTATTTTATAGTAGAGTCACCATTTGTTTTTGATTACACAACATGCCCTAATTTCATTAATGAAATTATGAAATCTATTTTTTTAATCTTTTAAAATCTAGTTCTACCTTTAGATACAACTTTTAAAGTGTTTTGAGTGCGTAGTGCAGTTTCTATTTGTTACCACTATGTACTTTTAAATAGTGCTTTTGCACCATTAAGCAAAGTCTAATTATGAAAAAAAATTGCATGATGATAGTCAAATGCCATAAGAATTAAATATTGAATAAATTCATAGAAAATTTATTCCCATGTGCTACTTGCACAACAATCAAAACAAGCTTCTGCATTGATTTTTGTCTTTCTAGTTTCTAAATTTTACCAAAAAGCACTTTTTGGGAGGCATTTCTCATGGCCAAATCATATCCACTTATCATAAAATTTTCCAAGATGGTAGACAAATGTGGAAATAATATAAAGGTGAATAAAGTCATAAAAAATTTCTTCCTACATGTCAAATTCATAATAATCAAAATTGGGTTTTACAATAATTTTTTACTTAGTCATTTTCTACATCTTTCAAGTTGTTAAATCTACCTAATGCATGCATATAATACTTACTTTCATAAATTTAAATAACATTTATTTTTGTTGAAGAATTGTATTATGATAGACAAATGTGAGGAGAATTTAAAGGCAAAATTAAGTTTGAAAAAATTTCATCCTAAGCATTAAACACGTAGAAAGAAAAATTGGCATATGAACCAACTTTTACTTTGTCATTTTTTGTATTGCCAGTTTTCAAATTTTGCTGACAAGCACTTTTTGTAAGGCACTTTACACAAACAAAACACATCCATATATTATGAAAAAATTATTTACAGTATCCATATGCCAATATAATATTATGGTGAATAAAGTTTCACAAATTTCCCAATTGTTAAAATCACAGCCATAAAAATTGCCTTCTACGTTGTTTCTACACTTTTATTTGTAAAATGTAACACACATCACACCTAATTTTGCACAACCAAATGAAGTCATAGTCTATGAATTTTTTTCAAGGGGATAGTAAAATGTCATTCAAGTGCAATGATAAATAAATTGCATATAAATTTACTCCCACGTGTGAAATTTACAACATTGGAAATTGGATTTTGCACTAATTTTTACATGGTCATTTTTTGCATCTTTCCTATTGCCAAATCTAGTTAGTGCACACGTTTAAAACCTAATTTTATAGAGTTGAATCACATATTTTTATCTTTAAAACTTTTATGATAATATTAAAATTTAAGGAAAATATAATGTTGAAATAATTAACATAAAATTACATCTCTTGCATAAATTGTACATCCATTAAAAATAATGTGTGCTGATTTCTGGGTCTTCTCAGTATCAAATCTGACTAGAAAGCACTTTTTAAGATAAAGTTTGCATAATTAAATGATATCCAATCACATTTAAATATTTAATGAAGATAGTCAAATGTAGGAATAATTAATTATTAAATGAATCTATATAAAGGTTATTCTCATGTGTAAAATGCATAGTAATGAAAACCTATTTTTGCACTAATTTTTATTGGGTCATTTTCTGCATTTCTAGTTTTCAAATATGACTTATGCCACACATTTAAGACCTATGTTCACACAATAAAATGAAATAAAAATTGATTAAATTTTTATATGATAATACCTTGATGATATTAAAATATAATTAAATTAGTCCTGCAGTGATTTTATTTTCAAATGAAAAGATATTATAGTGCAAAGTGACCATTCTAGGAGATTTTTCCCCTAGATAACTTTTGATTAGATATCACTTAAATGGAAATGCATAAGGATTAAATTTATTTTTTCAAAAAACTAAAAATATCCTTTGAGTATATTTTCAATATAATTTTAAAATATAAGATACATTGGGTATTGATTATGTTTTATCTTACAAATTTCTCTTTTAATATATTTTAAAGGTGTTGATGTGACTACTCATGATTGAGTATTGATTTTTAAGTCATATATATTGATCCATAACTCTATTTTTGATTTAATTTATTAGTTTAAAATATGGTTTATCCATATTCACAATGGTGTTAGTTTAAAATTAGATAAATGTAAGATGAAAAACCTATCAACATTTTAATTAGGGGACTCTATTGCTTCTAAATGCCTTGTGTTTGTATTTTTTATATCTTCCACCTTTGGCCTAAGGAATTAATATGTTTTGTTTAATGCTTTAGAAAATTTTGGATAAGAAGATACATTATTTAAGGAAAGATTTGTCACCAAAATTAAATGGATCTATGATTCATACATTAGAAGTGTGTAAAGGAGACAAAAAAAGAAAAAAAAATTACATAAATGAATGGCTCTTATGTTGAACATGGACACTTGGGATATTTTATTATTCTCAAGAATTCTATGACACTTGAATTTAATATGAGCCTATCATTAATGATGTTTTCATGTATTTCCTTGGATATGTAATTCCACATTGAATTTGAACCTTAGTTGGTGCATATTATTTAATATTTTCAACCACTTGGTGGGTGGATGAAATTAAACTAAAGTCTATATAAAGCCAAAAAATACTAAGTTAGGGGCTGGTCACAAGGTTTTTTAGTGGTGAATCTTCATTAATTGATGAATATTTTATTTTCTAAAGTCTTCATTTAGTGATTTTGTGGGGTAGTTGATAGCATGCAATTGCCTAAATTTTAGGGGTAGAAGTTAATTTCGAGGGTCAACTCACGTAATTTTTAAAATAAATTCCCTCTTATGATGTATGTCACTAGTACCTAAAAAACCAATCCAGATGTATTCACCACTATGTATCTACTATCAAAAATCTACATCTACCATCAATTGCTAACATTTCACTACCGAACATTTGGATTTTGCTATTAGACATCAACATTTTATTGTCAAGTGTCTAGGTTTTATTTTTGGGCATCAACATTCTACTATCGAGCATCAACATTCCATTTTTTAACATCAAAATTCTACTATCAAGTGTCAACATTTTTGTTATTAGGTGTTTGGGTTTTACTATCAAGCATCAACATTCTACTATCATGCATCAACATTCTTCTATTGAGCATCAACATTCTGCTATTGGGTATTAAAATGAGAAAGATCTATAATGTTCATGTGGTTTCATTAGTTTATTATTTTGGCATGATGAAGATGATATAATGGGAAAAATTGATACTAAAACACTTCTATAGCATTAATCACATCATAAAATAATCAATTTTCAGAAGCTACATGGTTCTAAGTAATTTGGTTGTATTTTTGAATCATCATAACAATTTGAGAAATCCATGTGTATTACAAAGCTAAAATAGATAGGTTATAAGGTAAAATAAAAAAATGGCATAAAAAATTTCCATAAACCTAAATATTATTATATATTTATATTCCTCTCAAAAAATTATGCAATTTCAAAAAAAAATCATTGCAATTTGAGTCTGTATGCAAACATTATAGCCTCAAGAAGTTGGGGAGTTGGAATTGTACATGTAGGTGGATATCAACATAATAATGTTCTTAGTTGACAACATAGCTGTTGGTCATCAACATAATGGCAACAGATGTTAGTATAATTCATATGGCCATATACATGTACAATGTTAACTCTCCAACTTCTCGAGGCTATAAATTTTGCATACAAACTCAAATTCTACTATTTTTTTGAGAGGAATAAAAATATGTAATCATATTTATGTTTAAAGAAACTTTTTATGCAAAAACTTCAATTTTCCCTATTTCATCACTTGATTCACCTGCATAATTAAACATTTTCCAAATTGATTCACCACCATTTCAAAACTGATTGAGCTGGAAACCTCCAAAGTTTTTTTTATTGGCCACTAAATTTTTCCATGGCTGGTTGATTAGTATTAGAAATAGAATATAAAGACTAGACACTTATTTTTATATATTTTCCTTACTTCCATAGTTATTTTTTCTTGTGGGAAATGTTTTTGTGAAGATTTTTTTTATACTTCCCCTAATTATGATGGATCCAAACACTATTTTTGAAGAAAATATCTATAAGGTGTTAAAGGAGGAAATTCATTATTTGCACATGTAAATGGTATTTTTTTTTCCATATTTATTCATAGATATACACCTCATACTTTTGCATCATCTTTGTTCATGGTTGTGTGCTTATTGACCAATAATTGAATTAGTTATATGGAGTTCATCTAAGTCAAATGAATTATATTTTTTGTAGCTACAAAACATGCTTACATTTTCCTCTTTACCTTCATCTTTTAATTTTTTATAATCCCATTAGAGTAGGTAGAATAGATCTAAAATTTGCAATCTATATTTACATGTATATCTTGATTGTAAATCATATTTGTCATTGCCATTAATGTATTGTTGAATCCATGTATGAAATTAACAATAATTAAATTAGTTATATTTCCATGACCAATCCACATCAACTGATTTATTAGGCAACAAATCCATAAGACCAACATTATCCATCATTTATATGAATATGTTCCAAACATGCCCCTTTAAATGGAATAATTTCACATCAAAAAATAGATTTTTGGAAGAAAAAACATTGAGAGTGAGGGTGAATCAATGTGAAAACACTTACTTCAATTCTATTCATCATTTAATATAATTTCAAACTAGTCTAGTAAACAAGCAATGTATAGAGAAACAATCACATAGACAATAGGCAATATATCAACACATGAACACCATAGATATGTGGGAAAACTTCATGGGGGATAAAATAAAATATCACACCACTTGGAATACTATAATATAAGTAATGAAATGATATTTATTGAGTGACCAACCCCACAAGGTGTACCAACCCCTCATTGGTTAAGCACCAACCCAACTAGTCCTTTAGTAAGATCCAACTTGTAAGGAGGATCTAACCCATTAATTGAATTAGAACCAACCACTTAATTTAATTTAAACCAAACCAAACACTTAAATTATGATTCTATAATCTCTAACCTATAAGACAACTCCAACTTCCTCTTGACCAAGTACCAACCTAGCCAAGGCAAGCTTAATCACCTCAAGATACCTTTTTACTCTCTAACCTTATGGTGATATATTATTAATATCTCTATCTTATATATATACATTAAAATATATATAATAAAATTTTAAAAATATTCTCATGAATCTACTAATGGTCTCTCACATCATTCAACTCACTCCACCCATCTACCCCTCTCACACAGCCTTCTAGGCTCACTTGTTCAACATGCCTCTTTTAGGCTCATTAGGTCCATTAAACTTATCATTAACCTCCATAATAAATGTTATATATTAAAAATGTTTTATCTCTTATTATTATGGTCTTTAATGACATGCTTTTTCTCCTTCAAGAGCTCTTATCTTTGATTATATATTCACTTCTCTAACTAGCTCAAATAGGTCAATTAGGCCTTACTTTTATACCAAATATTTGATACCACCAATATTGGTTGGTAAAATAACTTAACATAATTTAAATATGTCATATAACATGTTTAATAAAATAAACATTCACCATATATGTTGGAAAAACTCATAAGAACCAAAACCAATGTTTAGGCCTTAAAGGAGACCTAATGCAATTAGGTCTGTCTTATCCATACATTACACATGGAATAAATTGGACCATATTTAGCATAAAAATTATTTAAAAAAATTATAAAATATACCTATTTTAACTTAATCATATATCCATGCAACCTATTAGCCCAACTCATCACTTGAACCATGCCAATAGGCTTACTCACCATTAGCCCTTCATACACCTAGAAAGTTTGTTTCACACAAATGAAGTAAAAAACCAAAATTAACACATAAAAATATAAAAAAATAATATTATATATCAGTCATTACATCATGGTAATTAACATATATATTTGACTTCACATAATAGGCCAATAGGCCTCAAACCAACTCTTGCAACATGACCACTCAAAATGGTCAAACACTACCAAAATATAGTCAAGAATATTTGATTATTAAAAAATAAATATGAAATTTAAAAAAATAAAAAATAATTAATTTTATACTATTTAATATATAAAATATCATCCCATTATTTTTACTCTTATGCATTAGGCAAAATAGCCTAGAAACATCTTGCATACTAACATGCAAAAAACTGTCAGATACCTTGAAAACATAGTCTTGAGGAATATTATTTTTAGCTCATGTAAGGGTAATTTAAACACTTATAATTAAAATTAATATATTATATATATTTAAAAATCAAATATATAGGTTACTTTTTATAGTACCAACCATTGGTCTTATAGACCAATTTGCTAAGCCTCTTTCTCACACTCCTCACATAGTTTGATAAGCCATTTTGGATTTCACATTAAAAATTATTAACCTATATATAAATATTAAATAAATAATGAATATTTAATTTAAATAAAAAAAATCATAACCAAGTTCATTTGATACATTGGATCTTGTGATAAGGTCTCACATTCTTCACTTCACTTGGCAAACCTAAAACTATCATTCTATCTTAAGACACAGTTATGGTGAACATGACTTAGAATACATGTAGGAGCACTTAATTAAACTTAAAATAAAATTTTATTATCCTAAAAAAACCTTATAACAATTAAAAACACAAATTTATAGATGTATAATGTTAAATAGAAAAAAATAGATCAATCATTGAACCTTACTCCTTTACTGTCTTCACTCACTCAGACAGGTCATCTTGAGAGCAATTTATAGCATGTATGTGAGAATGTTAAAAACTTATAAAAAAATTTAATAGGGTTTATAGGTATTTAAAAAATACCCCAAATAATTGGATTCGTCCCTAATCCTCTACAACCAATCCCTAAACACTTTCTCACTCTTGCCTAGTTTTTTTCACTGTTCTCACTCTTAGCTAGTTTAGCGATAGGTCAACTTGGGTGAAAAAAATGTTTGACATAGAGGATATAAATTGTAAAAATAACATAAAAAATAATAAAACTTCTTGATCTTCAACCTCCATCCACTTGTGTGTGTTGACGTGGTCAACTGTACCTGTAACATCAAATTCTTTAAAAATAAGCATTTTTTATAGCTTTTACTCACTGTATTGACACACCACTACCACCTAGATATGAATATAATATCCATATAATACATAAAATCATAAAAATTGATCAAACAAACCGTTCTTGGCACTTTTTAGCAAGATATCTCTAATTGGGTCACTATGAGGGTTTTGGACCAGTTTACCTTTTTAGCGAATGTTCATATAAATTTGTCCCTAAAACCAATTAATATTGCTTGTAAAACCTTATTAAGACCATTTTACATATCTAAAAAAAGTATCAAGACACAATGCAAATTTTACACATGCCAATGAATATAAAAATATCCTTCTTGGGCTCTCATTTCTTCATTCTGCATGCATAAGAGACATCAAAACATGTTTTATTGCTTTCTCCTTCAATACATGACCTAAAACTTGGTAAAAACCCTTGATATAACCTTTAAAACCTAAATAAATGCTCACATGTTCTTAAACACCTTGGAAACTCAACTTGACCCTTTATTAAATCAAACTAGGTCTCTATGCATGCTAGGCCTAAAACTACCAGTCATGATTAAACCTTGAATACACTTGGAAATCATCTTATAATACTATTAGTACATCATAAACATGTCATACACCTTCATATAATTCTCACACACTATCAACCTTATTCACACAATCTTACAAGCCACCAATCCTCATAAAAAAGTCTCATCATACTCTCTAAAGTCTTAAGACAAGGTCTATGCCTAGATCTTCAATGAAGGATTTACCTCTTATCTCACTCTAAGTGTCATGTAACTACCTCAATCCCACTCTCTACTTAAATACACACATTCAAGCTCATACATATCTATATCATTATCATCATTCTTTTTTAAGCCATGTCCATGCTTAAGGACTAGTCTATCAGGTAGACCTTCAAGGTACCATATCACCTTGAGAAATTAAATAAATCTAATATATCTCATTACTCACCTCTAGATATTTGAGATAGGCTCCAAATCATCTCTCATTATTATCCTTTGACCAAGTCTCCTTATACCATACAGGTCACTACCCAAGACTGAGCTAGCCTTCTTTGAACACATAATACCTCACACTTCCTTTGACATTAATGATAATGCCTAGATACATGAAATTAATGACAACTTGAAATACTATCCCCCTTTCTCATTTATGGAAAATACTCTAACACAATAGACCATTTTTATCTCTCCTCAAGCTAGATCTCCCATCAAGTCTTTCTCCCCCTTTTACATTAATGACAAAGGTCATATACACTCTCATAAGGTCATATATACATAGTCCATTTATCCTTGGACTTGATCATTTTAGTGAATAAGTGAGATCCCCCTTTGTCTATGTATACTTATCAATCCATCTGAGTTATCTCCCCCTAACTCCATGTAATCCTCATAACATCATACAAATTTTATAATTTTTTATCATGCTCTACCTAATTAGATAGGAAATCAGATGTATTCCTTACAAATCTTCTAATGATGATTCATCATCTACTCTTGATCTTTCCCAAACCTATTCATTTCTTTATTTGATCTATTTTTCAATATACCATGCCATGCATACCTAAACTAACTCAAATAGTCTTCCCTTTTCACCATACTCCCTTGTAACCTTATCCTTGTCTTTTGACTGATATGAGATTTTGAATCAATCTCTTGCCTTTATTTGCTAAGAAATAAGCTTTTTTGAAACTTATTTATCTTTAGGTTAGCTCCAAAATGACCCTCAACTAATCACACATGTTCCATGCATCATGAGTCTTCAAATATACTTATGGAACTATGCAATTCACCAACATTCCATATAAGACCTTATATAGGCCAATTCCTCATTAGAACAACTCAACCATAGATATGGTTTCAAGAAAACATAACTACCTTCTAAAAATAAATTGATTCTTCTTGAAAAAAAGACTCTTAAGATTAGATACACCATTACTCATGCTCCACAGGTCTCAAATAGACTCCTTGACTCATTAGGGATTGATTCATCTTATATCAATTTTAATATATCACCTCAACCAACTAGGTCTGTAAACAACTTTAAGAATCACTATCAAGACCTTTTGACAAAAATTATAAAAACTTGTCATCTTTAGATCATTTTTAGCTTCTTCATGGCACACTTAACTTATCATCTCACTCCTTACACCACAAGACCTTGGATCACATGAGAAAATAATCACAATATTTAATAACATTGGTCTTACAAACCATTCTTCAACTCTCATACCACTTGATCTATCTTTGCTTCTTAGGCATCATGTTGCACTCAAATAGGTATTATAATCAAAGTAACTATATTAGGTAACATTACAACAAGTATTTATCGCTCCATGTTCAACATATCTTGCATATAGTCTCTTTTGAACATCTTTAGATCTCTGTTATCTTTACTCATGAAGAACACTCCATCTTCATGCCATTCATGTCAAATGTTTCAAGCATCTACATCATCATCCAAAATGACTTTGTTCATTATTATCTATGCCCATAAGTTACAGTCATCTTCTTGTATCTTCATATCCTTATTGGTCTTTGAAGACCAATTTATAATTCATATGCCTTCTCATTATTCCTTCATTGGATCTTTTTACCTCAAAGTATACATGCTTAACTACCATAAAAATACAATCAAAGATATATACATTCATAAATTCATACATCATGAAGGCTCAAATAGACCTCAAATAGGTATTAACAAGATAATCAAGTTTTTAACAAAACCTTTGTTCATTATGACAACTTCATAGACTCAACTCAGCTCTTCTTGATTTATCAACTCATAGCATCTTTATGAAAACACAAGGTCAAACATACCTTATTTATAATGCCTAAATAAAGATTCTACATACAAGACACTTTTATGACTTTAATTTTACCTTTATCTTAACATTTCTTCAAAGTCCTTCTAGATTATCAATCTTAAGTTTGATCTTTGACTTAGCTTTTACATAGTCTTTTTGAGCTTCCAAATGGTACCTTTGACAGTATTTCAACGTTAACTGATGTCCTATAGCAATAAATAACTCACCTTCATTTAAGTGTTGATCAAGCCTCATCTTGACATCCTTCTTCTCTTTAGACAACTCTACCAGTACCATCATTCTTTGATAGACCATCACTAGAAACAAGATGAACATTATCCTCATCACACTTTGTGCTTTTTAGGATCACCTGTAGGATATCAAGCCTCCTCCAAAATACTAGCTCTGATACCAATTTTTGGAATAAAAAACACTAAGAGTGGGGGGTGGGGGTTAATTAGTTTGTAAAAATTTAATTCAATTCTATTCATCATTCAATAGACTTTCAAACCAATCTAGTAAGTAAGTAATGTATAGAGAAGCAATCACATAGACAATAATCAAGATATCAACACATGAACACCATAGATATTTGGAAAACCTTCATGGGGAATAAAACCAACTATCACATGACTTGGAATATTGTCCTATAAGCAATGAAACAACATTTAGTGAGACACCAACCCCATAATGAACACTAACCCCTCATTATTAAGGAACCGACCCAACTAGTACTTTAACAAGGTCCAACTTGAAAGGAGGATCCAAACCCCTAAGTGACTTAGCACTAAACTAGCCACTTCAAGGACCCTTCTACAAGATCCAACCTATAAGGTAACTCCAACTCCTTCTTGACTAAGCACCAACCCAGCCAAGGTAAGTTTAATCAGCTTAAGACACCTTACTGCTCTCTCAACTGATGGTGATCTATTATTTATATTTATATCTTATCTATATATATTACATTCTATATAATATACCTAAAACACTCTTATCATGAAGATACTGATGGTCTCTCTCCTCATTCATCTCACTTCACCCTTTTACCCCTCTCAAACAGCCTTCTAGGCTCACTCACTCAACATGCCTCTTCTAGGCTCATTAAGTCCATTTACTTTATATTTCACCTGAATAAGATATTTTAGATATTCAACATGGTTTATTTATTCTTATTATGTTCCTTAATTACCTAATTTTTCTCCTTCAAGAGCTCTTATCTTTGCTTATCTATTAACTTATCTAACTAGCTTAAATAAGCCAATTAGGCCTTGATTTTATACCAAATACTTTATCTCACCCATATTGGTCAGAAAATAACCTTAAAAAAATTGAAATAGGTCATATAACACGTTTCATACAAGAAAAATTCACCATATAGGTTGGAAAAACTCATAAGAACCAAAACCAATGTTTAGGCCTTAAAGGAAACCTAATGCAATTAGGTCCGTCTTATCCATACATTACACTTGGAATAAATTGAAAAAAATTTATCCTAAACCAATGATTTAAAAACTTCAAAAAATTATATAAATATATCCATTATAACTTCCTAATATCTCCATGCCACCTTTTAGTCCAACTCATCACTTGAACCATGCCAATAAGCTTACTCACTATTAAACCTTCATACACCTAGAAAGTATGTTTGACACAAATTAAGTAAAAACAATTTTAACACATAATAATATGAAAAAAATAATATTTATATATCATTAATTACCTCATGTTCATTTCCATATCTATTGAAATTCACAAAATAGGCTAACAAGCCTCAAACCAACTCTTGCAACATGACCACTTAGAATGGTCAAACACTGTCAAAGTATAGTCAAGAATATTTTGATTATTAACAATTTAATATTCAATTTAAAACAATAAAAAATAATTGATTATATATTATGTAATTTATAAAACATAATCCCATGATTTTTAGTCTTTTGGATTAGGCAAAATAGCTCAGAAACATCTTACATACCAACACACAAAAAACTGTTAGATACCCTGAAAACACAGTTTTGAGGAATAATATTTTTATCTCATGTAACGATACTTTAAAAAATTATAATTCACCTTAATATATTATATATTATATCTATTTAAACCTAAAATAGATAGCTTACTTGTTATAGTACCAACCATTGGTCTTATAGACCAATTTGCTAAGCCTCTTTCTCATAGTCCTCACATAGTTTGATAAGCCATTTTGGATTTCACATTAAAAATTATCAACCTATATATAAAAATTAAATAATAATTAATAGGTAATTTACATACCAAACATCTTAACCAAGTTCATTGGATACATTTTATCTTGTCATAAGGTCTCACATTCTTCACTTCACTTGACAAACCTAAAACTATCATTTTGTCTCAAGACATAGTTATGGTGAACATGACTTAGAATACCCATAGGCACAATAAATTGAAATTAAAATACATTTATATTATCATAATACAAACTTATAACAACTAAAAACACAAATTTATATATGTCTAATTTTAAATATAAAACAAACAGATCAATAACTAAACTTTCCTCCTTTACTGTCTTCACTCACTTAGACACGTCATCTTGAGAGCACTTTCTTGCCTATATGTGAGCATATTAAAAATTTATAAACCAATTTAAAAATATGTAAATGTATTGAAAAAATACCCCAAATAATTTTATTCAACCTTAATCCTCTACAACCAATCCCTAAACACTTTCTCATTCTTGCCTAGTTTTTCTCACTGTTCTCACTCTTAGCCAATTTAGTGATATGTCAAATTGGGCGACCAAAATGTTTGAAATGGAAGATATAAATTGTAAAAATAAAATTATAGACAAAAATAACAAGTATTGACCTTAAAAATCCATCCATTTGCATGTATTGACCTGGTCAAGCCTACCTGTAACATTAAATTTTTAAAAATTAAGCATTTTAATGTAGATTTTACTCACTGTCTTGACACACCACTACCACCTAGAGATGAATGGAGGATTAATAAATGACATAAAATCATAAAAATTTATAAACCAAACCATTATGGGAAATTTATATAAATATCTCTCCAATTGGATCACTGTGACTGTTTTGAGAGGGTTTTGGACCAGTTTACCTTCTTAAAAAATGTTCATACAAATATATTCCTAAAACCACTTCATAATGCTTATAAAACCTTATTGGTACCATTTTAAATTTCTACCAAAAGTATTAGGACACCATGAAAAGTTTACATGGGAAAATGAGCATAAAAATATCCTTCTTAGGCTTTCATCTCTTCATTATGTATGCATAAGAGACATCAAAACATGTTTTCTTGATTTATATTTCAATACATGACCTTAGTGTTGATGCTAAAGATTGCACCCTTGGGAAGAGGGCGAGCTCCTGCCTTCTTCACACATCAATGGAAACTCCCCTCTCACTTGTGGGATCGGTGAAGCTAGAGGGGAGAGTCTCTAGATGAGGGTTAGCTCCCTCTAATGTATCATTTAGGCCCTAGTTTCTCCTACTGCTAACAAAAAAAGTAAAAAGGGGGGGATGAAAAGGGGGAGAGAGATGCTGAAAATAGAACCTAAGCCTAAAAAATGAAAAGAGGTGATACACCAAAAAATGTGATGCACCCAGCCTGAATATACACTTTTCACCAAAAGGAAGCGCTTATACACTTCATCTGAAGTGAGAAAACCTTCTGCATTAGTGGGTCAGGGGTCCATGGAGATATAAGGAGGAAATAACTACTAGAGGAATTTTAGGACACACTGCAGCAGCCTATCCACTTCACCTACACTCTTTTAGGGACACTTCTGATAGACCCGTAAAAGGAAACTCAAAAATACACCAGACATGCTGAAATCATTCTGCAAAAGCATTAAGAAAATGACTTAACACATAATCAAGGCATAGACACATACTAAAGATGCAAAACTTATAATGGAGGTAAAAATGCTAAGTTTTGATTCAAGGTAACATTATGGCAGAGCTCTGCCTTACAAGCTCGAGAGATTTTTGGGCAGAGTTTTGCCTTAAGGCTGAGAGTGGATCCCTCTCTCAAAAGAAAAGTTTACAATATATAGAAAAAGGAAGATAATTTGGCACTTTTTGGGAAATATTTGGCACCCTTTTCTACAAGTGGCCCATGTGTGCTGAGAGCATCAAGAAGAAGAAAACACTGTTACTGATGTCATTCTTGAGAAGAAGCCTGCTAACGGCTAGGTTGTCTGCTTAAAATTGACAGCTTTCAAGACATCATTGTCCCTGGCAAAAATGTCATTGGTCTTTTCTATGGCTTTTTTCCCCATGGGTTTTCTACTTTGGGATTTTTCTTGCAGATAAAAAGTTTGCGAGAATTGGCCACTTTGTCTTTTTTTGTCAAGCTCTTTGAAACTTTATCTACCCTCTGTAAGGGCTTTGAACTGCTCTCCACAAGGGCTTCTAGACCATTGGTTGTGCCCTTCGGCTTTCCTTAGAATTTTTCTTGCCCTCTGCAAGGGCATTTAGATCTCGAACTACCCTCCATAATGGCATTTGAACCTTAAACTGTCCTTCAGCTATAGGGCACACCCTTGAGCCAAGCTGTTGAACCAAACCATTGAACTAAAATTGGTTCAACAGCTCAATCGGTTCAACGGTTTAACCACTTTGTGCCGATGATGTTGAACCAAGCCTTTTGAACTTGCCTTTGAACCATTTAGTTGAACCAATCTGTTGAACTGGTTCAACAGTTCAACAAAGTGCACCGAGCCTATTGAACCATTCACTGAATCCCTCTATTGAATCGTCCATCAAACCAAAGTGATTTAACCAAAGCATTGAACTTGAGCATTGAACCAAATGATTGAACTAATCCATTGAACTGGTTCAACGGTTCAACGAAGCACGCTAAGCCCATTGAACTTTGGTGATTAATCATCCAATTGAACTAGGAGCTGATTAAATTGAGTGTTGAACTAAGGCATTGAACCAATGTGGTTGAACAAAGCCATTGAACCAATTGGTTGAACCGATTCAACGGTTCAAAGCTATGCACCGATGAACCAAGTGGTTGAACCAAATGCTGATGAACCTTTTGTTTGAACCAAGCAAAGAAGCAAGTGATGAACCAAGCCTAGAAATTAAAGCGGTGGACTTGAAGCGATGAACCAGGCTTTGAAATGGAGTGATTAAACTACCAATTGAACTAAGGCTCAAACCAAGGCTGATTGAATTGCCAATTGAACCAAGCATTGAACCAAGGCCGATTAAACTAGGCATTGAACTAAGGCATTGAACCGATTCAATGGTTTAAAGATGCCAGCTTTTATTGTGATTTTCTTCAGAACAGAGCCTGAAGAAGCCTTGTAAAACCTAGAAATCTTTGAACTGATTCTTCATGCACCAAAGGACTAACCTACTAAGTCTGTACAAATCCAAAACCTGTAGAGTATGTAGAAATCTAAAACCTCTAGAGTCTATAGATTTAGACCTATAGAGTTCATAGATTTAGACCTACAGAGTTCATAGAAATAAATAGATTCATGAAAAATTAGAAAATGAAATGGCCTAGAATAGCAGGGATAGAAGGGGACCAATTTTTGGCTTATTAGGCAAAAAATGGTCAACAAATTGGCGAATCCTAAGGGAAGCATGCCTGGTATGCTTAAAGACCAGTTGCCTTGCAGTCCATTGGGTGCAAAGTTAGATGCAGCTATGAAAGAGTGTTAGCAATAACTCCAAAATATCCAAGAATCAAAACATGAAGCTTTTTACCCCACACGCAAAGGGAAACACACAAGGCTAAAAACACTACTTATGCAACTGCACTTAGGGAAAGTAGGAAAGATACTGAAATCAAACTACTATGTACAACTAAGTAGGAATATTTGCTTCCTTCCTAGATCAAAGGGAAAATCTATTAAGTCCCCTTCCTAGAAAGAAGACTTATGGTGGCAGGAAAGTAGATAAATAAAAAAGAGATTTGGTGACCTACTCCCTTTGCCTATTACCTGCATTGGTTGGTATCTAAGTGAATCAAATTTGAACATGCTCCCAACATATGTGTACTCTATTTGTTCTTGGAAGCTTTTTGAATGCTAGTTCTTCATTTTGGTGCTCTTCACCAAGAAATCTATGGCTACTGGCTCATCACCATAAGCCCTTTGATCTACACAGTCCCTCTGTAATGCCTCATGGTCTGACCCATTTCCTTCTGCCTCATTGAAGACCTTGTCAAACTCATCCTCTGCTTCTTCTTAGCTTCTTGAAGAAGGGTGACTGTGATGATGTCTGAAATAGACTCATAAAATGATTGCTCATCCCATAGAACATCACCTTTTTGTTCAAAACTCTCTTCTTCAAGGCCTCCCTCAAGGAAGATAGACCTCTCCTTTTCCTCCTCAAAGATCAGGACCTCTAGATGTTCAAAGGTATCCTCCTGATCGTCCTCCAACTTAGGCTCTTCAGCATAGTCATCCTCCTCATCAAAATAGCAGGGAAGTTCATCGAATAAAGGGGAAGAGAGCTCACCATGCTTTTGTTCCTCCTCATATTGCTGGAACATCTGCATGTATGCGTGACCTGAGTCTTCTCCATTGCTGATGATGCCTTCACAAAAATCCTCAATGATGACTTATTCTTCACTATTGCTCATGATAGCCCCTTGAAAAATTACAGATTGGATCTTTTGCTCCTCACTTACCTCCTATAGAATAGGTTCTTCCTTGAGAAGGGTTGAAGTGGGAAAAACATGTGGAAGAGGAGGCAGTCCTTGAGCTAGACTCAAATGATTCTCCTCTTTCCATTTGGTCAGCACTTCATCTATATCAGGCGTGGCCTGATAGCTCTCTTGGAAATGTGTAGGTAGGGTGTGTTTAGACATGGAATGTGCTATTGGGTCTGAACCATCCATCACACATTGGCTAAGGAATCTCTCTCTAGATTCCAACTCTACAATGCTCTTGGCTAGATCCTCCTAGAAGAGCCTTTCCTAAAATTCACCAGCATCATCATGAGTAGGGGCAGCATCATCTTCTTCAAGGTTTTGAGAAAAACCTTGCTTCTCCTCCTTCTTGCCCCATGATTCTATTATTTTCCCCCAATTCAGGACCTCAGAATTGGATTTTTGCTCCTGTGAATAGGCAACAACTTTATTTTCTCCAATGTCCTGGGGCTCTTCCACAAGGTCTAGAAGTTTGAACTCTCTTTCAAGAAGCAGTCTCATCCTAGTCTCTAAATCTTCAATTTGTTTGGCTAGATTATCTTGAAAGAGTCTTTCTTGGAGGTTACCAACATCATCCTCTTCAAGGCTCTGGGCTGGTTCCTGGCATTCATTCCTCCAACTCAGAATCTGCACATCATGTTGAAGGACTTGGGGAGGTTGAGGAATGCTAGGAAGAGACTATTGATGCACTAGAAGAGTCTCTAGAAAAGGGATGTGTTGGCTCATGGTATTCCCCCCAATATAAGATTCATGATCTAAGGAGTTTAGAAGGTTCATCTCCATAGGAGGTTGTTCTGATGCCCTCTAGTGTTGGAAATCTAGGTGCACGAGATTGAGAGGAGATGCATCAGATGAGCTAGAGTGGGTGAGTGCTATCTGATAGAAAGGATTTGGTGCAAAAGAGGGGGCTTTCTTTAGAATAGGAGGGGGCACATAAGGCTGACTGCCTTGAATAAATGGATTTCTTCATTTTGCTACCTCTTCTTCCATGGATTGCAAGGCTTGTGATTGCCTAAACAAACACTCCTCCTTATACATCAACTCTTGCTGATATCAGTACTACTCCAATCTGTCAATCTCCATCATCTGCTTCTCAAACTTTAGGGCCATTTCCCTTATTGTTACAAGGCAACTAGGAGGGCTGCTTGAGGTGATTCTCTAAAAATCTTGAGCTTGATCATAGTCATATGAAGGAAAACAAGACCCATGATTTTGTGCAAAGGAATTATACATACAAAAGTGATTTATGATGGCACCAAGCTACTTAACCAGTATATTCAACTCAGAGTCACCATTGGTGTTGATGCTAAAGCCTCCAAAGGCTAGTTGGTTGAATAACACACCAAAAATTCTTCAACTCTTTGGACACAACCTATCCTAGTTGGTGCCACTAGGCATGTTAGAAACTGTCGATGCTAAAGATTGCACCCTTTGCAGGAGGTCGAGCTCCTACCTTCTTCACGCAATAATGGAAACTCCCCTCTCACCTATGGGACCAGTGAAGCTAGAGGGGAGAGTCTCTAGATGAGGGTTAGCTCCCTTTGATGTATCATTTAGGCCCTGGTTTCTCCTACTGCTAAAAAAATGTAAAAAGGGGGGATGAAAAGGGGGAGAGAGATGATAAAAATAGAACCTAAGCCTAAAAAATGAAAAGAGGTGATACACTAGAAAATGTGATCCACCCAACCTGAATATACACTTTTCACCAAAAGGAAGCACCTATACACTTCATCTAAAGTGAGAAAACCTTCTGCATCAGTGGGTCAGGGGTTTGTGGAGATACAGGGAGGAAATAACTACTAGAGGCATTTTGGGACACACTGCAGTAGCCTATCCACTTCACCTACACTCCTCTAGGGACACTTCTGATAGACCTGTAAAAGACACTAAAAAATACACTAGACATGCTGAAATCATTTTGCAAAAGCATTAAGAAAATAACTTAACACATAATCAAGGCATAGACACATACTAAAGATGCAAAACTTAGAATGGAGGTAAAAATGCTAAGTTCTGATTCAAGGTAAAATTTTGGTAGAGCTCTACCTTACAAGCCCGAGAGATTTTTGGGTAGAGTTTTGCCTTAAGGCTAAGAGCGGATCCCTCTCTCAAAAGAGAAGTTTAAAATATATATAAAAAGGAAGATAATTTGGTGCTTCTTGGGAAATATTTGGCATCCTTTTCTGTAAGTGGCCCATGTGTGCTGAGAGCATCAAGAAGAGGAAAGCACTGTTACTGGTGTCATTCTTGAGAAGAGGCCCGCTGGAACCATGCTGTACAATCACCAAAATTTGACTTTGGCATTCAAACATTAATGCAAGAACATGGCTATGCCTCTTTTTTGTAAATAGACTATAGTTTATCCCCTCATCAATGCCAATTGAAAAAAAATAGGTCGCGTCGCTCATCTGCAATAACTCACCTTCCCTTCGCCACTTGAATGCTTTGTCATTTTTGCTCTTTGTCTTCTTCTTGCTCTTTCAGCCCTCAAGAGTGATCTTCTGGCAGGTTACTACATTCCTCGGGCTCCTTTCATGCTTTGGCACTCTTTACAGTTCAAAACAAATAGCTACTTCACTACGTTAAATTTGACATTCGCATGGCCATCACCCAATAGCTAGTTTGTCTGATTAAAATTGATGGCTTTCAGGACATCATCGTCCTCAACAAAAATGTCATAATTATTTTCTGTGGCTTTTTTCCCCACAGGTTTTCTATTTTGGGATTTTTCCTACAGACAAAAAGTCTATGGGAATTGGCCACTTTGTCCTTTTTTGTCACGCTCTTTGAAACTTTATCTACCCTCCATAAGGGATTTTAGACTTTGAACTACCCTTTGTAAGGGCTTTTAGACCTTCGGCTGTGCCCTTCAGCTTTCTTTGGAATGTTTCTTGCCCTCCACAAGGGCATTTAGATCTCGAATTGCCCTCTACAAGGGCATTTGAACCTTGAAATGCCCTTTGGATATAAGGCACACCCTTGAACCAAGCTATTGAACCAACCCATTGACCAAAATTGGTTCAACAGTTCAATCGATTCAATGGTTCAACCACTGCACATCGATGACATTGAACCAAGCCTTTTGAACTTGCCTTTGAACCATTTAGTTGAACCAATCTATTAAATCAGTTTAATGGTTCAACAAAGCATGCTGAGCCTATTGAACCATTTGCTAAATCCCTCTATTGAACAATCCATCAAACTGAAGTGATTGAACCAAATCATTGAACTTAAGCGTTGAACCAAATGATTGAACCAATCCATTGAACTGGTTCAATGGTTCAACAAAGCACACCGAGCCTATTGAGATTTAGTGATTAATCATTTGATTAAACTAGGAGCTGATTAAACTAAGCATTGAAATAAGGCATTAAACCAATGCAGTTGAACCAACTGGTTGAATTGGTTCAACGGTTTAAATTTGCGTGCTGATGAACTAAGTGGTTGAACCAAATGCCGATGAACCTTCTTTTTGAACCAAGTGATGAAGGAAGCTATGGACCAAGCCTATAAATTGAAGTGATGGACTTGAAGTGATGAACCAGGCTTTGAAATGGAGTGATTGAATTGCCAATTTAACCAAGGCTCGAACCAAGGCTGATTGAATTGCTGATTGAACCAGGCATTAAACCAAGGCCGATTAAACCAAGTGATTAAACCAGGCATTGAACCAAGGCATTGAACTAATTCAATGGTTCAAAGATGCCAACTTTTCTTATGATTTTATTTAGACCAGAGCTTGAAGAAGCCTTGTAAAACCTGGAACTCTTTGAACTGATTCTTCATGTGCCAAAGGACTAACCTGCTTAGTCCATAGAAATCCAAAACCTGCAGATTCTATATAAATATAAAACCTATAGAGTCCATATATTTAGACCTATAGAGTCCATATATTTAGACCTACAGAGTTCATAGAAATGAATAGATTCATGCAAAATTAGAAAATGAAATGGCCTAGAACAACTGGGACAGAAGGGGACCAATTTTTGTCCTGTTGGGCAAAAAATGGTCAACACTTAGAGTTGGTATATATATTTTATTTAACCTATAAAACCTTAATAAAATCTCACACATGCTTAAAAACCTTCAAAAATCAACTTGACCCTTCATTATACCACACTCGGTCTTTATGCATGCTACACCTAGAACTATCAGTCATGCTTAGACCTTTCATACACTTGGGAATCATATTTTACTACTATAAATACATCATAAACATGTCATCCAAATTTATATCATTACCACACACTATAAACCTTGTTCACATAGGCTTACAAGCTACCAATCTTGATCAAGAACTCTAATCATACTCTCTAAAGTCTTAAGACAAGGTCTATGCCTAGATATTCAATGAAAAACTTACCACTTAGCTCACTCTAAGTGTCATGTAACTAATTTATTACCTATCCTACTTAAATACACACATTCAAGATAATACATCTTTGTATCACTATCATCATGCCTTTATAAGCCATGTCCATGCTCAAGGACTAGTCTATCAAGCATACCTATAAGGTATGATATCACTTTGAGAACTTCAAGACATATGATGTAGCTCATTAATCACCTATATATGTCTAAGATAGGATACAAATAATATCCCATTATTATCCTTTGACCAAGTCTCCTTAGACCATATAGGTCATTACCCAAGACTAAGCTAGCCTTCTTTGAACACATAAGACCTCACACTTCCTTTGAAATTAATGAAAGTGCCTCGATACATGACATAAATGATAAATTACAACAAAATATTCATAAATTTTCCTCTTTACCTTCATATTTTAATTTTTTTATAAACCTATTAGAGTAGGTAGAATAGATCTAAAAATTACAATCTGCATTGACATGTATATTATGATTGTAAACCCTATTTGTCATTTTTATTAATGTATTATTGAATCTATATATGCAATGACTAATAATTAAATTAGTTATATTTCCATGACCAATCCACATCTACTGATTTTCTAGGCAACATATCCATAATACTAACATTATCCATCATTTATATGAATATATTCCAAACATGCCCCTTGAAATGGAACGATTTCACACCAATAATTGGCTACCCTACAAGCCAAAACCTAATAGAAATAGACCTCAGAGAGATTTATATCTCCTTTATAAAGAGTTTGGGTGGATTTACACCCTACCTAGGTTGGTTTGTCAAACAAACCATCAACACCATAATAATTATTTCACTGAGATGAATCCAATAATTGCTAATATGCATAAGGGTGCAAAAAATAACTCCAGACTCCTGAAAAAAAAACTCAAACAATACTATGGTGATGAAAAAAATTATTCTTGGATCACAAGTTATGTTTTTTTGATCCTTTAGATCTTAGAACAACATTAATTCCAAATCCAAGAAACCATGCCATAGAAACTTATCCAAATCAAGGCTTTGATACCACTTGTAATGAAATTAATTAGTCGATTTACATCAACAGAGTAATATATCATAGAATTATGAGAAAAAAAAATATATCCACAAGAATAATTGATGAAAGAGTATAATACATGATAAATATGACTAAGCCACTTTGAGTGGGAAATTTCCACAATAATGCAATAAGAGTAGAATTCACAATATGATGATAAAAGATTGACCACTACCTCATCTATAAATTCTACTTTATCCATAGTTATTCCTTAGGCTGACCATACTAAAAATATAAGAAAAAATAAAAATGTGACAATAGAATTAAATGTTATACATGCCATAAGTTAGCCACACATATCCCTAGACATGCTATAGGTTAAGGGTATAACATATATCTCCATAATGTAAATCTATGGAAGAAAATAGTATACATGAGTGTGATGAATTTTGTCAATCTAGGTCTAGTATACATAATTTTTTACTTAGACCTCCTTTTATTATTTATAATAGTGTACATATGGTGACTTAAAATAATAAGATTCAACCATTAAATTAACCTCTTAAAGATCTTATCATGTTTTCCCAATAAGTCCATTCCTTAATGAATTTCACGGGTGCCCTAGAACACAAAATGTATCAACTAACCATAGAAATCAAAGCATATCATGCTTGGGTTGATTGTAATGCCATCTATGGAAATCCAAATGTAAAAAATATTCTAAATGCCCCATTACCTCACAACTTCCTGATGCCTACATTTCATATATTTTACAAAAGTAGTGATCCTTATCTATATCTTAGAGACTTTAGGGCTTTTATGGATAGATAAGATGGTAGGAATATTTTACTAATTTTTTTTCCAAAAAGTTTAAATGAAAAATATTTAGATTGGTTTCAATCTTTTCTTGGTGGGTCTTTACACCCTTATATCAACTTTGAAAAGTCCTTTTTAGTGTGATACATTCATAATAAGGTACCAATAGTTACACATGAACGTTTACTTTCTCTATCATTAAGGAAAATTAGAGCCAATTTGTAATTACATTTTAAGATTTAAGACTTTTATACACCAATTGATATATTAACCAATAGATTTGGAAACATAGTACATATTTTGTATATGCCTCATTTATCCTCTCAAATTAGAGCTACCTTATGACACTTATGATTCATTTCAAGCTCTTTGTTACAATACTCTTGCATTATAAGAGAAATTAACACATAATCCAAAACCAAAAAAGGCATGTGAAGACATTTATCCACATAAATAAGTTCCACACAAAGAAATTATGGAAACTATTCCACCTCCTAGGATATATATTCCAATTAGGGAAAGCCAAATTATGAATCTAAATAAAGGGAAATAATTAATTTATAAAGTGGTACCTAAAGTGAATAAATCTACTTTCAATATGAGGAAACCACTCAAATTTGAAAAGTTTAGAGATCAGACACATGATATTATACAAACATTATTAGATAAGAAGTTAATAACTTTATCTCCTAACTACTATCATCCTCCTCACTATCTCAAAAAAATCAAAGGCAAACCATTTTATATTTATCATGGCATTAAAAAACATTGGGATAATGATTGTTATGAATTATAACAAAAAATGGCACAACTTAAAGATAGAGGTTTACATTTGGAATTGAAGTTGAAACTTGGTCAATAAGATCCCCTTTTTCATCTACTTCTACAACTCATTCGTTGAAGATCGATATTTCCTAGGATGTTCTTGCAAAAGAACCAATGGTTCATCAAAATTCTAAAAATGATGCTTCTATAAGAATATATTTTTCTAGTGCACATTTTACTACAACCAATATATCCCATGATATTTATATCATGGAAATAACAGTCATTCAAGTTATAACTTGAAAAGAACCTAGAGAAGGAAAAGTTTCAAAGAGTAAAGTAAAATATAATGCAAGTATATTTACATCTCCTTCAAAAAAATTAAGGATACCAAAGATTAATAAAGAGACTACAAATCAAAGGAAAGTAAAAGTTAAAAACATTACACAATAATAAAAAAGAGATTTATTCAATTTCCATAAAAGGATCAACAACTAGCTTCACAAGATTACAATAACTGCTTATTACCTAGAGGGTGGGGTAATAATTATCGAGTATCAAGGACAATACATAATACTACCTCTTTAAGTAGGATTCACCATATTATCCATGTCATTCTTAGTTTTATAGAGCAATGAGGTCTTCAACATGTTATTAGGATGCCCTTGGATATAGAAACTTCATGTAGTTCCATTTAAATTGTACCAATGCCTCAAGTACATACACTACAATAGAGTAGTCATAGTTTTAGGTGTAAAGTATGATTATCATCTATAATCAACTATATCTCCTCCTCCTCCACCACCACCACCATGATTTAGTTACACACACACACACATATAGTTTGCTATTTTTCTTCAATGACATCAAAGAGTTACTCACATACCACAAAGGCCACCATATCCTATGGTACATAATAAATTAGCACTATGGGTAGTTCAATGTGTTCCACAATGAACATAGGAATTGAGATACCTTTCCATTACACAATATACACCATAAAGTTCTCAACCTTATAGATACACTCATCATACCTCAAGTTATACAAGCACTGATCATAATAAATATGGTATACCACATGACTCATCATATTATAACCCATCCCTAGTCTATACCTCCCATCCATGATAGAGGACCCTTCCACTAGATGATACACGAATTTCCTTTTTCCCTCTCATTGATTGGATCATTGGTTAACTTTTAAAAATTTCAAATACTCAAAAGATACAAAAAAATAAATAATAAAGAATTACAAAAACATTCAAGTATTCAAAAAATCAAAAAATAAGACTTAATCATGACATGATTGTTAGTTTACACTATTTACATATGTTATTTATCACATGTTTGGTATATGGCATATTATTTACATATTGACATGTATTTTATGGTATTTAGGTATTATGTAGGACATACAAGTTACACATGGACATATAAATGTCAGTTTTCCCTCTACCCAGTGGCCATGTCAATATTGGAAGCATCTCATTCCACAAGTTTCACTATTACAAGTTATATCTTTCTATGAACTTTTTACCATATTGAGATAAATCTTTCACATGTCTTACTAGTTACTAATTTATTACATAGTGATACATGATATTCCATTATAATGTGATGTGAAATTGATATATATGGATGCTGTATACTAGTTCCTTATTAAATGCTACTTTAATATTGTTTATATCTTACATGATAGGCTACTTTTTGTTTGAATATTGCATGTGGACTTTGGCCTTGCTTGATGTGACATCATTGATGTCCTTTATCCATGACATTTTATTTATGTCCCTTAATGTGCAACCCTTAGCCTTATTTTTTGTGACATCTTATGTCCCTTATATGTGGCCCTTGGCCTTGCTTGATGTGACATCATTGATGTCCCTTATCTATGACATTTTATTTATGTCTCCTTCTATGCAACCCATATCCTTGTTTTTTGTGAGAACTTATGTCCCTTGTATGTGGCCCTTGGCCTTATGCGTATGCTAACACTTGTGCTTGTTAAGATTGTTATTAGATATGAGTGTCATAACTTATATCATGCACTATTATTACGTATTCTTATTTAGTTACATGTCTACTATGTTCTTCATTGATACATCTAACTAAACATGACACTTACATGTCTTACATTCCATATGTTACATTTATGCCTTTATATAACATATGGAATGTAGGACATGTAAGTGTCATGTTTAGTTAGATGTATCAATGAAGAACATAGTAGACATGTAACTAAATAAGAATACGTAATAATAGTGCATGATATAAATTATGACACTCATATTTAATAACTATCTTAACAAGCACAAGTGTTAGCATACACATAAGGCCAAGGGCCACAATATATATATATATATATATATATATATATATATATATATATATATATATATATATATTCATCAAGAAAAATGTCGATAATTTTTATTCCAAGAAATTGGTGAAAAATTACAACTATAATGCAAGCAAGCAAAAATCAATAAATAAAAGGGAGTGTAAATGATAATAGCCACCAAATGAGAAAACCCCATAGAAAGGGGCAAGTCATAAAAAATATAGTGGAAATTCTAAATCCCAAAGAATTTAAACATTCAACCTAGGTAGAATTCTGATCATGTGTAAAAAAACTCAGAGTGTAACATGAAAATTTGCATGAAGCCACATAGGCAATAAGTGTGAAGAGAGATAATTAGGCAAAGAAATTTTCCTATAGTGAAGATTAATCCTCGATGTTGACCTATAGTAAAACCTTACCAACATCCAAAGAACATGCCTACTTCACTAGTCCATCCACCACCTAGTTATATTCCCTAAAGATATGAGTGATGTTGAAAGTCAGAAGGTGTGACACCAAATGTCGAGCCCTATTGATGTGATGAGATAAAATATTCTATCTACAGATCATTTTACCATTAATCCAATCATAAACCAATTTAAAATATGAAAATATGGATAAAAAGGAAAATTCCATTCCAAAGTGATGGTGAGGGATGTAACCACCACTTGTATCTCAGCAAAATTATTGGTATGTGTGCCAATACCATGGAAGAAAAGAATAGTATTGTCACCAAAGTATAAAATGCCACCAACTCTACTAACTCCTAATTTCCCTTCGAGGTGACATCAATGAAACCATATGGGAGCATGTGATCGATCTATGGAAGATGTGGATAACGAAGGGATTTTGAAACTTTTTATGCCTGTGATGTAATTGAATACTTATATATATAAACAATAGTGAGTACCAAATACTTTTAGTCATAAAAAATAACTCTATTACAGGTAATCCATATGCTCTAGATCAATAGGATTGGAAGGCATTTATGAGATTATGAAGAGAAGTAGTAGCTATTCCAATTTTTCCAAGCATCCTTTAGAGTCTCACCAACCCATTTTAGAGAGGGTTATGGTAAAGAAGAGGTATCCCAGACCTCCTTAGAAAATTTGCAATGGATGAAAATGTTGGTAGTGGTTTTCCCACATTCCTTACATATAAGGCATATGTTAGGCCCATTCCATCCATGCCTCATGAGATTTTCCCATGTGATAATTTTATTCTATATTGCTAGCCAAAAATGTATTTTTACTTTCAAAAGTACCTATGTTTTCCATAAACCATTCCACCACCATAGAGTGATCGACTATACACACTAACCTATAAGTGATTTATATCCTATCTTGACTAGGTATTGTCCATTCTCCCCATTATTATCCCAATAAAGCGTTTTAGAATTATTTTTAAGTGTGATGGAGTTATTGATTAGTTCTATACAAAAATTCTCCCAACAAGAAGCATCTTGTAGATCAAGACCCAAATCTACTGCACTTCACCATCCATATCTCCATTAATTATAAAGATTTCTATCATAAACATCAGCCAGAGTATGTAATTTTTTTGTTGTAGTGAAACCTAGAGAGAGGCCATGAATTATATGCCATATTTAATGTTAAAGACAACATCTCCTCATAGGTGTACCTTAGTACCATCTCTAGGGTCCAAAGCAAGTGAATTATTGATAATCACAAAGCTTTGAACCAGTGCTTTCCAAAAAATAGTGTCACTTGAGAAATTTTTAGGATAAGTACATATCCAATATTTGATGATTAGTGGATGAATTCACTTTTGATGTAGAATTTTTTGCCATAAACCAAGTTTTTTAATGAGGCTCCAAGCTCCCTTAATATCCAAGGCAATAGATAAAATAGATAAATCCTTAATACCCAAATCACCTATATATTTTTGAAGCGATATGACACTCCACTTGATGAGAGGGATACTCCTAGTATCCTTGTTACCAACCCATAAGAAGTGTAAACACAAATTCCTAATATTTTTGAGGATCAATCGAGGGAGAAAGGCCAATAAAATCTAGTAAATAGGAATTGCTTCTAAAACACTCTTGATAAGAGCAAATCTACTAACCATGGAGATCCACCTATTCACCATAAGGTGATGCATCAATTAATCTTGTCTACTAGCTAGTTTTAGTCCTTAAAATGATAACCATTTGTCTTGAGGAAAAAACCCAAGTATTTTATGCCTTCATTGAAAGGAGGAGTTAAGAAGGGTAGCATAGTGTGAATATGGTGTTTGGAAGGATCAAAAATGTGAAAGAAATAAATGGCTGATTTTTTCATGTTGATAACCATATCCGTGGTTGAAGAGAAAAGTTTAAGAATCATGTCACAAAATTTTTCTTCTTGTATGGTGCCATTCCAAAAAATAAGTATATCATCAACAAAGAGAATATGTGAGATATGTGAAATTTGAGAAATATTCACCCTTTTGATGTTTCTAGCTATAGTCTCATGCTGTATATGTTCGCTAAGGGCTTCCATGATAAGAAAGAACAAAAGAGGTGAGAGTGGGAAGCCCTGTCTAAGCCCTCATGAGGGAGAGAAAAAAGAGGAAGCCAAATCATTAATGAGAACAAAAAAAGAGGTAGATTGGTAACCTACTTCCATATAATTGATAAAAAAGGGGAAAAACCTAATTAGGTGAGGATGAGCCTCAAATATAACCAATTAACCCTATCAAAATATTTCAAGAGATTTATTTTAAGGAGGAAAATAGGTTTGGACAAAGTCTTAATAGTTTGTAATGTTTCCTGAGTGATAAAAATAACATCATGAATAAGTTGATTATCAAGGAAACCAAATTGCTCAAATGAGATATGCTTTGAGAGAATGGGTTTGAGGTGAACAATAATAATGTTTGAGATAATATTGTATATGCAGTTACACATAGATATAGGTTGAAAGTGTTCAAATCAAGTAAGAGTAGCGTCTTTTAGAATATTTGTATTAAAAGTAGAGGAGAAAGGAGTATGTATGCTTCCAAATGTATGAGACTCTTCATTTGAATCTATAAAATTAGATACAATAAGATCTCAAAAGCCTAAATAGAATTCCATAGTCCACCCATCCATTCTAGGAGCTTTCCCATGTTGAAAAATTTTAAGAGTCAAGATAAGTTCTTTAGAAGAAATGGGCCTGAGGCATTGTTGATTTTTTTGGTCATTAACCTGGCCATAAAAAAAAGTAGCCACAACCATAATATCTTTGATATTATCCCTAAGTTGTTTAATGTAAATCTACTTATAATATTTGACAATAGCTTGTGAGATAGAAGAAAAGTCCATACAGTCCAGTCCATCACCATCCTTGATTTTCCAAATAGTGTTTTTTGTCTTATGAGCCATACTCTATCTATGAAATAATTTTATATTTTAATCCCCCTCAGCGATCCAGGTGGCCCTAATTTTCATCCTCCATTTATCCTCTTGCCATGCCAATAACCTCATTTTTTATTTTTCCAAAGCCTCAAGTTATAGTAGAGTTTCTTCTTGGAAGTCATCTTATTGATATGATTCAAGGCATACTTTTATATTTGCCTCAACCTATAGTAACTTTTTCTCGCTATCTTCAAAAGTGTTTTTATCCAATATTTTGTAATGGATTTTACATTGATAAGATTTCTTTGAAGATAATACATGGCATGTTCATCTTGATTAGGTTGATATGTAACCCATCCTTATGTAATAAACTCCCTAAATTCTACATAATGTAATTAATATGGGTTAAACTTGAAAGGTGATGGAGGCTATTTTAAACCTGCAAAAAGTTCAATATGAATGGGGTAGTGCTCAGATGTAGATATATTGATAGTGGAAGTTTTGTATGCATTTATATAGAGCGTAAGATCTTCCTTAATGAGAAACCTATCAATCCATTTGGAGATGCCTTATGAACCAGTTATTTGATTTGACCATGTGGCTTCCATTCTAAAGGGGGAACCATCCACCAAGAATTGGTTGTCTATGAAATGTAAGAAAAAATAAACCATAGGATCTTATTTATAAAGGTCACTGTAGACCTCATGTTGATGTGTGGTAAAATTGGTATCACCCTGAAGAATGAGGTGAGGCATTTATAGAATTCCAAAGGTCTCTAGAGCCAACCAAAAATCTTTCCAATGTTGGGAAGGGGCATATACATTTAAAAGATCAATAGGAAAATTAAGATCTTTCGAAAAGACAGAGACCAAGATGAAATTTATATCCTGAAGGGAGGACCTCAATTTGATGGTGTGGTTCCATCAATGATCCAAGCCTCTTGATTTTCCTTGTGAATAATTGGTAATGAATGACCGTCTAGAAAACATTTGAGTAGATGTTTTTTAGAGATATCATGCAAACACATAGTTTAATATATAAGTATAATGCTAGGCTTATGAAAAAAAACTGATCTCTTTAGGGACCATTACTTCTTGGTCATCCCAATGTCATGGATATTATAGGATGTAATAATCATTTTTTCACCTTCTTAGGGGATATTCTGCTAAGGGCCCCAATAATAGTTAATTACTTGCCAATGAGGATATCTATTTCATCTTCTCTTTTGGCATCAAATTTTTTTGTACATCTACCTCTACTAGTTGGAGTAATGTGTACCATAATAGATTCTAGACCTCCATCAATATGTTTGAAAGACAACTTTTGGATAGATTTTGTTCAATACCTAGTCCTTTATTTATGGCCTATGGATAGCTCAGTGTTCATAAAATTTATGTCTAAGGTCAGTCCATGAAGAATATATCAAATTTCTATCTAGTATGTAGATTAGACTGTGGTTGGGATTTACAATGAAAGGGGGGTATCCTGTTGGGAGAGGAGATTATGAAAAAGGTCCTCCTTTTATGTGTCCATTAGTGCCAAAAGTTCTACCTAATAGAAAATTATATGTATCCCTTCATGCATAGGAGAGAAAAACTATGAAAAAGACTTGGATTAGGGTAGTAAAGGAGAGGAAGAGCCAATATGAGAAGAGACCTCCACATTCAATTCAAGTAAATTGGCCGAGAAACCCAATTTGTCAATAGAGATAATATATTCCTTAGTGCCTATATTTTCAAGCAAAATAGAGTTTCCTAGGTTCATCCCTATGATCAAAATGTTACTAAGCTCCCCAAATGTAGTAGGGTATATGTTCTTTGAATAAGAACCACCCAAAAATGTTCTAAAGTAATCCAAAGTAGGTTTCAGAGTAGTATGAAAATAGGGTGCCTCTAATGGGCAAAAAACATTTGGACATAGAGGAGTTCTACCTAAGGAAATTTATGGAATCACAATAGAGTATGGGGAAAAAGGGCAAGGGTAGAGAGTACCTGAAGGACCAACAATATTGTGCTCTGATTAAAAAATGCTATATGTGGTGTGTCAATGCAACCATGATTTATCAATGTAGCCATGATTTTTCCTAAGTGGTGGTTCATTTAAAGGGAAAGTGTCTACCATATCCCCCATCATCTAATGAGAATAAGATCTCATGTATGGAGTAAGCCATTGTCTAATAGGAAAATAAAACTTTAGATGACCATATTAGTAGCAATATATGCAAAAAAATGACACATTTTTGTAGTCCAAGATTTGTTTAATTCATCTAGCACCTATTTGTATTTCAATGGATGCCAGAAGTGCTTTTGAACTCTACATTTCAACACATATGAGAGAGATAATGGTGATTTTTTTGGAGGAGGTGCAAGGATCTGATTTCAAGTAGGTATCCAAAGAATCCCTAATGATTTTTAGTATCTGTGGCTCCCATAGTTCAAGAGGTAACCCTGGCATCTTAACCCACAAAGCCAATGATTTTACTTGCTCTAAATTTGAGTCAAAACCAACATTCCACTTGGAGAGTGACCATGAGTTTTCCTCACCAATCTTTACTCTATCCTCCATCGATCTAAAAACAAAAATAATGAAGCCTTTTTCCCTTTGGTGGATGAACAATTCATATCAAAGGAGGGATACCCATGTATGTTGAACCCACCTCATGAGATCTATATATTTAAATATCTTGTTATGGAAATGCTTGATTAAAGCCTAATCCATGTATCTGATGACATTTTCCTAGAAAATACATGGGTTGATAGAAGCCTATATAGGGAAAGTAGAAATCTTGAAGCATTTTTGTTTGTTGCATCATACCTTTTTTTCTTTTCTTTTGTAGTATCTAATGGAGAATGTCTCTGATCTCTATCTATAATTTATAAGGTCCCCTAGACAGATCCATTAGTATATAACTATGGTTGTTTTAGTCGATGCTCTGAAATGATTCCTCTGCTCCCATCTTCCTCTTCCTTGGCTCCCATTTTCACACACACACACACACACATTAATATGATGACATATTCTCCAAATAATTAAATAATATTATATTTAAACCTGACATGATAAAGTTAACTTTTATTTTGAGATTAGTGAATTACAACATACATCCTTCATCTCAAAAGGGGGCATTATATTAGGCTTATCATATAGATATAATCATCCAAAAGCAACACATCAAATTAAAGTATAGATATCAAATATTTAAATGGTTAATATATCAGATTGGTTCAAATACATGATACATATTTTCACATTGATACCGATTACAAGGGCATGTGTCAGACATACACACTCACTTTATAGACACTTAAACACAAATTCGTCCATACTTAGGTGCATATGATTGGGCACATGCACAATAATTTACATAATTACATGTTTTCACATACATATACATTAGAGATATAGGTTATAAAATTTAACCTATAGATGCATGTCATTTTATAATAGTTGGTATAGATTCAAGGGGGCATGATATTGAATCATGCACATACAAAATATCAAAAATAAAATTTAATTGTAAATTGTTGTCATTCCACTTCACATTTATTAGATCTATGGTCATGATGGGGGCATCGAAATTTTAAATTTTATTTTTATCATGTATTCTATTCTACAATCAAACATTTGTGCATGATGGGGGAATGAACATTGTTCATTCCATTTCAACAATGCATTTTTGTTTATACATGGGTTGAACTAGATCAAATTGGAGAAGAACATTATAATTGAATCTATAATCCACCTAAAGTGGTTGATTCATTTTATTTGAGTGAACATGCTCTGATGGTTCTCTTATTTACTTGTGTATTATTTCATTGAGTGAACATGGCATTATGGTTCCTATTTTTTTCATACATAATTATTTGGGCTAGTACATTGCATAATTTTCCTCATATTTATGAGGGTTGAGTCATGATTATTTACTCACTCAAGATCCTACATAGTTACATGAGTTTGGGCATGATCACCCTATTGTCTATTAGAATCACACCCTTGTGAAGGTAGTTTTAGGCCTTCATAGTTTGATAAAACATGGAAACAATCCTAGGCTATGGGTAACCTAATCAGTGGATTAAATCTCTAGATTGTAAGGGATAACTCCCTTTGGTGTATCAATAATGACCAATACCTTTTGATACAAACTACTGGGGAATAGGGAAAAATAAAATTGAAGGAAAATCCTATCTAATGATGGTGATACACCTAAATTTTGAGTTGATCCACTAAATCTGAACTCCTAAAAACACTAATCTAGATAAGAAAAAGAGTGACCTTTCAAATCCAATTAACTAATATGCATAATTATTTCATGAAATTTTTTTATATGGTGATTAAAGCTTGAGGGAAGTGATGGAATAGGCCTGATTTAAGGCACTAACAACCCACTTGCATCCACTATAAATTCAGCTAAAAGAAATAAAACATAGAACATGACCTACATAATCTAATAAGCTAGTAATTAGGTAAGAATTAAGACTTGTCAAGGAAGAAAAATTCTATCACATTTGCAAATCACTGACATAAATACACTATGCCAGTAGCTAGAAATTGAAAACAATCCTTCTATTAATCTAAAAAAAGTTACAACTCAATCTTTGGCAAAATTTTTGGTCTTGGTCCCTCAAAACTTAGAAATAGTCTTCTAAGAAAATGAAATAAAACCCTTTGGAGATGCAAAAAGAACCCTTCAAAAAAGTTGTCTCAAAAAAATGCTTCAAACAAAAAGTTTGAAAGAATTCGATAAAGGACAAAACCTAAAGAATTCCTTCCAAAATAAAATAGGCATTATTATTTTTCCATGGGCTCTTTGTGGAAAACTTCTACTGAAGGAAAACCTGAATGCCAACACTTGGCCCAAAGTTTGAATATTTATACACATTGGCCTCTTTTGGACCTATCACTGTAATTGCTCTGAACACCTCAAAAAAATTACTTGGATCCTTCCACTACAATGACATAAAAAGCTTCAAATGATAAGGGTGGTAATTTGACCTGTGGGGTCAAAATTGTGCTTTTTTTGGTGACTCAGCTGGGAAGCATACCTGCTATGCTTGAGAACCTAGCCATATAAATGATATTTTAATTCATAAAGAAATGATAGATTTGATCTATGAGTAAAAACTCTCCTTTGGCATGAGATAACCTTCATCCTCCAAAAAAAGAAGGGAAACACACAAAGTAGGGAAAACTAACTAAAAAGCAAATGTGCAAACAAGCACTTATTTGGAACAAAATAGAATGAAACTATTATGCTTGAACATCACTTGGAGGGAAAAAACTAACTAAATAACCATGAAAAAGCATGATCCTATTGGATCAAAAGGTAAATTCATAAACTCAATCATCTCAAGAGATGATACAAGTTATAGGGCATGATGTTTATTAATCATAACCTTTGATGAGACATTTTTATTACTCACCATCTCTCTTAGCATCTCTTAAAATGAGTCATCGATTGTAAACCAGTCACCAACAAAGACAAACTCACATAGTACTTCTAGGTCTTTTTCATACTACTTGTCATTTACAACCTTTTCAAGTGATATCTCATCTATGCATTGTCCTTGAGTGACCTCATCCTTATTATCACTACTACAAGTTCATCTATCTATTTAAGGAGCTTTGAATAGGCAACCCAATATATATTATGATCTTGAATAGGTGATTCTTGATCAAATTTATCATAAACATTCTCTTCAATAGGAAACATATCCTTATAGAGCTCCTCAATCTCTTGCAAAGATGTAGGGTATAGCTGTCAATAATCTCTTTGTTCCTAATTTTGATCAATTTGAATAGGATTATCTTGAAATTTATCTTGATCCTTTTTAATAGGATATATCTGTAACTCATTGATGACTTTAATTTGTACCAACTGCTCCTAGAGTTCCCTCACATCAAGATCATCCTTCTCATTCTCAACTACAATCTCAAGTGAAGTATTAATGAGAAACTCTTCCTCATGCACAATTGAAGCATCCTCTTCATGCTTTATAAGAACCTGACTTGTAGTTGTAACCCCTATCTCAATCTTCTAGAGAACAGGCCCTTATTGAAGAAGGGAGATGGTGGGAGGGTGATGAAATTCATTTGTTTGAGAAGGAAAACAAAGCATGGGAGGTTGATCATGATTATATTTTAGGATTTGGATGGAAATGGAATCATTTAGGGAGTTTTGGAGAGGAGGGAAAGATAAACTCTTAAAGACCTCTACATTTTATTCCTTCCACCTGGCCATTAACTCATCAATGTATGAAACCTGTTTGTCTTCACGGACAAATTGAACTTAAGGGATGATTGGTGAATAAAGGGGACTATAAAAAGGTTTAGTCTCATGATAGTCTCTTGAATAGGTTCTTGACTCCAACTGGGAAGCTTCCTTGGTACACATTGGGCATGGTTAAGAACTTCATGAGAATAAGGAATATAAGAACCCCTTATAGACAAGTGGTTTAACTTGATTTTTTACCTCTCCCAAGCCTCCATCTTCTCTAATACAAAAATACATAGCTCATTTATCTCTTCTAGATCATTGGACACATTTTGGAATAGACCATTCACTTCTTCATATTGAGAGTTTGAACAAACTTTTCTTGCATATGCTGGTGTTTTGAGCTCTATTTCATCCATTCTTTCTTAGATTTAAGGTTGCTCATATGCAACATAATATCCATATGGGAAAGGTGAAAATTTATATTGAGACTGATATGGCTCAAAAGGAAGGTAAGATTCATGCTTTTGATAATAAGGATAATGAGAAACTTGATAAGGTTTAACATAGCTTTGATAATACTCCTGATAAGGCTAATTAGGCTCATAAAAAGGCTCATAGGTATCATGACAAGGCTGGTATGATCCATAATTGGGATGATAAGAAAACATAGCATAGGAATTCTCTTCATACACAACCATCAAAACTCATTCATGATAATGTAATAAAAATAGACTTACATGGAAACTATGACTGGATTATTAGAAACAATTGCTTGAGATTGGAATCACCAAATACTTCTTAAAGAACATTATTAAAACTGAAATTTAAATAAGACCAGCTCCAATGTTTTCCATTAGGCATGCCAAAAATTATTGTAAATTAGACTCACACCCTTGTGAAGGTAGTTTTAGGCCTTCATAGTTTGCTAAAACATGGAAACAATCCTATGCTGTGGGTAACCTAATAAGTGGATTGAATCTCTAGATTATAAGGGATAACTCCCTTTGGTGTATCAATTAATATCTCTAATCTATGCCAAAAACTACCAAGGAAAAAAGAAGAAATAAACTTGAAGGGAAATCCTATCTAATGATGGTGATACACTTAAATTTTGCTTGATCCACTCAATTTGGGCTCCTAAAACACTGATCAGATAGTAAAAAGACTAAATTTTTAAACTCTAAATGACCCCTCTGCATCAATATTTCATGAAAAGGTTCTATCTAGTGATCAAAGATTGAGAGAAATGAAGGAATAGGCCTAATTCAAGGCACTAACTAGCCACTTAAATCCACTATAAATTTAGCCAAGAGATGTTAAATACAGAACATGACCTATATAATCAACGCTTTAGAGTCTAAAAATTATCCTTCTATTAATTTAAAAAGGTTACACAACACAAATTTTGGTAGAATATGGTCTTGCCAAAAAGAAGATATAATTCAAGGCTAAAAAGCCAACTTATATAGAAAAGTATACAACAATCAAGAGGTTGGTACTAAAAAATAGAAGAGGAGGTCAACTCAGTCCAACTTGTGCTATCATAGCCTTCAAATAAAATCTATTTTTGTCTTATGACTTGCATGAAAAGCTCTTTGGCATTGGAAAATGGATGGTGGGCTCAAGTTTGAGTAAAAAACTCTCATCATGTATGATGCTATTCCAATATTCAAATATAGACTCCTCTTGAACTACTGAAAACAAGAGAATAATTTACTTTGCATGAATCAATGCCAAAACTAAAATTAAAACTTTGCTTGAATTACTAGAATGTTGAAAGCTTTGGATTGCATGAAAACCAAGGAGAAGCATGACTTAAAAAATGGTCAATTATAGCTTTGCCAATGAACTATAAATAGCCTTTACTTTCATGGACAATGATCTTGATGAGTGAGAGGTGCATTCAGATTGAACTCATTGTTATTTCTCAACTTTCTCCTTTAGGGTTCTTTGCTTTGTTTCTGCATGTATTCCTTCCCATAGAATTTGTTTGTGTCTTTTCCATGGAATTTCTTTTGGATTTTCTTTTTCTTTACTTCCTTCATTTCCTTTGCTTAGTCATAGGACTTTTCTTGCTCATTTCTTCCTTTTGTTTGGTCCTTGGTCTTTTCTCAAGTTTTTCCTTTAACCATTCCTTTGGACAAAAAGTTCAAAGGAATTAGGTTTTTCAGGATTTTTGACAAGCCCTTTCCTTTGTAAACTTCCTTCAGACAAAAAATCCAAAGGAATTCTTTCCTTAAAAATTGCCCTTCGAGCTTTTAAAATGTCCCTTCGACACTTTTAAAGTGGACTTTTTTGAAGGGATTCTAACCCTTCAATTTTTTGGCACAAACCTTCCCGAAGGGAAAGATCCCTTAGGGATTCTCAAAATAAACTTTCTCGAAGGGAAAGAACCCTTTGAGATTCTCAAAATGAAATCTAATATTTCTTCAAAGTGTCCCTTTGGAAATATTTTAATGGACTATTCCTTTGGAAAATGGAAAACTACCCTTCAGGACTTTGTAAGTGGTCCTTTAGACTTTTGAAGTGAACTTTCTTGAAGGGCAGATACCCTTCAACATTTTGTTAAATGCATTTTCTCCTTGCAAAGAACCTTCTCAAAGGGAACATACCCTTCAGAAAAAATAAAAGAGACCCTTTGGAATTGTGTAAAAGTATCCTTCTTGAAGAGACAACATACTTTAGACTTTTGCAAATGGTCCCTCAAAAATTGGAAATGGTCTTTTAGGAAAATGAAATATAACCCTTCAAAAAAATTTGTCTTGGAAAAGTGCTTCAGACAAAAAGTCCGAAAGAATTTGATAAAGGATAAAACCCAAAATAATTCCTTTTGAAATAAAATAGGCATTGTTCTTTTGCAATAGGCTCTTTGTGGAAAAATTCTATAGAAGGAAAACCTAAATGCCAACACTTGGCCCAAAGGTTAAAGATGTATACACATTGGTATATTTTGGACTTGTCCTTGCAATTAATTTGAAAACCTCAAAAAACTTATTTGGATCTTTCCAGTACAATGACAAAAATATTTAAATGATAAGGGTGGTACTTTGACCTGTGGGGTCAAAATTGTCAACATTTTAGTGACTCAACTAAGAAGCATTCCTACTATGCTTAAGAAACTAGCCATATACATGATATTTGAATTCACAAAGAAATGATATATTTTATCTATGACTAAAAAATATCCTTTGGCATGAGATAACCTTCATCCTCCAAAACAAAAAGGGAAACACATAAAGTAGGGAAAACTAACTAAATAGCAAAAGTTCAAACAAGCACTTATTTAGAACAAAATAGAATGAAAATATTGTGCTTGAATAACACTTAGAGGAAAATAAACTAACTAACTAACCATGATAAAGAATGATCCTACTAAATCAAAAGGTAAATTTATAAACTCAGTCATATCAAAAGATGATACAAGTTGCAAGGCAAGATGTTCGTCAATCATAACTTTTGATGAGGCATTTTTCTTGCTCACCAACTCTCTTAGCATCTCCTCAAATGAGTCATCAATAGAAAACTAGTTACCAACAAGGACGAACTCATCTAGTACTTCCAAATATTTTTCATATTGCTTTTCATCTACAACCTTGTAAAGTGATATCTCATTTATGCATTGTCCTTGAGTGACCTCATCCTTCTTATCAACTACTACAAGTTCAATCCAACTCTTCAAGAAACTTTGAATAGGCAACCTAATCTCTATTATGATCTTGAATAGGTGATTCTTGATCAAAATTATCATAAAAATTCTCTTTAATAGGCAACATATCCCTATAGAGCTCTTCAATCTCTTGAAAATATTCAAGGTACAACTACCAATCATCTCTTTGTTCTTGATTTTGATCAATTTGAATAGGATTAGCTTGAAAGTTATTTTGATTCTTCTCAATAGGAGATATCTATAACTCATTTATGACTTCAATTTGTACCAAATCCTCTTAGATTTGATTCACATCAAGATCATCCTTCTCATTCTCAACTACAATCTCAAGTGAAGTATCAATGATAAAATATTCCTCATGCACACTTGAAGCATCCTCTTCATGCTCTACAAGAACTTAACTCGTAGCTACAACCCCTTTCTCAATCCTCTAGAAAATAGGCTTATCCTCAAGAAGGGAGATGGTGGGAGGGTGATTAAATTAATTTGTTTGAGATGGAAGATGAAGCATGGGAGGTTGATCATAATCATATTTTAGGATCTAGATGGAAATGGAATCGTTTAGGGAATTTTTGAGAGGAGGGAAAGATAAACTCTTAAAGACCTCTACATTCTGTTCCTTCCACTTGTCCATTACCTCATTAAATTTTGAAACCTCCTTGTCTTCATGGCCAACTTGAACTTGAGGGATTATTGGTGAAGAAAGGGGACTACAAGAAGGTTTAGTCTCTTGAATAATCTCTTGAATCCAACTAGGAATCTCCCTCGACACACATTAGGCATGGTTAAGAACTTCATAAGAATAAGAAATACAAGAACCCTTTGTAAATAAGTGGCTCAACTTGATTTTTTGCCTCTCCCAAGCCTTCATCTTCTCTAATACAAAAATACAAAGCTCATTTATCTCTTCTAAATCATTAGACACATTTTGGAATAGACCATTCACTTATTCATACTAAGAGTTTGAACAAACTTTTCTTACATATGATAGTGTTCTGAGCTCTATTTCATCCATTCTTTCTTAGAGCCAAGGCTACTCATATGCAACATAATATCCATATGGGAAAGGTTAAAACTGATATTGAGACTAATATGGCTCACAAGGAAGGTAAGAGTCATGCTTTTGATAATAAGGATCATGAAAAACTTGATAAGGCTCAAAATAGCTTTGATAATACTCTTGATAAGGCTGATTAGGTTCATAAAAAGACTCATAAGTATCATGACAAGGATGGTATGATCCATCATTGATATGATAAGGAAACATATCATAGGAATTATCTTCATACACAACCATCAAAACTCATTCATGATAATGTAATAAAAATAGAATTACATGGAAACTATGCCTGGATTATTAGAAGCGACTGCTTGAGCTTGGAGTCACCAAATACTTCTTGAAGAACACTATTGTAATTGCAATTTCATCAAGACAAACTCCAATGTGTCCCATTGGGCATGACAAAAACTATTGTCAATCAGACTCACACCCTTGTGAAGGTAGATTTAGGCCTTCATAGTCTGCTAAAACATGGAAACAATCCTACACTATGGGTAGCCTAATCAGTGGATTAAATCTCTAGATTTTAAGGGCTAGCTCCCTTTGATGTATCAATTAGGACCTTTAACTTTCAATAAAAACTATTGGGGAAAAAGGAAAAATAAAATTGAAGGAAAATCCTATCTAATGATGGTGATACACCTAAATTTTGAGTTGATCCACTCAATCTGTGCTCCTAAAAACACCGATCTAGACAAAAAAAGGGTGAACTTTCAAATCTAATTGACCAATATGCATAATTATTTCATGAAAAGGTTTTATCTAGTGATTAAATCTTGAGGGAAGTGATGGAATAGGCTTGAATTAAGGCACTAAAAACCCACTTGCATCCACTGTAACTTTAGCTAAAAGACATCAAACATAGAACATGACCTACATAATCTAATCAACTAGTAACTAGGTAAGAATCAAGACTTGTCAAAGAATAAAAATTCTATCACATGTGCAAATCACTAACATAAATACACTATTATAATAGTTGGAAATTGAAAACAATCCTTCTCTTAATTTGAAAAAGGTTAGTACTCAATCTTTGGCAAAATTTTTGGTCTTGCCAAAAGAGAGATACAATTCAAGGTTGAAAAGCCAACTTATATATAAAAAGATACAACAATCAAGAAGTTGGTGCTGAAAAATTTCCACTGTTATCATTTGAATCTTTTTATATCATTGTAGTGGAAGGATCCAATCAAGTTTTTTGAGGTGTTTAGAGTAATTGTAGGGATAGGTCCATAAGAGGCCAATGTGTATACATTTTTAATCTTCGGGCTAAGTGTTAGCATTCAGGTTTTCCTTCGATAGAAGTTTTCCAAAAGATTCCATGGTAAAAGAACAATTCCTATTTTATTTCAGAAGGAATTGTTTTGGGTTTTGTCCTTTACTGAATTCTTTTACACTTTTTGTCTAAAGCATTTTTTTGAGACAATTTTTTTGAAGGGTTCTTTTTGCATCTCCTAAGGGTTATATTTTATTTTCTTGAAAGACTATTTTCAAGTTCTAAGGGACCATTTATAAAAGTTCAAAGTTCTTTTTCTCTTTGATAAGGGTACTTTTACACAATTCCAAATGGTCACTTTCATTTCTTTTGAAGGGTATGTTCCCTTTGGGAAGGTTCTTTGCAAGGAGAAAAGACATTTAACAAAAGGCTAAAGGGTATCTACCCTTTAGGAAAGTTCACTTTAAAAGTCTTAAAGACCATTTAAAAAGTCCCAAAGGGTAATTTTCCATTTGATGAAGGAATAGTCCATTACAATATTTTTGAAGGGACAATCTGAATAAATTTGAGAGTTCATTTTGAGAATCCTGAAGGGCTCTTTTCGTTTGGGAAGGTTTGTGCCAAAAAATATGAAGGGTTAGAATCCCTTGAAAAAATTCCACTTTAAAAGTGTCGAAGGGACATTTTAAAATCCCAAAGGGAAATTTATAAGGAAAGAATTCCTTTTGAATTTTTGTCCGAAGTAAGTTTATGAAGGAAAGGGCTTGTCAAAAATCCTAAAAGACCTAATTCCTTTAGAATTTTTGTCCAAAGGAATGGTTCAAGGAAAATCTTGAGAAAAGCCAAACGACGAAATAAAATAAGGAAATTAGAAATAAAAGTCCTAAAGCCAAGTAAAAGAAATGAAGGAAGTAAACAGAAAGAAAATCCAAAAGAAATTCCATGGAAAAGACACAAACAAATTCCATGGGAAGGAATACATGCAAAAGTAAAGTGAAGAACCCAAAAGGAGAAAGCCAAGAAATAACAAGCAGTTCAATCTAAATGCACATCTCACTCATCAAGATCCTTATCCATGAAAGTAAAGGCTATTTATAGTTGATTGGTCAAAGCTTCAGTTGACTATTTTTTGAAGTCATGCTTCTCCTTGGTTTTCATGCAATCTAAAGCTTTCAATATTCCAACAGTTCAAGTGGAGTTCTAATTTTAGTTTTGGCATTGATCTCATGCAAACAAAATTATTCTCTTATTTCTAGCAATTCAAGAGGAGTCTATATTTGAATATTGGCATAGCATCATGCATGATGAGAGTTTTTGACTCAAACTTGAGTGCATCATCCTTTTTCCAATGCCAAATAAATTTTCATGCAAGGCATAAGACAAAAATAGATTTTATTTGAAGGCTATGATAGCATAAGTTGGATTGAGTTAACCTCTTCTTCTATTTTTTAATGCCAACCTCTTGACTATCATATCTTTTTCTATATAAGTTGGATTTTTAGCCTTGAATTGTATCCCTCTTTTGGCAAGACCAAAAATTCTGCCAAATATTGAGTTGTAACCTTTTTCATATTAATAGGACTATTTTCAATTTCTAGCTACTGGTATAGTGTATTTATGTTAGTGATTTGCACATGTGATAAAAATTTTCTTCCTTGACATGTCCTGATTCTTACCTAGTTACTAGTTGATTAGATTATACAGGTCATGTTCTATGTTTGATGTATTTTATCTAAAGTTATAGTGGATGCAAGTGGGTTCTTAGTGCCTTAAATTAGGCCTATTCCATCACTTCCCTCAAGCTTTAATCACTAGATAAAACCTTTTCATGAAATACTTATGCATATTGGTCAATTGGATTTGAAAGTTCACCCTTTTTCTTGTCTAGATAAATGTTTTTAGGAGCTCAAATTGAGTGGATCAACTCAAAATTTAGGTTTATCACCATCATTAGATAGGATTTCCCTTTAATTTTATTTTTCCTTCTTCCCCAGTAGTTTGTAGTGAAAGGTAAAGGTTCTAATTGATACACCAAAGGGAGCTAGCCCTTACAATCTAGAGATTCAATCCACTGATTAGGTTACCCATAGAGTAGGATTGTTTCCATGTTTTAGTAGATTATGAAGGCCTAAATCTACATTCACAAGGGTGTGATTCTGATTGATAACACACCCAACTCTTGTGTGCTTCAAAAAGGAATCATAGTCCTTTAATGATTCAAAAAGGAAAAATTATCTCCAAAAATATTATAGGGCAAAATGGTTTACTCACATACAGGTGAACTCTTTCCTTTATCTCAACAAATTTTCAATTAAAAAAATCATATTTCATATTTGACATATGAGCATTGACTAATTTTTTCTCATTACAAGTTGGCATGGATAAAATTTGTACATTTGGAGTCATTTTCCAAAAGATAAAATGTGTTGTACACACTCAGGTACATTTTGTCCTTTTAATCTTGCAATTCCATTACTATAATAAATTGGGATAATTTTTAGATACTAAAATTTGGTCTTTGATAATTGACAATGATAAAATTGACATAAATTTACCATGCATGACTTACACACTCAAACAAGGTCCTAATCTAACATTCTCTCACACTTACATGTTATATTATGATTCAACCCTTCTATTATGTTGGCATAAACATACAATAACCCTATTGTCTATTTCAAATCTACTACATATCATGCAAAAACATATCTAAACTCTTAGTTCATTCCACCTATACATGATTTAGCTCCATAAGATACGATCAATATCGATAACCGATATTGACTTGCTATGGTGAGTACCAATCTGGCCCCAATAATGACTATTTTATAAAATCAAACCAATCCTTAGGGTTGACCCATTAGCCTAGGGTGTCATTGGTTTGAAGAATTATTCAATTGGATCCATATAAAAAAATCAAGTTCTCATTCAAAAGTGACTTGTCACTTATCTAATTTACATCTATACACTATTACACACTGAACAAATTTGTCATTTTTCCCCACAATTTGAAAATGTATCACTAGTCCTATAATTCACAAGACAAGTTTAAATCTCTCTAAATTTAATTCAAATTAAGTAATTTCATGTACCAAAGATACATCAATAGCTACCTACATATAGTTAAAGTACACAATTATGTAATCACACTAGGTGGGATAACTACACGTGGCTTAATTTCCCTCCTGGAGTATCATATATGTAGGCATCAATTAATCATCTGACAGAGGTGATTGGGGTTAGCTCCACTCTTTACACTTATATTTTTTAGGTTACTATCCCTCATAAACACACATAGGGTTTCAAGGTAAAGGAGGTTAATTTCTAGAGTTACATGAATCATCAAGGTTTGGGGTTACAAATAAAGAGCAAGAAAAGATAATCATAGGTGACTATACATGCACTATGCCCTAATTATGCATAGGTCAATACCAACCAATAGGTCAGTATCAACTGATGATATTGATATGATCTTATAGAATTTACCCAATAGAAGAAACAAATCTATTTTGAAATCAAATAAACTACATGCTTGATTCTATCTAATTTTCATTTCTATAAATAGTTACAGTCAGATATTCAACTAGAAAATCTAAGTACCTCAATCTCCTTAGTATTTTCCATATTTATCATATGCCCTTTTTAAAGCACATGAATCAATCTCAGTCTCTTACATTTAGATGTTTGATTGAATGTCATATCTATTGATTTAAATTTTATTTCAAAGTTATATCTTAATTGGATTAATCTCACATAATAATCCAAATTAGGGTAAAGGAAATTGGTATTAGAGTTATGAGTTTAGTACACTTCCTTATCAATAATTCTTTGCACTAATTTAATAGATTTGATAATAGACACATGCTTAAATTTTCACTATTACAATCATAGGAAAAACATGAATGAATGTAAATAACACCTAGTTGGTAGCTTTGATTTCTAAATCCATTGATGAGAATAAGGATTTGTGCAAGGACATTAAACATCTCATGCACCAACTCAATATCTAAAATATGCTCTTTATTCCAATGAAAATGATTCAATCATATGATGGAACATCTAACATATATCATGATGTGAGAAAATCATCTCGATGGTCTATCTCTCTAAGGTATTATTCATGCTAAGGATAGATGTACTAAAGCCATGCAATCTCTACAATAAGAATTTTATACCAAGGAAGAGAAATTGACATTCCTCATAGTTGATTGTTCCCTATTCCAAGTTCATAATATTCTATCTATTATCACACCCACATGTTCAATCAAGACCTATGATGCATAAGCAATGACATATGTGAACTTGGTAGGTCTTTATCATTTAATGCAGTCTAATTTAACATACTTGTTTGATAACTTTTTAAATCACACCAAAGGATTGGGTTCCAAGTTGTTGAAGTAAATGGGCTATGAAAGAATGGGCCAAGGCATCATCAATCCCATATAAATAGAGATGATACCATGCAACATATGTCTTGGCTACACTAGTTACAATATAAATAGAGAAGGTTTTATACACTTCTCCTTATAGTTAAGCACAAGTGTTTCTTCAACATCACACTTTGCATCACATGGTCCTAGTGTTTCCATTTGTGCAACATGTTTCTCATCCTAACATCTCTTCAAAAAATCTAAATAAATTATGTGAGCATCCCAACCATGCTCAATGAAATAATTAATGTCTCAATGGGTGAGAGTTTCATAGTCGTACTCCATGTAGACGCAACCATAAACATGCATGTAATAGTCTAAAAAAAAACTATGTAATAGAAACTCCAAAGATTAATATGCTTCAACAACATCCCACATAAAAAAATAATATAGGAACACCATGGATTAGTTATGCAATCTATGAAGACATTCTCAACAAATATTCATGATGTGATCTCCAGCTACATGCAACCATTTCCATTGTAATGGTCATACAATTGATATATGTTGGGGTATTCTTCTTTTTGGTCTTTGCAGAAGAAGTAGCCATGCATAATCCACCTATTGGTTCTTATATATTCATGTGAAAATAACAAAATATTTGCTATAACTACACTATGGATGGATGGACCTTGGTAGTTAGAAAAATTATTTTCCTCTTTATAGTAGTATTAAAAGTGAAAATTGTTACAAATCATTAACATGTTGAATAATAACAAATCATGTTATGTGTCTGCACATACACTGGTGTATGCATAGTGCACCTTGTCTCCATAAGGACATATGTACCAACATCTCTATAATTTTGTATCATCAATATTTTAGGTTTTCAAAATGTCTTAAACACACATACGAAGCTTCATAATTATATGTAGAGCAAGAGCACATAGGGTTTGTAAACTTTGGTCATGTAATACAAATTCTTGATATTTGACATCAAAATCATACTTCATTGCTTTAGACATCACAAATATCAAATGCTACCTTGATTGGTTCACCTTAGGCTGAGTAAAAAATCACATGATCATGTACAATACAACATTAGTATCACATTATAATATTATGATTGGATAACCCCATAATTTATGTAACTAGACCATGCTATCAATATCAATCATTCGATCTTTAATACCTTTAGTTTTAGTTTTTGTAGCTAATCACATACATAATGGGGATGATTTCTCTTCAATAAAAGGTGAATAATCTTTGTGTGACCACACTCAGCTATGAAAATTATTCCTAGAATTTTTTTACATAACTTCATATCTTGAGTGAGTTTTTTGAAGCCTTAACAATATTTCTAAGTTCACAATGCATCAACATTGAGATTTAGATGGGTTCACCTCTATTTCACAAGATGAGCTTTTTGAAAAGTATTACAGTTTACTATCAAAATATACCTATAAATTTTATCTACTCCCAAGTTGGATTACACCATTAAGTTTCCATGGCCTAAGGTAGTACATGTTCCTAAGACCTTGTAGACACTCAAATTTAAACATTAATTTCTTGACAATGTTTAATCTTGACATCCTTACCTTGAACTATTTTCCATTTTGTTAACTTCTAATTTCTATGAGAGCATTCACTATTATATTCATTATTTTCTAAATACTAAAAACATCATTCAAACATACTTATTTTACTTATAGATTCCTGTTAGACAAGTTCCAAAAGGGTTTGTTATTCTAGGACAAGACCACACTAGGTCATATAGGGCCACAACCTTACCTTTTCCACTAGTGTGTCCTCATCTCCCTTGCTCTACTAGTCACTTTTCAAATTCAAGACACTTCATGTCAGCCTCCCATAGTTTTATAAAAGTAGTTTAACACAAATATTTCAAATATACCACTATATAATCACATCAAGGCCACTCAAGGCATCACCTATCAACTTGGTAAAAACACTCTCTATACAAGCTATTTCACATTGAATAAAAGAACCTTATTATTCCCAATTCATGTCTTGATTTATTATATAAGTCATAGGCCAAGTTTAAATCTATTTTATTATAAGTCAAGGGAATGCATTGTCAAGTATTTAAATCAATTTTCAAGCTACATCCATATAGTGAAAGCATAAAAATTCACACACTCACTTTAGGAGGGAGAACTCAGATTAAGCAGGGTTTTTTGAGAATAGTTCAGTTATTCTCCTTGCCCAATTCTCTCCTTTTACATTTGATGTATATTTAATTTGTGTAGGAAATAAGGTTTCAACATTGTAAGTAATTTTGTGTAACAACTCAACATCTACATATAATCAACATACCTCATCTTTCAGGCATAGGTACTCGAGTAGAAAAATCATCAACATAGTTAATGTAGATAGGCCATAGTCAAACAAATAAGGATATAATACAACACTATCTATCCTAGCATGACTCTATCCCATTGTATTGTAAGATTTTTTTTTTAGATGTGAAATACTTTAGATATCCTCCCAATTAGTACTACATCAATGACATGCCTACATAATCAACATAAGTCACAATAGAACTAGGTTTGCATCTCTTTGAAAGTTACTATTTATAGGTCCTTTAAGTTTCTTTAATTTATTATATTTTAAATTTAGATTATGTATATTATATAAATCTAAATTAATTTAAATAATTTAGTTTTTATTACATTTAATTATTAATTCAAATTAACCATTAAACATTTAGGTGAACCCCTAATTTTTATTGGAACATTGCTTATTATTTGCTTTATTTTTGTCCTAGGATTTCATATAAATTTCTATAGATTCCTAACACTGAAATAAATAACATTCAATTTTGTATATAAATATGACACCACAGGTCAATATTATTAGACCTTGGATCTTAATCCAATATGAAAAAAATTTCTTGTCACCTTAGATAAGATCTGACACTAAAGAATTGCTTTCAGCCTCAGGTTGATATTTGTTGATCTCTATATACAAAAATGTTTCAATTTTTATTTGCTCTTTATTTTATATTTAATTTTGTTGTTTTTATCATTTGTGTTTTGGTAGTTATAAAAATATAGAAAGACTTGTCATTTTGGCTAATCTATGACATGTTTTACCATCATCATGAAGTGAGGGATACTCTCAATACACAAGCCTTAGATAATGCTATACACAAATTTTATTTTCCCCATACCTCATGGTATATTGGAAAGGCATAGGCTCCCTTGTTTACACCATAATAATCCTTTTTATTCATTTTATTTTTGGTGCACTTAAGAGGAATGTCTAGGGAAGTTACTCTCACCATATCCTCAAAGATATGATAGAGGGATATAAACTTGATTTAGCTTATGTAGTTAAGTGATCTAAAATATTGGGCTAACACTAATATATGAATGGTAAAGTATATTCAAGATCCCACTAATATTTCAAACCTTTTCTTATTTTACCCATTATATATTAATTTTTTCTTGTATTGTATTCATAATCATTAGCCTTGTTATACATGTAACATTATTTTCTCACAATAATTTTTTTTGTATTACATACATGTACTTTATTTAAGTTCATAGTATATGTCATGGATAGTCAAAGTAAATATTATAATGATTTTATTCCTCCCACATCTCCTCTTAATGGTTATTGTATGCATATTAAATCAGAAGCACTTAGGGTTTGTGCTTGTAAAGCCCTTCAAGATCAAATAATCACTATGAGAAAGTCAACAGAAGAGTTATAAAATAAACACTATTTTTTTAGTTGAAAGATTATATCTCTTGAAAATAACAACAAATATGCAATGAATCTAAAGTATTCTAGTTTTAACCATGCATCTACATCTTCATCCAACTGTCTTATGCCCTAAAACCAACATATATCTACAATTATTGATTTAAAAAGTATAAAAAGACTAATAGAGTTTAAGTGAGATTCTAAGAGAAATGATTCAAAATAAATTGATTACATTACCTTCTATGACTCCTATAAGAATATAAAACTACTATTATGCATATCATATAATGCATGGGCATCTACAAATAATTGTTTAGATTTGAATTATACAATAAAAATTATCATCGATAATGGTGGTCCTCTAATAGATACATCAATCAAACAACCCACTCACATTATAATTGCATCTCTCAAGGAATAAGTGCAAGTAGAACAAGTGGTAAAATCAAAATTAATGAAAAATGAACAAAGACAATAAGTATGGATACAAAAAAATAATTCAAATAAAAAAATTTTACAAATGAAAAAGTTAGCAATAAAATATTCAAAAGGCATAATTAGAGAAATCAACATTAAAAAATAACTAGATGAAAAGAAAGATTCCAAAAAAAATTACAAAAGGAATAGTTTTAAAAGTAAAGGTTACAAAATTTATAACAAGAAATGTTATAAAAAGAGAAATTACTAAAAGAGATGTTGAAAAAACAAGTTCAACCTAAGGAACAAGGTATATTTAAGAAATTGTTTCTAGCAAAAGAGGTTCAAAAGTAGGATATTCCTACAAAAGTTAATGTTGCAAGTATGGTTCCAAAGGAGACAACTACAAGCTCTTCCTCATATCAATAACCTTTCACTATCACTACTCACATTGATGGTAAGCAATTTACTGATGTCAAGGTTATGGACTATTAAGAAATATTATTTTGTTATACATAATTTAATGTATCTCTTGGCTATAATCATCAACACATAGATCAAACTACCACATCAACATCATGTCTAGGATCAATTGAGTTAAAAATAATGTTTGCTTCAAAAGAGTGTTGTCTTAATTTCAACATTATTTCTATTACAAGTGCATATAATGTTATGTTTGGAGGATAATGTTTAATATCAATAGGAGTAATGATTGATAAAAACAAAGGTTGTATCACATTGATCATGAAATAAAAGTCATTTCCATTTCAAAAGAGGAAACATATTTAGAGTAAGAACAACAAAAAGAAAACATCTTTAGCTAAATTATAACCAATACAACTAATGTAATATCAATATATGTACATGATACGATACATATTTAAAAATATAAATAAAAAATGTGAATACCACAGTATGTTAAAGTTCATTTTTTGATCATATATACAAAAGATGAACAAAATGATATATCACAATTTCAATCACAAATTAAAAAGTTGGTTCTTTCCCATGATAATGATTATGTAAAATATGAATGGAATTACACAACTAAGAAGTATGATGACTATGAAAATATAATTGAGGGTTATAACACACATGATACATTTATTGATTCTAATCCTTTCACATATAGCACATATTATTCACAAAAATTCATATATTTATTGAATATCACAAATTGGTAGGATCTTCACATCAATGAGATCATTGGTTAGCATATATCATTTTCAAATGTTCTAAAAATTTCATGAGAATATTATAGAAGTAATTTCTTCATATATTTAATAACATGATATAATTACACATGATCATAATTAGTTAGTTTTAAAGAGCATAGTAAATTATCCTAGGAAGAAAGTGGCATCTAAAAAATGATCTCTATCTCCTAAGGTACCATGAGTTAATTAGAGTGATTCACCATAGGTACATGTAGTTACATATCCTATCACACATGAGGATACAGGTTCACATGGGTATAGGAATAGTGATTCATACAATTATATTACATCATGTGATTCTTATTTAGAATTATAGGAATCTACAATTAGAACTTACTCTTTATATAGAGTCTCTACTTCATATCATGTTGTAGGTTATGCATACATGCCTCTTATTACATACATAATTGGTTAGATACTTGTACATTTTCCTTTGTACATAGCTTCCTTGATTTTACCCTTGGCTAATTATTTTTTCCCAAATGACAAGGATTTATTTTAGCTATTGGATTTATTTTAAATTTGGGCACTTTCCCTCTTGATTTTCAAACTAATCTGAATAATCCAAAATAACTATCTTACAATACTTTCAATGCACTTTCTTTATCACAATCCACTTGCTCATTTTGACATATCTATCATGATATGGCTTCCATTTCACTTACATTATCACATCTTTCTACTTTTACACTACATGATCACACATATCCCCTTTCCCATTGGGAGGTATGTATATTCTTATGTATATCAATAATTTGTGTTACATTTTTATGACTCATTTATACATACATTGGGGGCATATTGTTTACCTTCATTCTTTCCACACTATGCCTTAATACTTTGTTGAAAATTATTCAAATCCCTCTAATATATTATATTATTGAATCCTTAAATCTTGTTAAACTTAAAAAATCTCAAATATTTCAAAAATTCAAAAATATCAAAAATGCAAAAAAATAAAAATATTCTCAAAAAAAAAAAAATTCTTATATTGCTAGTTTAATTTTTTTTTTATGTTATTTATTTCATGTTAAGAAGATAATGCATTTCATTTTTCTATACACATTACTTTTTATGAGGTATATGAGTGTGATACAAGGCATATTATTACATCATTTTTTGATGTGGAGCTTCCATTTTTACCTAGTAACCTTGTTAAGATGGGGGCATATATTTGATCTCTATGAACATTTAAACATGTTGTATCTATCCAAAACCTTTCTACCATGATGAGTTATATATCATACAAGTGTCTTTTTATTCAATCATACTTTTCATTGTCTTACATGGATATATTATTTACTAACAATGACATTGATACATATGGTTGATTTAGACTAGTCTCATTTATTCTATGCTTATTTTAAGTTCTTAATTCACTACATAATAAGTTAGGACTTGATACTTATTGTTTGTGGCCCTTGGTCTTGTGTGTGCAACATATACATGTTCTTGTTTATATGACATCATCATGTTTTTTGAGTGTGGACCTTGGCCTTATGTGTTTGTATGAGATTCACATGTTGCTTGTATGTGAATATTGAGATTTATATGTGGAATTATATGCAAATTATGTGACATTAATTTTATGCTCATTTCTTTTTACTATGGTGTTGTGATTCATATCATGCATTGCTTCTATGTTATACTTTTACTCTTGTGACATGATACATATCATTCACATGTTACCTATGTGATTCAATGTTATAATAAATAATATGATGAAATACATTTTAAATGTTCACATAATACTACATGAAATATATTATATAAATTTTATTTTGAGATTAGTGACTTGTAGCTTACGTCTCTCATCTCAAAAGGGGGGAATCACAATGTTCTTTTCTTGAGAATTCAGGTCCTCATGAGCAAAAAAATTCAAACTAATGACAATATACAATTTTTATAATTACATTATTATTAAAAAATTTCAAATTATGAGGGCATATGACATGCATGTGCACTCATTCTTATAGTTACTTCAATATAGATTCACATATACTTGATGTATATGCATGGGTATATGAAAAATAGTTAAAAGTTTCAAATAATTATAGTCTAATGATATTTAATATCAATTTAGTATAGATACAATGGAATGATATTCATTCACATTCATGTTACTACATTTCAAATTTCAAATTTCTCTTATTCAAAGTTCAAAAAGTTTCAAAGGTATAAAGTTTCAACAGAATCTAGATTTATCTATAATGGTGTGATTCATAAATTGAAAAGTGGGCCATGTTAGATTCTAGTGTCACTCTACATATATGGCTTCACTTTTACAAACCTATTGCATGATTCCATATATTTTATTTTTATTTCTTATTAGAGTCTAGTGATACTCGATGGTTAGGACTTTTCCCTTATTTAGAGTGATCTTCACAAGTGAAATTATACCCCTATCTAATTCAAAATATTCACTCATCAAGACTTGATCAATCTTAATTTCACCATAGGTTGTAACCCTATGAGTTGGTATGGTTATGGTTTAGTGACACCCAATGGCCTAGCAATCATCCTAATTCCACTTTCAAAATTATTTATTCTCCTTGGCCATGAAGCAAACAAGGTTGAAAGCACCTTATCTCTACTTTTAAAATAATAAAAAATGTATTGCATACTCTTTCAAAGGTATTCTTTCCTCTCTCTCTTTTCAAATTTCAATTTTCATATTTTTAAATTTCAAGTTTCATATTTTCAATTTTTAGATATGGAGAGCAACTTATTTCAATGACATTGTTGTAGGTTTTATATCAAGACACCTTTCACAATCAAGCTTCACATCAAAAGATAAAGTATGTATACACACTTAGGTTCACATCTCCGTTACTCTAGTAATTTAATTACATTACATCAATAAAATAAAGGGGGTGGAATGTATAAATTAAAACTTAATCATTAAGTGTTTGACAATATTTAGTATTGACATCCTTACCTTACTTGACCTATTTTCCATTAACTTACAATCTCAATGAGAGACTTTAATATTCTATTTATTGTATTTAAAATACTAAATAACATTATTTTAAAATACCTATTCTACTTATAAATTAATTTTATCCAAGTTCCAACAATTTTTGTTCTTTTAGGACAAGACTATACTAGGTTGGTCAAGGTTATATCCCAACCTTGTCCACTAGTGCAACCTTGTCTACCATGCTCTAACAATCACTTTTAAAATTTTAGATGCCTCACATAATCCCTCTCATGATTTTAAAAAAAATTGTTAACATAAATATTTAAAATACATCACTATATAATCACATCAAGGCCACTCAAGACATCACGTAGAAAGTTGGTAAAAACACTCTCTATACAAGCTAATGCATATTAAACAAAGAGCACTTTCTAATAGTCATAGCCAAGTTTGAGGTTATTTTATTATAGGTCAATAGAATTAATTATTAAGAATTTAAGTCAATTTTATACCTACATCCATATAGTGTAAGTATCAAAATTCACACAATCATGAGAGAAAGAAGAACTACATCACCTTGAGGCCCTTTTGGCCTATGTAAGAAACACTCAGATTACACATGGTTTTTTTAGGATAACTCAAATATTTAGATTATGTAGTTCAATCCTTTTGCATTTTATGTCTATTTATTTTATGCCTAAGATTTAGGGTTTCACCATTTTAGGTAATTCTATACAATAATCCAACATCGAAAGATAATCAATAGACTACCTCTGATAGGAGCATGTACAGAAGCACAAAAATCATTTACATAGTCAATGCAGATGTTACCACATTCAAATAAATAAGGCCATAGTGTGCCCATATCTACCTTTGTGTGACCTTATCCTAATGCATTTAAATATTATATTTTTATATGAGACATACTTCATAGATCCTTCCAATCAATACTACAATGATCTATTTGCATAATCAACATAAGTTATATTTGAGCTAGGTTTGCATATCTCGTTGAAAGTTACTATTTATAGCTCATTTCAATTTTTGTAATTTAATATATTTTACATTTATATTTGATATATTATGTAAATATAATTTTTTTTCACACCATTTAATGTTTATTACTGATAATTATTAAATCAAAGTAACCATTAAAAAAACCTCTACAAGTTGATCAACACACCACTACACTCTGTCATTGGTACCATCTCCTTACACATTAATCAATTTTATTACCTTATCCCAAGCTAATATAAATCACTAAGTAAATATTATGCTCATGCATAATGCTACACAACACTCATATATTCTACACTATTACATAATTTCATGATTCAAGACTCATAATTTGTAAACCTTATGCCTCTTAACTCACAATAGTCATAACTTCTGTAATGTCTGGCATCACCATGCAACAATCTTATTTTTTATAGTTTTTTACAAAAATAAACTTCAAGGTGATCATAATTTTTATATCATCATGTAACACCACATTTCATCCATAAATTTTGTGATGCCATGCAACACCTTATATCACTAATAACTTACCTTAGGATTACATGTCACTTCAAAGTCTTCTCACACATCAAAAAGCTTGTGCATTACTTCTTTGCATTAACATTTTCATTATAGATAAATGCATGACCATTTCATATCAGCATTTCACTACCACACAACATGTTAAGTGAAAATCTCCATGATTACACCATGTTAGAGAATCTACCATTGTGATACACACTTGAATTTCTCTTACCACATATATAAAAAGTCCAACTGTCACTCAGATAAGAAGATGAATCACTCTTCTAACCATTCTTATTTGTAATCATAATCAATTTTAACTGATTTCTTGTCATGATATATATTATAAGGCATCTGATAGAAAGAGTTAGTGGTAAAATGTAAATGTAAAACCCACTGTATGTATGAGAATGTCCTAAGGGGAATACAACTATATTCTATTTTTAGGTTGTTAGGAGTTATTATGAGAATATCAATGTTGGTTAGGACTCAACTGAATATGATATGGAGAACTATTCTCAGCATGGTAAATCTAGAAGTTACAACCATAGGAATTAATGCCTATATGTATTTGTAAATAATGCAATAAAAGTGTTGACGAGTGTGTGAGTAAAAGAATAGTGATTATTATTTTGATCCGAGAGTTTTCACACATAATATTTACATAACTAGACCTTGACATATGAAGGTTTCCTTATTGTAATCCCTGGTACTAGATCCTCTATTATTAATTCTAATCATTTGTACTCTTTTATTGTATAATAGTAAAGTTATTTATGTTATTATGAATGTTTTCCTTATTATTTTGATCTGATGTGTATTTTTTTATATATTTGTAAGTAGTTTAAATCTTACATTAAGTTATTAAACAAGTGTATTTCTCTACGATAAACCTTGCATATGTTTCAAAGTCTTGATTAAAACACCCTGTAATATTTTGATGTAACTTTACATACTCTATCCCCATAATTATCATGTTTTAGTGAAAACCCAAGAACCTCTGCTAATAATGGTGTGGGGAGTGTGGAGAATATAAGTATGTGTGTATAGAGGTAAGGGATAAGAGGGATCCAAGGTTAAGTAGAAGGTTCCATTACTTAGGATGCATTAAAATAATAAAATAGGGTGGCCAAATGAGTATAACAAATGGACATCAATTAAGTCTGAGGACATGTGCATTTGAATCTCAAGTAGATACTAGAGTTTAACGATCAAGCCATTACAATTAATGATTAGATATGGGGGGGGAGATTGATAAATATATTAGAAAAGAAATAGGTTAGTTTCAAAAATAAAATAATAGCATACGATCGAAGCCTAGTTAAAGTGATAGGTCAAAAAGCATCAACTACCACCAACATCAAATGTTGAGTCAAAAAAAAGCATGCCACATCAGTAAGAACAAATCCACCAAATTCAAAGCTCTCGTGTGAAGGATTGAGTGACAATGTAACTAATTAAGATAAAACAATGTATAAGGTAGTATGAGAAGCTATAAATTTAGCACTAGGGTAACTAATTTCATATCTAATACTAAGTATAATGAAGTGATGCAAAATTTCAAGGCAATTATTACTCTCAGATGAGTCTATAATTTGCACATTCAAGACAATTGTTTTATAATCAAATAAAAATATACATAATGGTTGGATTTGATAGATCACAACTCATCAAAGGATTCACAGAAGCATAAAAAGAGGACATGGGCATCAACATTGCATTATGGAAAATGTGATTTACATACCTAGACACCTATGAGTTTTTTCAAAATGATGAGATACACACATTTATGTTAGACACAGTTAAAGGGGCATAACCATCAACATTAGCACTACCACATAGACTTAATAACATAGATGTGGAGTGCTTGATTCAATTGCCTAATTTTGGGAAACTCATAGATGTAATGGAGATATTTTTGAGTTGATATAATGAGTGAAAGATTTATATTTCCCAATAAAGAACCTTTCACATCAATACAGAAGTGATGGCAAGGGAGACAAGAATACTTATGAGGGGGGATATATAGCCAATTACAAATCAAGAACACCACTAATCCTTCTAGATATCTAGGAAAAGTAATCCTAAAGCTCACAAGGATTTCCAATGGAAGACATTGATGATATATCAGAGTGCATTCTTGTAGAATACATTTTATGAAGATTATGGTAGACAATGAAGGATGCTAAGTAGGCTACCAAAGGGTTCATTGATATTGCCCATCGAATGATCAATTGGAATGAGGAATTCAACTAGCCTAAATTCTTGGTATGTGAACTCACTCTGAATATTGATAAAGTCTTGGTGATGATGAAATAAACTTTCTAGTAATAATTCTTGGTGTTGATATTAGTATTTACATAGTGGAAGTCACCCAAGCATGAATTTCATCCCTACATTGATTACTGGTTGGATGTGCAGTTCAAGAAACTCACCTAGACTTAAGAGAGTACCTATTTTGGACACCAAGTCAAGTTCATCAAATGATGGAATGATTTAGTGGAGGTAATCATAGCCAACCTATGCATACCACCTAACATCATGTAATATTTGGGCTAACATGTAGACATCACAAATCTACCAAAAGGCATTGCCATCAGAATTCATGAACTACCTAAGGTACTGGGTCTACCACTACCATATTTTATTGACATGCAGATGGTAGAGACAAAGGTATCCAAATAAAAAGTAATCATATCATTGAGAGTAACCCCATTATATATGGTACCACCATATTTTCTGGACCCTACACCTATAACTATGCAACCTTTAATAAACACCACAACAATTAGAGATATAAGAAGGCATAAGGTGATTGATGGTAGATGAACTCCTTATCCTCGAAAGTATAAGATTCATAGCTAGATTACCTATTTTTATGACCTAAGAGTACCCAAAATTGCTTGGCTCTATGACTTGCCACATATGAGCATTGATGAATAATAGGTCTATATAATGATGATGGATGATATGGCCAGAGACCTATATGAGAAAGATGAAAAAAATTACTTTTAATGGAAATAAGTGTATACCATCTAGGTGAAAAATAGAGTTCCAAAAAATCTATGGATTGAGTTACCCCATTGCTTTTCTTCCATCATCATATATATAGTGGATAAAGAGGCCAAATTATATCACATTCGACAAATATATGAGATAGGAGGAGCCGCTATGAGCCCATAATAGTTAGGAGCTATAGAAGATAGCCCCATAAAAAAACTTATACAACAGATGAAGACTCCATGTAGCCATCGACAATCTAGGGTAGACACCCCACCTATTCCTTCGCAAGCCATTAGAGAGTATACAATAGGAAAGCAATAAGTACAAGAAGCTAATAACCCAAAACCAATAAGATGCATAGCTTGTAAGCGGTAGGTTTCTTAGGTAGAAGTTCAAATTACTATCATTAGATCCTCACCATCACACTTCAAAGAGGTTGAGATCAACATAGAGGAAGTAGTACTTGAATTTTAGACTATGGAAGAACAACAAGTCACATGTGAGGAAGTGTAGAGAGAAGTTGATTATCATGTGCATAAAGAAGAAAAGTGTAGGGATAAGACCAAGGCTAAATGAAAGGTAGAGGAGAGTTATAAAGAGGAGGAAGCCCAATGCCAGGCCAAAGAAGCAGAGGCTTGCAAGAAATTTAAGGATGTTGAGGTACAAAGACAAAAAAAGAGGAAGAATAAAATAATAGAAAACAATAAGAATCTATAGCTACAGAATAAGCCAAATAATAACAAGTGGCAGGACAATAATGTAAGGATATTGAATTGGAAGAAACACGCAGATAGAAATGAATTAGTTTAGGAATAAAAGTAGAAAAAAATTGAAAAAGAGAAAGCATAGAATCAGGTTGAGGTCTAAGAACAAAAACATAAGGCCCAAATAATAGAGGCCACCAAGAAATCACATGAAGATGTTGAGAAGAAAGTGCAAGAAGAGGCTATGAATAAGAACACCAAAGAATCCCAAGTAGTTGCTACTAAGGCAAAATATTCACATACTCAATCATGTTCTAATGTAGCACAAACCTCTTAAGAGATGCCCAAAATATATATGGGAGGAACTATGGTTTCCTCATAAGATGACAGTGCTTCATCCATCCTATCTAACATTTGGTTATGGGATGTGCCAACAACTTCTACATGATAAAACATTTTTTCCTTGCCAATATCCCCATTGAGGAAGGCATCTATGAGCACACCAATTTTATGAATCACCTTGAATCCTAACATAATATAATCATCCTTGGATGTTTCCCAACTGTTATTGTCTAATCAACTTGAAGGTGCTACTGCATTCTAGGAATCTATTTCATAGAAGGTAATTACATTGGAGTGGAAATTAAAGTAACTCATAGATACCAATTTTTGAATTCAAGGAGTATCTATGCATTTATAGGAATACCACTGAGGATGCTTTTCCTCACCTCTACACATAACTAATTACATATCCCTCACTCCTGGATAAGGACCAACTTAATCTTCTTCTAAACAAGCTCACCGTAGACTGGGAAAAATTCAATGAGGAAAGTATCATCAAGAAGGGGAAAGACATCAAAGCTAATATTGAGTTCCTCTACAAGTTTCTAGTTGAGTATTAAGCCACCATATATACTATTTAGTCTCAAGCTATGAAACTTACACTTCAACTACTAGATTGGAAGAATTAGTTAAATAATGTTTAGACCACTATGTAGCCTAAATTTTCCATGACTAAGTTCACACAAGATACAATAATAGTTTGCAATGAAACTCTTATTACCATGGATGCTACGCTAAAACCTCACTTAGTATAAGGGGTATAGTCATATAAAGTATGTAGACCTAGCAAAAATAATTATTGTGCAACACTTTTGCCAATGTGCAAGTGCAAAGACACATAGATAAGATGACAAAACTTCATGGATAAATCACAACCAAAGTTAACATGGTGAAATATACTTTGCTCGGGATGGCTAACATGAATATTAACCAACTTATATATACTCAGGCTCCATTACATAGTCTTTTTCATAATACTCAAGAATCTCTCCTCAACTATAAGTCCTACAAGGATGACTTGGTCCTCATCGATGCATGTATTTCACCATGGTTATATGAACCCAAGATTATTCCTCTAATCTAGTTATGATAAATCATCTAATAAAGAAAGATGCCACCACTTTCCAATTGATGCTTTTATAGGTTCAATTTTTTTTTGAGATTTTGGTTAATTTTATTTGTAATTAAAATCTTATATAGTACTAAGTAGAGCTAATAGGTTGAAAACCCATCAAGGGCATCCACTTGATCACTCTAGTTTATTGAAAACACATATGGGTGGTATAATAGTATGTTAGTTAAAAAACCAAAAGGGTGGCTAAGTAGTACATAAAGGGTGAAAACTAGTTCACCGATACCTTGAGTGAAGTCTATGAATCCTATGTACTTTTACGTTTTGTCACCTTTTCTTAGTTTTTAAAGAGATTACCTCTATGACGTTGTCTTGGGATGAGAAAATATTTTAAGTCTAAGAAAATGTTGGTGATAAAAGGTAAATGTAAAATCATTTGTATGTATGAAAACATCCTCAATAAAATATAATTATATTCTATTTGTAGGTTATTAAGAGTTGTTATGAGAATCTCTATGTTGGTCAGGACTCAATTGAATACGATATGGAGAACTATTCTTATTATGGTAAATCTGTAAGTTTCAACCATAATAACTAATGCTTATATGTATTTGTAAAGAATGTAATAGAAAGGTTAACAAGTGTGTGAGTAAAAGAATAGTGATTGTTATTTTTGATCTGAGAGTTTTCACACATAATATTGATATAAATGGACCTTGACCTATGAAGGTTTCCTTATTTTAATCCTTGGTACTAGATCCTCTATTATGAATTCTAAGCATTTGTACTCTTTTATGGTATAAGCATAGAGTTCTCTATGATATTATGAATGTTTCCCTTATTATTATGCTCTAATGTGTATTTTTTATATATCTATAAGTAGTTTACATCATGCATTGAGATATTGAACAAGTGTATTTCTCTGTGATAAACCTTGCATATGTTTCAAAGTATTGATTAAACCATCTTGTAATATTTTTATGCAACTTCACACACTCTATCCCCATAATTAGCATGTTCTGGTGAAAACCCAAGAACATCTGCTAATATAAATATGATTCCATTGACCCTTTTTATATTTGGCTATAGCCACAAAATTTGAAATACCTGCATGTTGCAACTATATTATATCATCTAGCCATCTCACCCACATGTTAGCATGCTATGTGTATCTAATATTTGAATAATTATCTTATGACCGAGACATATCAATTAGGATGTGTCATACCCATTTATAGTCCTAGGATCTTGTTATCCTTATCTTTTTGGTAAATACAACCTAGACACATTAATAAGGATGTATTCCCATTCTAATAATAATAATAATAATCTACTCTCTTAGTCTTGTTGTGCATAGTACACATAGGTACTTTTTCCTATTCTTTCATTTAAATATAAGTGGTAAAATTATTCCAATCTCATGCATTAAATATTTAATGGATGTATCTACATCTATTTATTATATTTCATTACATGTTTTAAATTTTATGGTTTTATTTGAATAGATTCATCTAGTTTAAATAGTTACAGTGTTATTCATTACACAACCTCCTGAGCTTAGTGTAGATCATAACCCCTACCATTTATTTTATTCCAAATCTCATTTTTCAACTATCATATCATATATCCTATGCATCAAAATATTCATTCTTTGATTCACCTACCTATCTTGCATAGTGATGTATTCCATTGCTCTCAAATCATATTATTTTCCAACCTAGTTTGATCTCACACAATCTGAATTATTCTTGCTTGGATGCTTGCCATTTGTCAACATATTATTCATTATGTTACTATATGTGTTTTTTTCTTAAGTGTGTTTCTTATAACTCAGGTAGTGCGCATCATCCATCCTACACAACATCCTTCTTTCTATGCACTTGTTATTGAAGATGCACATTATAAGTATCTAATATACTTTGGTGTGTTTCACTCATGTATCATGTCTCATATAGTCTTTCAATGTTTTCCTTATCTATATTTCTTAGATCAATATTCTCCCACACTATATTTATTATATGTCCTCAGACAAGTTTATACTTTATACAGTCATGGTAGGTTCTCCTTTAGCCACTTTAGTTTTTAATTTGTTTTCTATCTGATCCCAATGATCAATAACTTATTACATCTTAAGTAGCAACTCTTATGTATCCTCCATAATTTTCTTATTAATTATTCATTTTATAGATGGCAGGAATACGTAATTAGTATGTCCTACACCAAATTATTTTACTATAGATATCCATCATGCATTTTATCTTTTTCTTCCATTATTTTGATTGGATGTTGTGTAAAAAATCATCCACTAGTGTTAGAACCCCACTGGGTTTAACCTAAAAAAGGTATTTTTTAAATTTAAATTTAAATAATCTAAACCAAATTATTCTCAAATAGGTTAAGATATTTGATATTTAACTAAGTGCTATCTACATTTATTACTTGATTATGATTCATTTATATAATGATCAAATTAACAATATCAAGCAATATTACATAACCTATCCATCACAAATTGTATATCTACTAAATATTATCTTAACCAACTACTTAAAGTTTACATAATAGATTATACAATAAGAGTAGCCAATTGATGAGTATTAAATGTAAACCTAGTATAGTAATGCAAATATTTTTCATTAGAGTGTGAATATAAATCTATACATTGTTCCATAGAACAAATGAGTATCCACAAACTCACCAATATACAAAATGTAATCACGAGTAAAAGCCTCTATTAGTTGACTACTGGAAGAGAGGGACAACATCATTAGAGTGATTTTACACACCAACCATATACCATAGATCCCATGCATAATCATCTAATTAGGTAATGACCCTCCCTTCATGAATGATCAAATGATAATGATGCATGTATCAAGAAGTGAACTAGAACCTGTGTGTTGTAAGATATTCATCACATGTAACATATCATAAAGAATTATATTCTAACATGATATCATGCATACATACACATAAATAAAAAATGTGAAATGATAACATTTAACTATAAACATTATTTTGGCCAAAGTTTTTATATAGTCTAAATATCACATATATCAATCATATTCACACACACACTTAATCAGATTTGATTTATTCTATGTATTAATGACTCTAAGTAAATGCATAAGAACATTCTCGCACAATTATTTCCTTAGTGTCATTAATACCAAAATTTAATAAATAAGTCATAAACAAGATTCCATGGATACTCATATAGATTTAAATAACAATACCATGGTATTCAAATACAAAGAAAACAACATGAATTAATCACAAGCTCTTTAATAACGACATAAAACATGATGTTCTAATTCCTAAATTCCAATACAACCTAATATATATTTGAAATAAGGCAATATTACAAGTAAATTAGTTACCAAATAATATTTATAATAGTTAAGTATTTATCATTTCATATAAAATCACCTTTTTTTATAGATTTTATAATGAAAGTAAATATAACTAGAAAGCATCTCATCGGTCATATGTAATGAAAGTATAACAAGATAGGATGGTGATTGGGTAGACACAAACATGAACATCTCTCACCAAGAGATGGATTTAAAATATTATGTCTCATCATTATGGAAAAGTGAGGCAAATTAATTGTATGAGGTGGGAGGTAACATGTTTTTCAACTATTTTTCAAACCATTTAAATAAAGCATTTCTAGAACTTGTTAAGCTTCATCCTCAGGTTCATAAGTACTATGAAAATAGGGGGTAACAAGGAGCATTTGGAATCAACCCCTTGTTTTGAAGTGTGAGGCTTAAATAAAGTATGGAAGAAGATTCAGTAGGGTAGACTCACTAAATTGATACTAAGGATAATTGAACATGATGCAGATATAGTAAGAGATTTTATTGCCAATTGGAATAAGAGAGTAGTGGAGATGAGAGAAGTTAAAATAATGGTCATAGAAGAGTTTATCAGAGAATATACAAGCATGTCATATGATAGAGTGAAGGTGTACAAAGACCAATCTAAAAATTAGGAGCTATTCTATAGGTTCTTTCAAACTAATAATTTTGTTAAAATAGATAAGAAGGGGTTCCCCTGCACTGAACTCCTATGTCAATGGCTTGAGGTGTGCCTATAAGTGATGAAATACCTGACACTCGAAGGTAATTACACTTTAATTTTCTCCCACAACTTTTACTATTAAACCACTTCTAGGGGTATAAAATTAGTATCCCCTTTTATCTCCTAAAGTCTCTAGAGAGCACCACTCTCACACATTAGGTTAATGAATTAAACCCTATACTACACTAATGTATCATCCTAATTTTGATAAATCATGGCCAAACCTTGTGAGGTAGGGAGGTTCCTTTAGTAGAGGACTCCCTTGAGGAAAACCATACCTCGGGTTCCTACCATCTATCAGCTAATACCCCCAAGCTAGTTAATCCAAAAAATTTACTGATGACCTCCCTCTAAAGTTGATTGTCCCTAAACCCAAACTGATCATACTAGATGAGGGTACCTATGGGGAGGTTGTTGAGAAATGAAAATTTCTCCTATCAGAATAAAATAAAAATAATAAAAAGCAGTTGAAAATTTTCAAAAGTAAGTTGCAAGAGGCCAGGATGAATTTGGTAGGACTCATATAATAATGAAATACCTTGAACAGATAAGTAGACATGATTGTCTAAGATTTAGCCTATTCTAACAAGGTGGATATGACTCCCATAAAGTAACACTTTAAGGTGACAAAGACCCCCCCTCCTAAGATCCCCAACATTACCCCCATCAAGAGAATGCCATTGTATGAAGGGAAAAAAATGCCAAGGATGATCCTATCTTGAGATGACACTGAAAGACCTAGTAATATAACAAGGGCTAAAGTTTCTAAGAATAAGTAAGGTGCACTAGAGAAGAAGATAGAAAAAGAGAAGGAACCATCAGAGAGTCCCCCTCCCGATCTATTTTATTTTTTGCCTCCCATGGGGTTAATTTACTAGTGTTTTTTTTTAATTCCATTTGTAAGAGATTGTTGCTCTTTTTATAGCTCTTTACTATGGTTCTTGGTCCTTGTAAAACCAAGTATTTTACCCTATAAAATAAAAAAATATAACTAAAAAATTTCACATTAAATTTCAAGTTATTAAATAAATACCATAACCACAATATTAATTTGATCTAAACATCAATTAATTATTTTTCAATCAATTAAAAACTAATTTAAACACACTATAAATCAATTAAATACATCATAGTTTTCATATGAATGTATTTGTTCACTATATACAAACATCTATATACCTACTAAATTATCCGCATATACATATATATGTTGCATGTCCACTTATATATATATATACATATATATATATATATATACATATATATATATATACATATATATATATATATATACATATATATATATATATATATATATATATATACACACACACACATATATATATATATATATATATATATATAAGTGGACATGCAACATATATATGTATATGCAAATAATTTATTAGGTATATAGATGTTTGTATATAGTGAACAAATACATACATACATCCATATATATATATACACACACACACACACACACACACACACACACACACACACATATTATATATATATATATATATATATATATCAATTTTTAAAACTCTTAGCCATTTATTTTCTAATGGCTTAATGTGTGTGTGTGTATATATATGATCATATTTATATATATACATCTATGCGTATAATTATTAAATTATATACATACATATATATACATACATACATACATACATACATACATACATACATACATATATATATATATATATATATATATATATATATATATATATATATATATATATATATGAGTATACACTTTTATGAATTATTCATAAAGCGTATCATATATCTTTATGTATATTTCATAACTCTATTTATATAAATACACACACACATATATGTATGTATATATATACATACATACATACATATGTATGTATACATATATATACATACATGTATATGTATATACATATACATATACATACACACAAATACACACACACACACATGTATGTATATATATGTATACATACACACACACACACACACACATATGTATGTATATATATGTATACATACACACACACACACACACACACACACACACAATATGTGTGTGTGTGTGTGTGTGTGTGTGTGTGTGTGTAGTTATGAAATATACATAAAGATATAACAAGGGATAAAGTTTCTAAGAACAAGTAGGGTGCACTAGAGAAGAAGATCGAAGAAGAGAAGGAACCATTAGAGGGCTCCCCTCCTGAGCTATTTTATTTTCTATTTTATGTTTTACCTTCTGTGGGGTTAATTTTTTAGAGTTTTTTTCTTTTTGTTATTTCGATCCTAGGGGATTTCTACTCTTTTTATAAATATTTACCATAGTTCTTGGTCCCTGAAAAACCAAGTAGTTTACCCTATCAAATTAAAAAACAAAACCATAAATTTTACATTAAATTCCAAGTTATTAAATAAATACCATAACCACAATATTAATTTTATCTAAACATCAATTAATTATTTTTCAATCAATTAAAAATTGATTTAAACACATTATAAATCAATGAAATACATTATGATTTTCATATGAATGCATTTGTTCACTATATAAAAACATCTATGTATCTACTAAATTATCTACATATACATATATATTTTTTATGTCCACTTATATATATATATATATATATATATATATATATATATATATATATATATATATATATATATATATATATATATATATATATATATATATGGTCATATTTATATATACACATCTATGTGTGTGTGTGTGTGTGTGTGTGTGTGTGTATATATATATATATTTATGAATTATTCATAAAGAATATCGCTATGTCTTTATGTATATTACATACATACATACATGTGTGTGTGTGTGTGTGTGTGCGTGCGTGCATGCACATGCACACGCGCACATGTATATATACCTATATATATGTATATATGTATGTGTGTATGTATATATGTATATTTTGAGTTTAATCTTTATACTAAGCTCCCAACTTAAGAAAATGTTAATTCAATTTTAAACTAAAAAATATAATTCAAATTAACACTACATAACATTGAATGTCCCAATAAAATGTATTATGACATAAAACTCTAAATGTGAATACTATGTTTTGTATCATATGGTACATCAACTCATTGGAAACTATTCAACATGAATTTGATCCATTTATTAAACTCTCATTTTCTCTATATAGTTCAAACTTGAACTATTATTTATAAATGTCTAGGTCCAATCATTGTCCATATAATATAACACAACCAACTTAACAACTCACATAATCTTATGCAATTATCTTACATACACAACTATCTATTAATAAGATAAGTTAATCTTATAACTTATCTCTCTATTTTATATAATATTGTGTATGCATGCTCAACGATAAATAAAAAATCTACATGTATCATTATATACTATAAAACTAAGCCATTTTACCATTGTTTCACAATAAATCAACACATAGTCACAAGTTAAATAGACTAACACATTATTTTACCCATATACATTCTCTACTATTTCACAATATACTAAATGAAAAACTCATTTTTATACCATTTATTTCTACCATTAACTAAATGTCAAAACCTAATGATCTAAATACTAATTAATAGAACAGTAAAAAATCCATGTACAAAATAAATTATTCACTACCATATGTTATACAAATAATTCCCACATAGTCAAACTTGAACCAAAAGAACTTGAAAACATGAATTTATTTGTTAACAATTATTAATTCCAAGCCATTCCATACAACCATATAGTCATATCAATAATTCTAATTTATACACAACAATTTCATCATGTAAATGAATTAAACAACACAATGATATAAAAATCACAAAAATCCCATTTTCATTAAAATTGCTCAAATGAACCATATAAACAATAACAATAATTCTATACAGCCATATCTCAAACCAAATAACACATAGTCATATCATTGTTTGAATGAAATAAATAACACAACCATATTTAATATCCATAAAAGAAACATATTTTCATAATAGTGACCCTAATCACACATATTCATGTTATACTTGTGTCAAAATATTGATTGAATTATATGGCAATATTCCTCCTCCCACAAGGTTGAATCATTAATTCTCGTTAATGTTTATACATTATAAAATGACCATATTAAAAACCCTTTAATCATTTAACAAATAACCATATAACATCAACATAGATATTTAGGGTAAATCAAAAGAACAACCCTACCTCTTAAATGATTTTGAATAAGGTTTTCTTCTTTGAATACACAAAATAGTTACTTATTTATCTTCTATCTCCCCTTTGTCGACCATCACTTACTCAATTTTGAAAAACCCCTTCATATTTTATCATTTTCACAGCCATCTGCATGCCACCCAAAACCCCTAATTTCATGGTGAATCCTTGTCCTTCAATAAATCCCAATAATGACTTGCCATAAACACCAAAAATTCTTGGGATGACCAACAACTCTCAATTTTGACCCCCCAAAACAACATAGTCAACAAGTTATCTCCATAAAACTAACAGTCAAACCCTAGCTCCTTCCTCTTTGCATGGCTCAACCGAGCAAAAATAATGATAGCTCACCCAAATTAGGGTCGACAAAGTAATTTTCAATAAAAATAATTATTACTTTAATAATTCCATGCATATAACAACTATAAACATTACATAATATAAAGTTTCATGCCTAATTTAACCCCCTTTGGGTATTGAAAACCATGTCACTCTAGACACCATAATAGTCACATTCACCTAGTGTCTAGGTTTATTTAATGTTTATATAATCAACTTGTTGAATGAACTAAAAAATTTAATTTATTTCCATGTTATTTATAATATTTTTTGACAATACTTTTCTATTTATTTCTTAAAGGTACATGCCATTAAGGAGTCATGCAGTCATCAATTCACAAGTAAATCCATCTAAAAACACATATATAACTATAATATTCCACAACAGTCTCAATATCACAATCATAAGAATAATAAAAACTATAAATATGACCATAATAACATCTAATAATGGATAGAAAATAGTCAATAATATCAAGCACAAAATAATCAATCACAACTGAGATTAGAGCAAATATATAACCATTCACTCAAAAACAACATGAATTTAAATGTAATACATGGTGGGTACAAGATTCCTTGTCAAATCTCTCCACTCCTAACATAGTCATCTAATGCACCCACCTTGATGATACTTTCCCTCCATATCTAACTAAAGAGTGGATTATCTCCTGCATCCACCTCACAAATGTAAATGGTAGTTAGGTTGTAACAATAATAATCAATAAAAAAATACTAAAGCACAATAACACTAAATGAGTATGATCAATATACATATGAAACTCATGTACAACTAAATAACAAGTAATGAGTCACACAATAATCATTATATGTCTGTCCATACATCAAAATAGTTTGTTAAAACAATAATTAACCATCATAACCCCATTAATATCTATTTAATAAGTAAATTAAGTTTAGTGAGGAAATTAGGATGTAACATCTTTCCCTCATAAAATTAGTCATCATCCTGATGACACTTATTTCAAACCAAACTTCTAAAATTAAATAACACATAATAATAAATAAAATAACATCAATAAAAGATTTAAACAAATAAATGTGGAAACAACCTATATAACTCATCATAGTCCTCTAAAGTGGAACTATCCTCAAAATATTGGTCTCACTAGATCTTGCACAGTGACACTTCCCTATTATGAAAACAAAGTTTGTGAGTGTTAATTATTCTGACTGGTTCTAATGTGACCACCTTAAGATCCATAACCTATAAAGCATTTTAATTCAATATATGAGAAGGATCAGCTACATACTTTACAAAATAGGACACATGGAAAACATTATGCAAGAGAGATAGAGATAGTGATAAATAAAGCCTGTATGCTATAGGATTGAACACTTACAAGACCTCAAAGGGTCCCACATATCTTGGTGAAAGCTTTGCTGATTTACTAAAATTAAGCTAACTCTTCTAAAGGTTAATCCATAAAAATACTTTACCACCAACAAAATACTTTTTTGTTGTCCTTTTCAGATAAGCATAACTTTTCTATCTATCATTGGCCTCAACCAACCTTTAATTTATTGACTTGATCTACTCTTCCATCTCCACAAGCATTTTAGGACCAAAGACTACCCTATCTTCAAGCTTGTACCAATTGATTGGTGTTTGACACCTCCTTCCGTATAAAGCTTCTAATGGAGCCATCTTTAAATTTGATTTGCAAGGGTTATTAAAAGCAAACTCTACTAGTGGAAGATACTCCTCCCACTTTTATTACTGATCCATGTAATACATTCGAACAAGAACTTATAGAACTTGGTTTACTCTCTCTATTTATCCATCCATTTTTGGATGATATACAGTACTAAAATTTAACTGTGTGCCCAAATATAAATATCGAGTCAACCAAAACCTATATTTCATTCTTAGATATCGATAAAAACCCATGTAATAGGTATACCTCTTTCACAAATCTTTTCATAAGCATTGGTGCATCATCTATCAAATTACTTGGTATGAAGTGAGCTAACTTGGTTAGTTTGTCAACTACTACCAAGATCATGTCATGTTAGTTCTGAGATAATGACAAAACTTGGACAAAGTTCATACTAATTACTTGATACTTTCATTCTAGTATATCATGGAAATATAACAATCCTACCAGATGCACATGTTCAACCTTCACATATTGATAATCTAAACAACGTGATACAAAATCCACTACATCTTTTTTTATTCCCTTTCATAAATAGAGATGTCTTAGCTTAGACATGAGCTTAGTCACTCTAAGATGACCTAAATAAGGGGCATTATGTAATTATTTTAGCATCATACTCCTAAAATTCTCTCTATCAGGTACATACATTCTACCATTATACCTTAAAAGACCATCATTTTCTAATTTGGATACTTTAAACTTAGGGTCTTGAGCATCCTCTGACAAAACTTTACTAATTTTATCATATAATTCATCTCTAGAGGAGAATTTAATAACTTGATCACAAAAAGTACTCTTGATAATAGCCAAAGTTGTTATGTACCTTCTATGACTTAGGGCATCTACGAATCTATTTTCCTTACTCATGATGAAGCTAATATCAAAATCATAGTCAAATAATAAATCTAGTCATCATCTCTAATGAGAATTTAGGTTCAGTTAGGTGAAGATATATTTGAGCCCCAAATTTTCAATTTTGAGTTCAAACAACTTTCCCAATAGATAATGCCTCCAAACTTACAAGGCATGCACTATTGCAGTAAGTTCTAGGTGATGTGGGGAATAATTTGCCTCATATGACTTAAGCTTCCTAAAATCATATGCTACAACTAAACCATATTGCATAATAACTCCTCCAAGACCATCCCTAGATGCATCTATAATTACTGAGATTGACCATTAGGATCAGGAACACTTAGCATAGGTGCCAAAGTAAGCCCCCTTTTAGCTCATGAAAGGTTATTTGCACTAATCCAACCAAACAAAACTTTGATTCCTCTGCTAAAGAGAGGTGATTAGGTTAGCTATTTTTGAGAAATTTAGAACAAATTTCTTGTAATATCTTGTTAATCCCATAAAACTTCTCACTTCATGCACATTTTTAGGTGTTGGCCACTCCATTATGGTTCTTATCTTCACCAGATAAACTAAAATTCTATTTGCAGAGATAATCTACCCCAATATGGCACTTTCCTCTAAAAAAATGCGCATTTGGATAACTTACCATATAGTTTATGCTTTTAAAAACATTTCAAAACTAACTCCAGATGTTGTAGATGTTCTTCCTCATTTTTAGAATAAATAAAGATATCATCCAAAAAACTAACACAAATAGTCTAGGTAATCCCTAAACACACTGTTCATGAGATTCAGAAATGATTTCGAAGCATTTATTAACTTGAAAGGCAACATTGTAAATTCATAGTGTCTATACTATGTTTTGAATGATATTTTGGGAATATATTCTTCTTGGATTCTCAACTAGTGATACCCTACTCGAAGATATATCTTAGAGAAAACTATTTCCCTATGTATTTGATAAAAAATATCATCAATGTGAGGCATCAAATACCTATTATTGATTATCACCTTGTTCAACATCTTGTAATTAATACATAGGAGAAGAGTACCATCCTTATTTTTAACAAACAACATTGGTGCACCCCATGGTGACACACTTGGTCGAATTAACCCCTTAGATAAAAAATCCTATAGTTGATATTTCAACTCAACTAATTATATTATCATCATCTTGTAAGGTGCCTTGGATTTCCATTCTAAACTAGATATTATGTCAATTGAGAAATTAAGCTCTTGCTTGGGTGGTAAACCTAAAAATTTCTATGAAAACACATCCTAAAAGTTCATAAGAAAAATATAATCCTCAATGGATGATTCCTTAAATTCCTTAATTTCATTTATTTTAATAATAAATACCATGACATCCTTTTTTGTGAGCCTTCTTAAGATAAATTATAGAAATCTACCTAAGTTTAAACTCCCTTTTCTCACTTTGAATCTGAGTTTAATTCCAAAATCATCTTAACATTCTACCTTCTTAAGATATTAATCTACCTTAGCTTTATGCTTAATAAACCAATTTAATCATAAGATCACATCATATGATCCTAGTGTGTTAAATAAAGATATACCATCGATGTGAATTCAATTAATTTAATGTCAAATTCTAGTAAACACCTATCAAATTTGACCTTGGCTTCATTTCCATATTGCACTGAACATGCATTTTCCATTGAACTAGCTTTCCTAGACAACTTAGATAACATTTACAGACAAATAAAACATTTTGTAACTCTTGTGTCAATCAAAATGGAAACAGATTGACCAAAAATATTACCTGCAACCTCAATAGGTAAGACTTGAAAATCAACTTGATGATTGTTAATAGCCACATGGATTCTCTATTGAAAAGTTCCTTACTACATATTACCCTTAGCTTTACCTTATACTTTCCTTGAGTACATTATATGGCATAGTGATCACCCCCATAGATGAAACATTTTCTAGGTGGTCCTTTCCTTTTAATCTGTTGGTTTCCTTGGAACTAGTCTTGAAGCCACCATCCATTTTCTTGCTACCTAAGAAGTTATTGAATTTGACATTATGATTTTTGAACTAATTTTTGGAATTTTTGTTCCTTTCCTAGTTCTTCTTATTAAGAGTGGGTTTGGAACCTCCAAAATTCTTCTTGAACTTCTCTCTAACTTGAGCAAGAGACTTCAACTTTGACTCCTACTTAATGACCTTCTCAAATACCTGATTCATCATAGATGGCCCATGCACATCTACCTCACATCTAATTTGGGGTTTTAATCCCATAATGAACTTCTAGATGTAAAAAAATTCATCTACCTAATGTTGAGGAACATATTTTAGGAGTTTAATGAATTGTTCCCAGTATTTATTCACTAAAATATCTCTCTACTTTAGATTTTAAAAATCTAAAAGCTTTTAATCAAAATACAACTAAGGTAACCATCAAGATCTAAACAAAACCATGAATTTATTTCATGTGGTGCTAGTGGAGTTGAGGTTCATCTCGAGCTTATAATTTTTCCACCATGTTGTTTCTTATCTAAAAAGCTGATACACTCCCCAAACAACCTTGGTGACTTCAAAGTAATTAAGGATCTTAAAGTACTTCTCTATTTCTGTTAATAAAGCTTCTACACCATCCCCTAACAAAGTTCCATTGAAATTAGGATGATTAACTTTCTTCATGTCCCATGCAAGTTCTACATCTACTGGATCCCTCACATCCCATGGAACCTCATCATGCTTATGCTCTTGCTGAGATGGGTGCTCTTCAGGATATTTTTGATTGATTCCCTCAACATGGCCATGAACTTCTTATTTTAAGGCTGTGATTTAGTCCATAGTTTCATGCATGGTTGCAAGGATTTGATCCAACTTTGTATCTTTTTCTATGACAAATTAATTTGGATCTAATTGAGAATTATTGTTTTAAGTACCCTTACCTCTAGATCTATCATGCACCATTCTCCTTTCTAATTAATAGGAGAATATGAATATGTTAGCAGACTCATTAAGTCCTAGAGTTTGATCCTTAACTCTGATACCATAATGTTAAAACCCCACTAAATTTAACTTTAAAAATGTGATTTTTTTTAAAAATTTTACTTTAAATAATCTAAACCAGATTACTCTCAAAGATATTAAGATAGTTGATATTTAACTAAGTGCATATGTATTTATTACTTGATTATGATTCATTTAGATAATGATCAAATTAACAACATCAAGTAGTATTACATAGCCAATCCATCATAAATTGTATATCTATTGAATATTATCTCAACTAAATATTGAAAGTTTATATAATAGATTATACAATAAAGAAACCAATTGTTGAGTATTAAATATAAACATAGTATAATAATACAAAGATTTTACATTAGAGTGTGAATATAAATCTATAATTTATTTCATGGAACAAATGAGTATCCATAAAATCACCAATATATAAAATGTATTCATGAGTAAAATTCTTGTTGAATGTTGGAGGAGAGGGAGAGAATGATCAGAGTGATTTTACACACCAACCATGGACTATAGATCCCCTAAATAATTTTCCAACTAGAGAATGTTCCTCCCTTCTTGGATGAGCAGATGATAAAGGTGTAGGTATTGAGAAGTCAACTAAAACTCATGTGTTGTAAAATAGTCATCACATGAATCATATCATAAATAATTATATTCTAACATGATATCATGCATACATGCACATAAATCAAATAGGTGAAATGATAACTTTTTATTATAAACATTACTTTAGCCAAAGTTTTTATATAGTTTAAAGATCACATAGATCAATCATATTCACATACACACTCAATAAAATTTTATTTATTCTATGTATTAATGACTCTAAGTAAATGCATGAGAACCTTCTCACATAATTATTTCTTTAGTGTCATTAATACCGTAGTTTACTAAATAAGTCATATACAAGATTCCATATATTCTAATATAGATTTAAATAACAATACCACAATATTCAAATACAAAGGAAATAACATGAATTAATCACATGCTATATAATAAAAACATAAAACCTGTTGTTATAATTCTTAAGTTTCAATACAGACTAATATCTATTTCAAATAAGGCAATATTACAAGTAAATTAGCTACCGAACAACATTTATAATAGTTAAGTATTTACCATTTCATGTAAAATCCCCTTTTTTTATAAGTTTTATAATGAAAGTAAATATAACTAGAAATTTCATTAAATTCTAAGTTATTAAAAACTACCATAACCACAATATTAATATGATCTAAACATCAACTAATTATATTTAATCAATTAAAAATTGATTTAAACACATTATAAATCAATGAAATACATCACAATTTTAATATCAATACATTTATTCACTATATACAAACATCTATGTACCTACTAAATTATTCACATATACATATATATTTTATATGTCCTCTTTATATATATATATATATATATATATATATATATATATATATATATATTCATCAAGTTTTAAAACTCTTAGCCACTTAGTTCCTAATGGATATAAAACTCAATATATATATATATATAGTTTAATATTTATCATAAGCTCCCAACTTAAGAAAGTGTTAACTCAATTTTAAACCAAAAATATAATTCACATTAACACCACACAACACTGAATGTCCCAATAAAATGCATTGAGACATAAAACTCTAAATGTGAATAATCTGTTTTGTACCATATGATAAATCAACTCAGTAGAAAATATTCAACATGAATTTGACCCCTTTATTAAACACTTATGCTCTCTATATAGTTCAAACTTCAACTATTATTCATAAATGTCTAGGCCCAATCATTGTTTGTACAATCTAACACAACTAGCTTAACAACTTACATAATCTTATGCAAATTATATCACATGCACAACTGTTTATTAATAGGATAAGTTCATCTTATAACTTATATCTCTATTTATTATACTAATGTGTATATATGCTCAAAGATAAATAAAAAACCTACAAGTATCATTATATACTATATGACTAAGTCATTTTACCATTGTTTCACAGTCAAACAACACATAGTCATAAGTTAAATAGGCTAACACTATCTTTCCCCATACACATTCTTGACCATTTAACAATATACTAAATGACAAACTCAGTTTTATACCATTTATTTCTGCCATGGACTAAATTTTAAAACCCAATGATCTAAATAACTAAGTAAGAAAGCCAAAAATCCTTTGTTAATCATGAAATATACTGAGAGGGGGGGGGTGGATTAGTATATTATATATCTTTTATTTAATCTATTTTCTTCTCTTGAACCACTCAATCATACATTCAAGATATGCAATAAAACTAAAATAATAATTTGCACCACGAGAGAGAGAGAGAGAGAGAGAGAGAGAGAGAGAGAGAGAGAGAGAGAGAGAGAGAGAGAGAGAGAGAGAGAGAGAGAGAGAGAGAGAGAGAGAGAGAGAGAGAGAGAGAGAGAGAGAGAGAGACCAAATTTTTACGTGGAAACCCAAAGCGGGAAAAACCATGGCGACAATCTCAAGTATATGAATGAGCACCAACTCAAAATACAAAGTTTGCAAGCACCAAATTGCAAGAGCACCAACCCCTTTGCCAAGCACCAACACAACAACTATTTGTGAGCACCAACCCATAGGAGCACCAACCCCTCTTGTGTATAAAACACAACTATCTCTCAATGTTTCTTACTCAACAAATGATAGAAATATACAATATCTCCTACTTTTCTCTCTTCAAAAACAAATACAAACCATGCACTCTCTTGCATATTACAAATGGCTTCTTAAGCCTTTATTTATAGCTTTTCAAATGACCTTTGGCCTTCACCCTTTTTGACCCTTCAATCCTCATGGAAAATGGCACCAAACTTGCATGACCCTTCGTATTCTTTCATTTGAAAAGTCATATAGTGACCCTTCATAAGCAAAAGTGTCCTTTCCTCTTTTGTCTTTATCTTGGTGACTTTTCGTATTCCTTAAAGTGTCCCTTCATGAAAAAATGTGCCATACCTCTTTTGTCTTCACATGGTGACTCTTGGAATTCCTCAAGGTGACTCTTCATGAGAAAATGCATCCCATTCCTCTTTCATCATTTACCCCATGACTCTTTGACTTCTCCATGGGCCCTCTTTTGACTTATATACAACCAAAAATATATTCATTAATATTAAATAAATATTAACACACATTAGCCAATATATGAATATTAAAAACACCATTAAATGCAATGGGGCCTATATCACTAATAATGTTAGACATTTGACATCAATGACAATATTTACAACAATCTCCCCCTTTGTCATTGATGGTAACCTCAAACTGAAACTACCACATCCTAAAACTTGCACATACTACCATATGAAAAAAAACATACAGTAACTCCCCCTTACTTTAACAACTTGTATCTATTCCTTATACCTATTTTTTCACCTGTTCACCTATTATTCTTCCTATTTGACATCAATGGCAAAGGGCCTACCTGGAGCTAACACTTAGATCCCCCTCAACTGATGTTGAACTTCAATGGCAAGAAGTAAAAAAAATTACTCCCAACTTCTCTCATAGATACTCAAATGTGTCTTTTGTTAGTGCCTTTATTAAAATATCTGTAATCTATTATGTGGTACTGATATATTCCATCTTAACCTATTGATCTGCAACCTACTCTCTCAAGAAGTGATATCTAATGAGAACATGTTTTGTTCTTGAATGCATCACTAGATTCTTCAAAATATTTATAGCACTTATGTTATAAAAAAAATAGAAATAGGTTCATCATACTTTACCTTGATATCTTCCAAAGTTTGCTTCATCTAAAACACTTGAGTAAAACACAATACTACTGAAATATATTTTGCTTCAGTTGTAGAAAGTGATACTGAATTCTACTTCTTGCTTAGCCATGATACTAAGATATCACCAAGGAAGAAACCTCCTCCACTTGTACTCTTTCTATCATCCAAGCACCCTACCCAATCTGAATCTATATAAGCAACCAAAGTGAAATCTCTACCTGTGGGATACCATAATCTATAATCCAATGTCCCCTTGATATATCTAAATATTCTCTTCACCAACTAAACATGACTATCTTTTGGAGATGATCTGATATCTTGCAGCCATACCTATTACATGCATGATGTCTGGCCTTGATGCTATCAAATATAAAAGATTACCAATCATAGATCTATACAAAGATTGATCTGTAATAGGTGAATATTCATCTCTATTCACCTTATTTCCTATACACATTGGTGTGCCAATTGGTGCACAATCTTCAAAGCCAAATTTATTCAACATTTCCTTGGCATATTTACTTTGAGATATGAAAATTACTTTATTTGATTGAAATATTTACAATCCTAAGAAAAATGATAATTCTTCAAGCATAGACATCTCAAATTCGTTTTGCATTCCATCAAAAAATTCTTTTGTCATTTTTTCAATATTTCCTCCAAAAATGATATCATAAACACATACCACAACAATAAATTAATGCTCACCTTCTATTTTGATGTAGAGATTACTATCGGCAAATCCTCTCTTGAAACCTTGATCTTGTAGGTACTTATCAAGTATTGCATACCAAGCTCTAGGAGCTTGTTTCAATCCATACAATGCTTTCTTCAATCTGCATACATGGTTACTAATATTTGAGAGAAAAAATCCCTTAAGCTGCTCAATGTAGACCTCTTCTTCAATATTTCCATTCAGGAAGGTAGATTTGACATCCATTAGAAATAATTTGAAAATTTTAAACATTGCATATGCAAAAAATATTCTAATAGCCTCTAACCTTGCCACTGGTGCAAAATTTTCTTCAAAATCTATTCCCTCAATCTAAACATATTCTTTACATACTAATCTTGCTTTATTTTTGGTCACTTCTCCATTTTCATTCAACTTATTTCTATAAACCCATTTTGTTCCTATCACATTGTGATCTTTTGGTCTAGGCACTAATTTCCAAGTATCATTCTTTTATGTTTGATTTAATTATTCATCCATAGCCTTAACCCAATGATTATCATGTCTAGTTTTTGAAAAAAATTCTAGGCTAAATTTTGGATAACAAAGAGAAATTAGCTTGCTCAGATTCACTTACCATCATTCTTCTAGTGCGAATTCTTTCATTTATGTCCTTGATGATGTCACTTTCATTATTATTTCCTTGAACATATTTAGATGGAGTTTTTGTGCCCTTTTTCTCCTTCTCCTCATCTTCATTTGATTCTTCAAAACCTTCCTCTTCAATGATTTTAGGAATGTCTACTAGATCACTGATTCTTTATGTTACATCTTCTTCTATCCTGATACTTGTACTTTCAACAATTTTCTTGGTTCTTTTGTTATAATATTTATAAGCTTTAATTTTGAAAGAATAACCAAGAAATATACCTTCATCTACTCTGAATTCAAACTTACCAAGTTTTTCATCGATTCTCTTTATGAAGCATCTGCTATCGAAAACTCTAAAATAATCAACTATTATTGGTTTGTCTTTTCATAGCTTATAAGGAGTCTTATCACTATTAAATCTCAATAATGATCTATTTTGAATATGAACTACTATAGTAACTTCTTCTCTCTAATATTTATCTACTATCTTGGATTCATTTAGCATTGTCCTCACCATCTCTTGAACTATTCTATTTTTCCATTCAACTAATCCATTTTGTTATGGAGTTTTGACTACTAAATAATGTCTCTTTATTCCATGATCTTCATAAAACTCAATAAATTGATCTAACATGAATTCTCCTCCTCGATCTGATCTTAGACACTTAATCTTTAAACTAGTTTCATTCTCAACTAATACTTTGAATGCTTTAAAATATCTAAAAGCTTCTAATTTTTTCTTTAAAAACATTACCCAAGTCATATGTGAAAAATCATTAATAAGAAACATGAAATATTTCTCATCTTGAGTAATTTTATTTCTAATAGATCCACATAGGTCAGTGTGAACAAGCTCTAGCATCTGAGTTGTTGAGTACTCTTTTGTTTTGAACTGCCTTTTAGCCTGCTTCCCATGTTGACAAGGTTCATAAAGCGTGTCAGATGGATTTGTAATCTTTGGAAGATTTCTGACTACTTCCTTTTTACTGATGTTGACAAGATTATAAAAAATTATGTGCCCCATTCTCATAGACAAATTTACTCAATCTGACTCAAACAACATCTTTGACCTTTGATGTCTGATAACATATACAAGTTATTGCCTATTCTTTGAGCATCTACAACCAATACATCTGAATCTTTTCTTCTAATTTAAAAACCTTCCACATAAAAATTTAGTGTATGAACCTAATCATACATTTTACTTACATTCAAAATATTATTCTTAAGACCTTCTACATATAAAGCATTTTTAGTTTTAGTTCTACCATTATCCAAACTTAGTATACCTTTTCTAGCAATTCTAGTAGTAGTATTGTCTCCAAATTTCACTGTGTCACCATTGATCTTATTCAAGGTTATGAAATTGATCTTGTCTCCTATCATGTGCCTTAAACATCCACTATCAATGAACCATGTCTTTTCTTCATTTTTTGCATGCAAAGCTGTCTGCACCAACATAATTTTTTTAGGTTGTTTCTTTTACCAAGAACCTGCCTAAACTTTCTTCTAAATGAATGGAGCCTTAAAACTCTGTTCCTTCTTGACTAAATCAAAAACACTTCTACAGTACTAGTCTATGTGTTTGAATTTTTTGCACTTGTAACATATTATTGCCTCTTCATGAAAACCTAATAGAGGAGCAAAAGAGTTGTGGCTTTTGCTTGACTTTGCATGACTTTCCTTCTCTTTATTTTTGAAATTGTTAGCTCTTTTTCAACATTATAATTTCTTATGATCATATCCATTACAATAAAAATAGTAACCATAAAAATAAGACCTATTTATGTATCTTTGATCTGATTGCCTTTTGTATCTCTATTCCCTCTAGCCTTCTTTGTTTGAGATGTCCTTTGTATTATTAACATCTCCCCTTTTTATTGCTTCTTTTGTAAGAGCTTCAACATAGCTCTTTCCTTTTTCCTTGTATGTGAAAGTAGTGACCTCCTCTTCCTCTTTTTCAATTCCAATACCTGTCTTATCTGACATTGATCTTTTATTTTCTAATATCTTATTCAACATATTAGTACTATTCTCAAATTTTGAATCATTGGTTACTTTATCATTAATTGCTTTATTTGTTTTCTCAAGATCTGCTTTTAAAGAAGCAATTTCAATAACATACCTTTCACATTATTTACTTACTATTTTTAACTATGATGTTAGATATTCTTCATTCTTCTTAGCTTATTCAAAGTGTGCTTATAGATCTTTAATTATTTCCTTTGACTCCTTTTCATTTTTCTCGATCTAGAATTTTAATCTTCGATTCTTCTTTTCAAGAGTTTTTAACTCTTCTAAGGTACAAATGAGTTCTCCTTCTAGATTTATTTTAGCTTCACCCTATTCTTCTTCTTGATCATCTATACTTTTACTTACGAAGGCATCTTCATGTTTAGCCATAAATAGAATCTCTTCTTCTTCTAAGTTGTTAACTCAACTATCCTCGGTTGAGCTAGGATCTTTAGAATACAAACTCTTCTTCTCGAAGCCCTTCTTGAATTTACTTTTGAAATTCTTCTTGTATGTAGACTTTCCTTCTTCATTGTCATTATTACCCTTATTTAGGCATTTAGCTGCAAAATGTCCAATCTTTCCACAATTAAAACATTTAAAAGGTAATATTCCTTGATATTTACCTATGCCCTTTTTCAACTTGTGAATGAATAGAGGTCCATTGTCATCTTCATCATCACTAGAATTATCACTTGATTATTGAATTTTGGCCTTCTCTTTCTTTGATGTCTTGAAAGATACTTCTCTCTTTTAAGGTCTATCTTGTTTAGTTTGTATCTCATATATCGTAAGAATACCATGAATCTCATCCATCTTTAGCTTGGCTAAATTCTTCATATCTTCAATTGTTGAAACTTTTTCATCATATCTCAATGGTAGAGATATCAAAACCTTTTGAACCATAGTTTATTCTTTTAAATTTTCTCCAAGACCTTGAATCTGATTGACTATTTGATCAACTTGCAAGAGATAACTTGCTATATTTTTTCTTCTTCCATCTTCAAACTCTCAAACTATCTTCTGAAAGTCTGAAGCTTAGCTTACTAAACCTTTCCATCACCTTTGTAAATATTATCAAAATTTACCCAAGTTTTATGAGTATATTTACATTGCATAATTTTAATAAACTTTGATTCACATAAACCACATAAAATATCATTTAAAGCTTTAGCATTATTTTCACTCACCTTATTTTCTTCCAGAGTAGTTACAAGTGTCTGTGGATCTTTATATTTCTCCACCACTGCTTGCCATATGTCAAATCCAAGTGACCATAAAATAAGTCTTCATCCTTATGCTCCAAAAAACATAATTCATCCCATCAAACAAAGGTGCCTTATTTGTAGAAAACCTTCATGTGATCTAGCCATCATTCTTTCTTGATCTTCCTTCAAGTTGTAAAACTTTTTCAAAAAGAATCTGCTCTGATATGTTAAATACAAAATATAATGAGAGGGGGGGGGGTGAATCAGTATATTATATATCTATTATTTAATCTAATTTATTTTCTTTAACCACTCAATCATATATTCAAGATATGCAATAAAACTAAAATAATAATTTGCACCACACAAGAGAGAGAGAGAGAGAGAGACACCATATTTTTACGTGGAAACCCAAAGTGGGAAAAACCACAGAGAACAATCTCAATTATATGAATGAGCACCAAGTTGTAGGAGCACCAACCCCTTTTCCAAGCACCAATACAACAACTATTTGTGAGCACCAACCCCTCTTGTGTATAAATCACAAATATCTCTCAATGTTGCTTACTCAACAAATGATATAACTCTACAATATCTCCTTCTTTTCTCTCTTTGAAAACAAATACAAACCATACACTCTCTTATATATTACAAATGGCTTCTCAAGCCTTTATTTATAGCTTTTAAAATGACCTTTGGCCTTCACCCTTTGTGACCCTTGAATGCTCATGGAAAATGGCACCAAACTTGTATGACCCTTCGTATCCTTGCATTTGAAAAGTCATATGGTGAACCTTCATAAGTAAAAGCATCATTTCCTCTTTTGCATTTATCTTGGTGACTTTTTGTATTCCTCAAAGTGTCTCTTCATGGAAAAATGTGCCATAGCTCTTTTGTCTTCACATGGTGACTCTTGGGATTCCTCAAGGTGACTCTTCATGAGAAAATGTGTCCCATTCCTCTTTCATCTTTTACCCCGTGACTCTTTGAATTCTCCATGGGCCCTCTTTTGACTTATATGCAACCAAAAATATATTCATTAATATTAAATAAATATTAACACACAGTAGCCAAGATATGAATATTAGAAACACCATTAAATGCAATGGGGCCTATATCACCAATAATTCTACACCTTTGACATCAATGATAATATTTCCAACATCCTTATACAAAATAAACTATTCACTATCATATGTTATACAAATAATTCCCGCACAGTTAAACTTGACCCAAAAATACTTGAAAACCCAAATTCCTTTGTTAATATAATGAACTCCAAGCTATTCCATACAGCCACATAGTCATATCAATAATTTTAATTTATACACAACCATTTCATCATGTAAATGAATTAAATGATAGTGATATAACAATAAAAAAATGGAATTTTCATTCCAAATACCCTAATGAACCATATAAACAATAATAGTAATAATAATTATAATTCATTCATTAAATACTAACATGCATCTGTATCTCAAACCAAATAACACAAAATCATATCATCATTTAAATGAAATAAACAACATAGCCATATATTAACATCCACAAAAGAAACTCGCTTTCATGTCAGTTACCCTAATCACCCATATTCATGTTATACTTGTTTTGAATAATTGATTCAATTCCATGGGGAGATTCCTCTTCCCACAAGGTTGAATCCTTAACTCTCATTAAGGTTTATACATTCTAAAATGACTTTATTAAAAACCCCTCAATCATTTAACAAATAATCATATAACATCAACATAGATATTTAGGGTAAATCAAAAGAACCCTAACTTTTAAATTATTCTAAAGAAGGTTTTATTCCTTGATTGCACAAAATAGTTCCTTCTTTCTCTTCTATCTCCTCTCTATCAACCACTATCTACTTGATTTTGAAAAACCCCTACATATTTTATCATTTCCATAGTCATCTTCATGCCAGCCAAAACCCCTAATTTCATGTTGAATCATTATCCTTTAATAAATCCTAATAATGACTTGCCATAAACACCAAAAATTCTTGGCATGACCAACAACTCTCAATTTTGACCCCCCAAAATAACATAGTCAACAAGCTATTTCCACAAAACTAACAGTCGAAACCTAGCTCTTTCCTCTTTGAATGGTTAAATCGAGAAAAAATAATGATAGCTCACCCAAAGTAGGGTTGACAAAATAATTATAAATAAACATAATTATTACTTTAATAATTCAAATGAATATAACAACTATAATCATTAAACAATATAAAGTTTCATGCCTAATTTAACCCCCTTTTGGTATTAAAAACCATGTCACCCTAGACACCACATAGTCACATTCACCTAGTGTCTAGGTTTATTTATTATTTAGATGATGAACTTGTTAAATGAACTACAAACTATAATTTATTTCCATGCTATTTATAATATTGTCTGATGATGCATTTTTATGTTGATTGCTTACATGTACATTATAGTAAAGAGTCAAACAATCAACAATTCACAAGTAAAAACATATCAAAATACATATATAATTACAATATTATGCAATGGTATCAACATCATAATCATAATAACAATAAAAACTACAAATATAGCCAAAATAACATCTAATCATGGATCAAAACTAGTCAATAATATCAAGAACAAAACAACCAATCACAACTAAGATCAGAGAAAACATATAACCATTCACTTGAAAACAACATGCATTTAATTGTATTATGTGGTGTGTGCAGGGTTCCTTGTCAAATCTCTCCACTCCTAACATAGTCATTTGCTGCATGCTCCCTAATGATACTCTCCCTCCATATCTGTCTAGAAAGTGGACTATCTCCTGCATCCACCTCAAAAATGTAAATAGTAGTTAGCTCGTAACAATAATAATCAATAAAATGCTCTTAAAGCACAATAATATTAAATTATCATGATCAATATACATATGAAACTCATATACAACTAACCAAAAAGCAACAAGTCACATAATAATCATTATATGTTTGTTCATTCATCAACATAAATGAAAATAGTTTTCTACAATAGTAATTAACCATCATTAACCCCATTAATATCTATTTAATGAGAAAATAAAGTTTAGTAAATAAATCAGGATGTAACATCTAGAAGATTCCTTAAACTTCCTCTCCTTTTTTCTTTATCTATTTTAATGTGCATTCCCATTATCAAATTATTATGGATGGATTTGTCTATTGTTTCATATGATCATCAATATAATATTGCACATATTGAAATATTTAAAATATATCCATCACTTCCCTTGCCTTTAAACAAATATTATTTATCTTCACTTCTAACTTGTCTATATGATATTTAAAATCTTATGTTAGCTCCTTTAGCTTCTCCCCCTAAGCTCTTCTTTAGTAGGTTGTTTTTTAATAGAATCCATGTGGAATAGGTATAAAACTAACATTTCCAACTCTTCAAAGGTTTTTTTATCATTAAAACCCCCCTCATAAACATATGGTTTGTATATTTACACCAAATTCTTCAATCTTTGATACATATATGGTACCAAGACTCCTTTTTTATAGATAGGTGGATTTTATTCATATTTGTTTATAGTTTATTTCTTCTTGATTCAACTTATATCTGACATCTTAAATCTCCCTATCCATCATTAAAATCATTTTTATCATTTTCATGGCCAATTTTATCAAATTTGGCCCAAAAAATTTGTTGTCATTCTTCTTGGGTCAACCACTTTCACACCTTCCTCTTCCTCACTAGATTCATCATCTTATTCCTTTGTATTTACCATTATTTCACATGACTTCAAATTCTTTCTCCTAAATATGACTATAAAATATAATCTTTAATTATTCACTCACCTTAGAATGTATGGAATGTTGAAGGCCCTAGTGGGTTGGGTGGGGGGATTTACTAAGGATGAGGTTAATTTTGAGTCTATTGCACTCCCTCATCTCATCTTGGATGCACCATGTTATACCCTAATTTTCACTTTTCTAAAATAAGAAATACCTTATTTTTATGGACAAAGTGTATGATTCTTAGGACCTAATAAATTATAATTTATTTAGTATGCTTATATTAAAGTACGTTGTGTTGAAAAAAATAGTTCTAGATGGCATGAAAGTTGATTAGGATAATTATTTGTAGGATGATCTAGGCATTTATTTTCCCATCAATGAGAATAATCTAATGGAAATAAGGATGGTTGATTAGACAAGTCTATTGGGAGAGTTCTTTCCTCTAAACACCTCTCTTAAAAATTTCAATGAGCCCTGGATTGAAGGATTTCTTGTTTTTAATTTATGTTTTTGGGTTGCTAGTAGCTATTTTAGTATGAGTATACTATTTTTAGTGACTTTATAAGCTCGTTATTTTATGCTTTCATCACTTTCTTCTACTTTATACTAGGTTTTGCATTATTAGCTTGGCCACAACTTTTTTATAAAATATTTATCATTTCTTATGTACTCATGTGAGGGCCCCTTAACCCTCATTTAAATAAATAAAAAATTAACATGCATTACTTATCACATTCTATGTATAATCATCCTCAAATACATTCTATAAGATCATAAATTAATTACCAGACTCCTATCTATTTTCAGATGTGTTCTCCCAACTTCCAACACTTCATCAAGCTATTTATACTCTTAATGCATGAAATATCTTATAATTCACCTTGAATGCCTCCCATTTTTATTTGTTGGGTTCATATTGTCTAACCTCTTATTGAGCTGCATCTCTTATCTCAGTGTTTACTCCTTCCCTTGTTTATTAAATTCTTGCTTCCACATGCAACACTTTTTATACATAATTATCATTCTATTTAGTTATATTTGTATCTAATTTCACATCAGCTCCTTATCTTTGTGGGATTTACATAGAAACTAGTGAGATTGGGCATAAAATACCTTGGCTAAATGAACTTGTTAGATGAGGAGCTTGTCATCTCATACTAGCAACAATAATTTCTCATTGTCTAGGTTCTCTAATACTTCCTTGTGTAACTATGTAATAATAGTTATTCTCATTGATTCTTGACTTGGAATTCTTGTTTTAGTTTCTATAATAATAGTTATCCCTCCCCTAAGTCCTCCTTGAGTATGAGTTGGTTATTTTTCAACACCCCCTCCTATTCTTCCCAACAAATTCATAGTAGTCCTTTCAGTGCATATACATAGGGTTCATTAATATTAGGTATATCATCAAAATAAGATGAATTTACCTTAGGTTATATTAACTACCACATGTCACAAAATGAGTACCATCAATTGGGTCATTTTTATGTTGTTCTCATTTTCTATTTAGTTTTCCCTATGTGATGTTAAAATGGAAAAAAAATGTCTCTAATATTAGTGCCAACTTAGTGCCACCTTTTCACCACTAAGAAAAAATTAAATTAAGGATAAATCAATTTCCTTATTCACATAATAAAAATTAGGCCACGTCATGAACTCCTTTTACCATGGGTACACAGAATAATTTATATTTTTAGTGGAATATAAGAGTTAAAAAATTCAAACTAAAAATAATAAGGTTGATTTTTGGGACAATAATGCAAGGAATTTATTTTTGTCACATGATTTTTTAAATAATAAAAAATTAATTTCTTTAAAAGTTTACAAAATTGAATAGCTAGGTAGAGACATAATTTTGGTGTAAGCCAGAAATTGTTTAAACATTTCATCTTTTGTATTATATATAGTATGTCATCACCAAGTACATATCAATCATCCTCTATACAAAGATATCTTCTTATGTATCATGGTCAACTTTTCAAGAACAAATCTCTTCATCAACAAGTATACCTATATCATATGATTTTGTATGTAATCTTAGAATTACATATATAATTTTGATTTTGTGTTAATATTTATTTCAATATTTTTATGGTATCAATACACACACACACACACACACACACACACACACACACACACACACACACACACACACATACACATTTTTATGGTATCAATATATGTATAAATGTATGTATATATATTTATATATATATATATATATATATATATATGTATATATATATATATATATATATATATATATATATATATATGTATACATATATGTATATATGTATATATATATATGTATATATGTATATATATATATACATATATATGTATATATATACATATATATATACATATATATACATATATATACATATATATATATATATATATATATATGTATATATATATATATATATGTATATATGTATATATATACAACCTCGTCAAGATGTTCCACTTCAAATATGATAGTGGGGGCATATTTGGCTAGATCTATTACCTTATGTAGGCCATTCTTCCTTGACCGTGAAGCTACATCCTTAAAAGAAGCTTTCAATTTTCCACCTAAAAATCTTCCATCATTGAAACCATGTTGATCTTTTGGTATCTCTACCTCTCAGACCCCAATCTAGTCTAAACCTAGAACCTCAATAGGAGAGGCAGGTTGTTCTTCAGCTTTTGGTGCCAATTTACCTTCCTAAATCAACTTGCATACCCTTTAAACCCTATATTCATGTCCCTATTTTGGCTCTAGCTAAAGATACTATCATATTTCTTGATCTGTGTATTTTTCATTGATGTCCTCTATTTTATTTGTACTACTACCCCTATGTTTAAATATTTTTAAAATTTATATATTATTATCTAATATTATCATATATATTATATTATTAATTATTATAATACTAGTATACATATCTTAGACAAGTCTATGTAAAATACGGTGATGGATATCATTTTAAAGGTGCCTATATTTATTCCTTCAATAAAAAATCTAGGTATATCCAATTATATTGATGAAGAGCTGGGATTTAGGATAGAAATCCATTGAAAAGAAGACATGTAGAGTCTTTGAAGGTTTCTTTTTAAGATGGATCTATATATTATCTGTGAAGGTAACACAAAGAGTAGTAGGGATGATGTGCATATATCTTAAATATAATTTCAAATATGACTGCAAATATCTTAACTATAATTTGAAATCTTACATTTTTAAATTTTATTTACTTATTTCACTCCATTTTTGTGTTTTTTTTTTCCTATGTTTATATATATAAAACAATGTGTGGATTGTTAATTTTTATGTTTTTTCATATATATATATATATATATATAATTATCAATATAATTAATATGAATAATGTATTGTGTGTGTGTGTGTGTGTGTGTGTGTGTGTGTGTGTGTGTGTGTGTGTCTACACACACACACACACACACACACACACACACACACACACACACACACACACACACACACACACACACACACACACACACACACACACACACACATACACATATTTTTATGGTATCAATATGTGTGTGTGTGTGTGTGTGTGTGTGTGTGTGTTCCATTTTTTAATATGGGGAGAGTCATCACAACCTTGTTATTAATGCAGGGTTTGACATAAAAGAAGAAAAAAGGAGGAGGACACATTGGCAAAATACCTCTTGCACTAGAAAATCATTTCTTTGAGGTAAATGAAGTTTTTTATATTTTATCCTCAAATTAAACCATATTAATGTTGGTGTGTGTGTGTATTACACTAATATTAAGTTAATTTGAATGTATAGGTTAATAAATATTCAAATATTGACAATGATGTTCAAATTTAACCTTAACCAACAAAAAATACAAATTACATATTATCAATGTGCCATTCTAAAGATGAAATACACCTTCATAAAATTACAAGGAGTAATAGAGAATGCCTTCAAGTAATTTATTTAGGATAAATATTGTGGTGATGAAATAAAAAAATACCTTTTATTGGAACTTTTGATGAAGATGTTCAAATACAAAAGGTTGGAATTGAACTTTAATGTATGGTAGACCATTTATTTTATACTATTTATGATGATCATGATCATATAATGGTGATGTGGAGGATAAAGTTGGTGATGATTATCATGAAGAACCCAAAGTGGATGTTAATCTTGAGGAAATTGAACAAGATGGATTCTTTTAGAAAAATATAAAACTCCTTTGTTTATGTCAAGATTATCTAGAACATCAATTTTATGTGCTATATTATTATTTATGGACTTGAAATCAAGGATTGGTTAGTCAAACATTAGTGTTAATGATTTATTTAGGTTATTTTATAGTTCCATAATTATATATTATGTTTAATATATATTATGTTAGTCTTATATTATGTGTAATTTATCTTTACTTTTTGTGTTTTTAATTGTAGCATACTAAAAAATAGTTTGTTACTTGAAAATAACATATTTTTATCCTCATATTGGGAGGCACAACAAATATCATCAAATTTATGTGTTATCTATGTAAATTATGATGCATGAAAAAAATGATTTTATTCTATTTATAAAGGAATATGATCACTTTTTGAGATATCCCAAATGTGAGGAACCATGATATTGACTAAGAGTAAAAGGTGACACCATTCCAAATAAGGTATTATGACATTTTCCAACAATCCTAGATTCTAGAATATTTTTTTGTTGTGAGCCACTTGTATACTTAAATTCATGAGATTATAAGAATAAATTTAGTGATGGAGTTTGACATGTTACTTTGGATTAAAATGAAATGAACCACTTTGAGTGATTATGGCCTAAAAAATACAAAGATAAGTCACGTAGTGTATGACTTGGTTTGGCAATGGATGGTGTTAACTCCTTTTCCAATATGCAAACTAGTTACATCATTTAGAATAGTGTTGATAATTAATAATATTCCTCCATGGTTGATTATCTGTAATTATCATTTAATGTTGTAGTTATTGGTGTCTAGTAATCATCAAGTAAAAATATGCATGTCTACCTTGAAATTATAATTGATGATTTACAAGCATTATGGGATGGAATTATAATGCATGACTTTTCAAAACCTATTGGTCAAATACAATTAACGTATTATGGTACATTATGTTGGACTATTCATGATTTTATTGGGATGGTTATTTTTTCAAATATTTATCATATGTCAAAATTTTAAATTAAAAGATCATATATATATTCGTGTTTATTCATATTATTTACTAAGTTTGTAATTTCTTTCTATTTGTAATTATTTTAATAAAATGAAGTATGTATATCCAAGGTGTGATGAAAAAATATGTGGAAGGTCCTATAGATATCTCAAAAATATTTTATATGACCATTGAAAGTTCTTGTTGATGGAACATGAATACCATGTTAAAAAGAAAATCAAGTTCGATAGAAAACTTGATACTAAACAACTTCTAAAGATTATGTCACCTGGGGATTGGTATGAAGCCTTCACATAACCATGCATATTATCAAATGTTGTAATCTCTAGATATTGGTGGAGATATTGATTATGGACTATCAATAATTAGTGAAATAATTAAAATGCCAGAAGGAATGAAGAAATTATATATATTTTATAATTTCCCATATTGGGATAATTTATTAGTTGAGACTATTTTGGATCCATTACATATATCTAATAATCCAATAATTTATATGTGTAATCACATCTATAGTAAATAAAAAAGACACTATAAGTTCTAAAGCATATCTAAAATCTAGTGGAACAAATAAGTGTCTTAAGAAATAAGGAGGTGCTCCATGGATATTAACTAAAGAGCAAGTTAATTTTGTGACTTAAATAATGTGAGATATTCACACACAAAAGGGATATGGGTCCTTAATTAATCATGTATTCACCACTAATGGACACATAACATGCCTTAAAACATATTCGTGCATAACATTTTGAAGGTAATTTACATGTTTTTTGCCTTAAAATAGGGATTTAATTTAAAAACATTAGAATTATTATTTTTAATTCATGTGACATATATTTACCTTGGAAATAAGTGGGTAATATTGTAATATTATACTTGACCTACTAAATGAACTATATTTAATTTCAAAATTTTAGAGGTAATATGATTTTAATTCTCAATTACAACTCAATTAATTTTATGAGAAACATTAGAGTAACTTGCATGACTAACATTGTTTTTAAAATTGTTGGCTATCTTAAAAAGAGATATCTATAATAAGGATTGAGTAGGGGAAATTAAATATTGTATATATAGTTTAAAAACTATAATATGAACTTCCTACCTCCCTTATGGTCTCTATAATCCATATATTAGTGAGTTTGGTTGATGATCTTTAAATGACAGTTATAGTCAACATGTGATGGATGTTTTGGCCAAAGAGGTACATAAAGAATTTAAAGGGATTTTTAAATTAGTTATAACATAGATAGAGCTCTATGGAATAAGGATACATTATTAAAGAAACACTTTTATACATGTTGAAATTTCTTGTAGAGGAAGTTTCAAAAATTCCATGAATTTGAGATGTTGATCATGGAAATGAAAAATTAGAGGACAACCTTCTTGCAAAAGGAAAATCTATGAAACTTGGTATGTATTAAAATTCATAAAAAACATATATAATGTATGATTAGTGTGTGTTTTTAATAACTAATTTACTTATTTACATTTGTAAATATCATGTCCTATTGATAAATACTTTGAAGAGTAATTCATACTTTTCAATACTTTAGAAATTGTGGTGTATCTTTAAAAACATGAAGAAGATATGACTAACCATAATATACAAATGGTTGATTACAGATAATGCCATAAATACAAACCACCCACACCTGGGCTACATAAACCATTACCAAACTAAACTATTGTTTAATATACAAGTTCACATTTAAAGAATATTCATTCCATAAATCCAAGGATAATCACACATGATGCATTAGATGTAGGCAAAGATGTGAAGGTTCAATAAATTGTAAGAACAATTTTAAAATAAGTGCATAATTTATTTAAATTTAATTAATACTTTTATAAATTATATGACATAATATTTATGATTTAACATCTCACAATGTGGACATACTATAAATATTTCTATGTGGAAAACATTGACAAGAGAAGGGTCACTTATTATTGTGGAGTTGATGTTCCTTTTGAATAGGCCAATCGATCAAATACAAATGATAGTGTCTAATGATAATTGTATTATGTTGGTAAGATAGAATAAATAATCAAGCTTTAATATATAATTTTTTAATCTATTACATTTAAGTGTACATGGTACCCTTCTATTGATAATAGATATTAAAAACTAGACACTAAAAACGGTATTTATTAAGTAGACTTTAATAAAGCATTGCCTGAGAGGAAAGAGTAATATATGTTTCCTTAACATTGTGATCATATATTAATTTTTGAAAATTTTCATATGTACATATTATAAGGAATTAATGTTTCAATACGTAAGAAAAATAATAATACGATTGTATGTAAATAGTGAGTTATTGAGACAACTCATGTAAATAGGTTTGGTGGAGAATCATATGAAGATTTAGAAAGATCCTAGGGGTTTCTTGATAATCTAAGAGTCACTATTTTTAAGAGTGAAACCAAATATATATTTGTAATTGTTATTTATTTGAATAATAAAGTTTATTTTGTGTTAAATTACTCCAAATTATACATTTGGTATTAGAGCAGTTTTCTTATCCCTTTGATGAAAACATTATAAATTATTAAAGATTAGTTATATTTTTCATCACCCCTATGGATGAGGGAGAATAATTTATGATGAGTTTTATAACATAAATTAAATTTGTTTCTTTATTTCCATTATTTTAGTTTCTTGGGTGATTAAAATAATATAAATAAGAGAATTTAGGCACAAAATAAAGTTTGGAATAGCTATATATTAAAGGAATGTCAAAAGTCATGGAAAAATATATTTGGTCGATGAGTTTTAGGATACAAGCAACATGTAAAATTATTTATTGAATTTTCTTGCTTTCCATAATCACATGACTACTATTGAAGATGACAACTAGTCAATTTTCAGCTTTAACAAAGTTAACATATATGAATTTGATTCATTTCTCAAAGACTTTCCTTCTCTCAAGGATGTTAGAATACATAAAAACTATTGTTACACACTCTATATTATTGAGGTTGCATTCTCTCTTATTCAAAATAATGTAAAACACTATCCCTACAAGTATGTTTTTATAGATAATATTTTTTGTGGCAAGATTATGATACGGGAATGTTTAAATGAAGATACACAATGTGTATTTATTGTTGATAAGATATTTATGGAAACATCAAATAAATCTAGAGGTGAATGCTCATTTTCCAACATAACCATTCTATCCACTAGCAAGTTTTAATAAATTTGTTCAAATTATCCCTTCGTGCTTAAAATATTCCATTAAATGTACATGGAGTGGCATTGTATCAAAAAAAAATATGATTTCTATGCTTCAAACTAATTTTTGTTTATGTGGAGATGGTATTTATCATAATTTTTCCCATAGGATAAGGAAGAATAAAATAAAATTGTTGACTATGTGAAAAAGGTTTCAAATAGTACTAAATGTGGATTTTTGACAACTAATCGTGATATCTTCAGTACAAAGGTTTTGGGATGTTTAACATGCATTAATTTGCCTAGATTCAATTTAGTTTATTTTTAAGGATTATAATAATCATTATCATATAGGTTATATTATTTATATTACGTGTAGTTTTTTTTAGTCACTAGGATAAAATTATTGAGTAGATATGTTCAATTATAAGGTTAGTTTGTTTTTTGTGGTCCATTTAATGACTTATGTTTTTGATCAATTTTTTCATTATAGGATAATTTTGTCTAAAATACATTTAAAATTGTTTATTGTATTATTAATCAAGCATTAGATAATTTGATAAAATTGTCAATTTCTTGGTATCGATGTGTCATTATTACTAATAAAAAATTTTGGTTAGTCATTAGTGTAGTTGTCATTATCCATATCCTATGTCGTTAGTTGATGTCCAAAAGTCAAAAAATTTCCTTATAAATTGTAAAGGATACATTTTTAGTGGAAACCAACATCCAACACAATATGTATTACTAACTTGTGTGAGGAAATTTTTATCAATAATAACATATACATGTGCTTCAAGTTCTATTTGACTGAGTGATTAACATTCAAATGAAGATTAAAGGCAACATAGGAAGGAGGTCTAATAATAACCTCTTGTTAGCCAAATTTTGATAAAATTTATGAAAGTCTCATATTTTAAAGAGATTTTTTTTAGGACAAGAAGAGATTTAAGATAAAATCAATATGGATGGTTGCATAGATAGTTCAAGAGTATTAAAATTCAAGATTTTGGGAAAAGGGGTCTGGGAACTCTAGAATTCAACTTAGGAGCTACACCTTTATTATGGGTCCAAGATAGCTTGATGGAGTTATACCTAGTTGAAATATTATTTTTAGAGAAAAGAATATGAATAATTTTTGTGAATTAATTTATCCCATGTTCACACTAAAAGATGAAATGTTAGGGATTAGCATTTCAATATGTGAGAAAAATAATAATATGATTTTTCATAAATAATGAGTTGTTGAGACAACTCATGTAAATAGGTTTGGTGGAGAATAATATGGATATTTAGCAAGATCCCAGGGGTTTATTGATAAGGTAAGACTCCTTATTTTTATGAGTGTAATAAAATATATATTTGTAAGAGGTATTATTAATTTAAATAATGAAGTTTATTTTATGTTAAACTGATCCAAATTATACATGTCTTCTCCTTTTTCATGCACACATTATTCATATGTAGGTCTTATTTTTCATGTTCAAAATTTAATATGTACATTTGTATCAGGTATTAACCTTTACTATAACTATGTTTATGTAGGTCTTTTTCTCTCCTGATATAGAGAAGTAAGGTAATCGGTAGTTTGTATTGCATTATAAGCTAAGGATGAGACATGTTGTTGATGAAAAAATAGTTGTGACATAAGAATCATGGTGAAGGAATAATTTTATTAGTATAAATGATCAAGATGACCAAATTGAAAATATGACCCTAAAAAATGATCAATATCTTCAAGATGATTAAGTTTATGAAGTTGGAGATCATGATGATCAACTTGGTGAAGTTGATTTTGAAGATGACAAAGTTCACAAAAGTGAAGTTGATGAAATTGATGAAAGTGAAGTTGATGAAGTTGGTGAAGTTGTAGATAAGGAAGAGGTAGATAAATTAAACATCCCAATAGGAAGATATTATGATAATGGATGGGATATATATATATATATATATATATATATATATATATATATATATATATATATATATATATGTATATATATATATATATATACATATATATATATAGACAAGAAGATGAAGGAAAAAGTAATATTAATTATAAATCCAATTCATGTAACTAATGAAGAGTAAGAGGAAATACATAATTATCAACACAAATAGTTTAAAGATTAATAAAAATGTATTTTAGTAAGGATTTTGGACAATCAAATGTCTAAAAATCAAGTGCAATTAATTTTTTGGGTGTCTTTCTTTTCATAATTTTATAAAACGTTTGCTATAATGCACAAAAAGTTATAATATTTAATTATAATTAAAATATTGAAAATATATATTGTTTTTATTTTTATTTTTTATTACTTATCACTTTTAAATAGATTTCTGAACTAGATCTAATGCACATAAGGGGCCTAATCCTCAAGAACCACTAAACCACACAAACAACCGACATCGACCTAATCCTCGAGAACCACTAAACCATACAAACAACCAACATCAACCACTAATCCACACATATGGCCACTACTGGTCATGAAACCAACATAAATGACCATAACGACCTCAAATTCCCAATGACAGTTGAATATGGTTGGAGCTAGACACAATCAAACCACTTAACCAACCCTTCTACATCTCACATATATATATATATATATATATATATATATACACACACACACACACACACACACACATACATATATATATATATATATACATACATACATATATGTACATATACATATACATATACATATACATATATATATACATATACATATATATATATATATATACACATATATATATACATATATATATATATACATATGTATATATATACATATATATATATATATATATATACATATATACATATATATATATACATATATATATATATATATATATATATATATACATATATATATATATATATATATATATATATATATATATATATATATATATATATCAATGAGATGTAGAAGGGTTGGTTAAGTGGATAATCACTTTTGCCCAAATCTAAGAGCTACATATGGGACACAATAGAGTGATCAATCCCGAAGAATAACTCAACCAACACAAACAAATATTGAAATCATAAAGTCAACTCAAATGACCACATCCAACCTAAAAGTGCCTAATGAGATTCGAACCTAGGTGGGACTGGACACAACCATCCCACTTACCGACCCATCTACATCTTTTTGCATATAAATATATATTATTAATTTTATAATATTTTTATTAATAAATATTATAATCACAATATAATAATTTTATATAATAAAATAATAATAAAAATCAATCAAAAATTATAATATTTAGTTAATAAATATTTCATTTCATCTATTTTATATTATATTATACTCAAATGTGACTACAGGCATTATATATTAAAAAATTATGGGGGTGACATGAAATTCTAACAATTTGTGTGATTTTTGCTTCACATAAACCCTTGAAACTAGAAACATAAAGTGGGAGGGCTAAATAGCCATCCACTTTATTATTTCATTTTGACAGACAATGACAAGAGAAGAAAGGGAAATGAGAATGTGATAGGAGAAAGGTAAAGGAAAAAGGGAGGAAAATGGGAGAGGATAAAGGGACAAGAAAGAAAGAGGGACAAAAAATAGGAGTGAGGAGAAAAACAAATAATGGCATACCAACATAGTCATGGAGCAAAAGTAAGACCTCCAATGCAAGTAAGACATTGAGTGCCAATAAAGGAAGAAGAAGAGGACTATGTGGAGCCCTTTACAAAATTATAAATTATAGGTATACCAATACATTTTTTACCTAAATTTTGTCAAAATTTATACAAACCCTAGGAATTAAAATATTGAATAAATTGTGGTAAAAACCCACATAATAAATTGTAGGAAATAAACCATGGTTATTACTAGCAAATTGATAATAATAAACTCTATTTATTTAATGAAAAATAAATTATAGGAAATAAACTATATATAAAAAAAATCTTTAGGGTAGCCCATTGACAACAATAAACCCTAGGTCTATATCTCCTTTTTTTTAGCTCAAGCTGAGTGGATTTTGGAAACTTCATTTTATTGAATACCTATAATCTTTCCATCAAACCCATTTGTGATTTTTTTCATAGCCATGGCATTCAATGAGAGGACATATAGACTAGGGAATTTATTTGGAAAGCCTTAAAAAAAATTATAGAACTTTTTGTGCATACCTTAAAATCAATTCATTTTATAAACTATTTTTTTCTTTAAGGTAATTTATCAAAAAAAATTATTTAACACTTCATGGTTGTGTACATTTTGTCAAACCCTAGTGTAGCATGGAAACAACAAAAATATAGGACTATAATAATTCCTCTTATGATTTTTTATAATCTCAGGTGTATTATACGCTACTTTTTTCACTATTCATGTAGTATTAAATTTAAAAAATGGCTACAAATGTAAAATATTAAACTTGAAAAATACTTAATTTTATGTAATCTTGTGTGCATTCCATGTTGTTTTAAATCCTTCACATTTTTTTTATATATTAGAGATGTGTTGCCACTAAAATGACATCTTTCTTTACTAGTATTATTAGGAGGGCATTAGATACCTTTTTCTGTGGTGGCTCTAGCATTTATGATTTGACATAACATGATATGGAGGATGATTTTGACAAGGCTTATGAGCTACCTCTGCACTCTCCCATGAGTGGATATCCCTCGACTTCTATGCACCCACTATAAAGGTAAAAATTAAATTTCTTCTATAATAAAAAAAATATTCTCATTGAAAAATTATAATTATATAACTTTATAATGACATATATACTAGTTATAGGGACTTACAAGAGTTGGATGACAAAGATCATCATGATATTACGAGTGGACATCCCTCAAGCTCTAGGGACCTAACACAAAGGTATAAATTTATAGTTTATTTTTTATTTAAAAAATATTTATTTTCATTAATTAGTTCTAATACAACTTGATTATGATAAATATACTTCCAATATAGATTGATGGGAGGATGATGGTGTAAGGAGGAGTAAATGTCCATAGATTTCCATAATTCATTTTTTAATGATTTTTTTCATTGAACAATTATAATATAGATTGATAATGATAGCTCTATTTCCCATATTGAATTATGAGATGATGAGGGTTTTGGGAGGAGAAGACATTCTTTATCTACTACCAGGGACTCCCAAAGAGGTATAAATTTATGTTTTGTTATCTCTCTTTATCTCTCTACAAATTCCATTATGCCAAAGGAGGGTAATTAGATTAAAATAGTTTTTTTGATCACTTCTAGGGAAGAGGAGGATGAAACCCTTACTTGATATATTCCATTCACACACCACATAAATGCACAAAGGTCTAATTCCAAGTGTGTGGGATACATGGTTTGCAATGCTACTTAGACGGTTGTTTGAATCCATCACTTTTGTTTTCTTTTGGAGTGTGAAAGCTATGTCAAAGTGAACATTTTTCCATTGTAACATGTTCAACCCTGTAGATATAAAAATCAAAGGTATAATCACAATCAAGAAGACATAGTGCACAAGCACCAAAAAACCTAAATTGGGAAACCCTATAGAGACACACTCAGTGGTACAAGGATAAGATCAAAGGATTACAAATGATAATCCCATATATGTAGAGGTTCATATCAAAGCAGTGCATAGGTCCAAAAACTTAGGAGTAGGTCAAGTAAAATCAACATAATAAAAACATAGACATACATACATATATATATATATATATATATATATATACATATATATATATACATATATACATATATATATATACATACATACATATATATATATATATATATATACATATATATACATATATATATATATATATATATATATATATATATATATATATATATATATATATATATATAGGTGTGATCATTTATTAACCTCTTTTTCAATTACAATGCATTATTTTAGCTTTCATTTGTGACACTTGGGCTTGTTTTCATTACCTATACTCTTAGATATATCTAAATTATGTATTTTAGTTGTATACATAACCTCTTAGATAGATCAAAATTTTGTATTTTGGTTGTATAATCTTAGGTATATTTAATTTCAGCTTGTTTATACCTAATTTTTTGTAATACACATACTTAGGGAAAACATAAACAATAAACCTTGAATCTTTAAAATTCTCAACTTAGTTTTTTATATAGCCCTCTTTTCCTACACTTTCATGTCTAATTTAATATATGATTTATTTTCGTGCTTGATTTATCTCAAATCCAAAATTTTATTTAGGTATATACATCATACCAATTTTTACCTAGGGTTTGATTCTTACTTACATTCAACCTAGGTTTTGTAAACCCTCATCTTCTTAAGGTTTGATCAATACTTCCAAATCTATTCTTTATATTTTAAACCTAGGTTATAGATATCCCTTTCATCTATTAAGGCCCTCATAACCTTTGAATATTAATTACTTAACATTTATCATGATGAAAATTTATTAAATAAATAAATGTGTTATGTCTTTTATAGATGCTAAAATGTAAAATGCCACATTTTAAAATAAAAATAGTTTAATGATTATGCATTTAAAATTTTAGATAAATCATTATTATAAACCTTGATTTTATGTGTGAATTTTTAGGAAAATATAAAAAGTTCTTGAATACAAACACCTTTCATAATAACATCCCTAGAAATATTGAATACAAACACATTTATAAATAACATGCCTATGGTGTGTGCTTGTAATCCTGAGATGTTTATGCTTTGTGAAATATTTTTTACTCTAATGGATATGCAAGGTATTATGTCAACATTGATTATCAATGGTAAGGATTAAACCTTGAACATAGCTATTAAGAATACAACCACCGCTACACATGAGACACTCACCATGATTTATATTTTAGGAAACTTATAGATGCAAATGCATAATATATCACTTTATCAAGAATCATATGAATCTAACCATAGGGTTAATATTATGTATTCCAATCCTATTTAGGTTAACATTTTAGATATACCTTTTCCTTATGACTTTATTATTCTAAAATTCAATCTATTTGATGGTCATGGGGATTGTCAAGCCCACCTTCATGAGTTTTACTTATATGTACCCATTTTTGAATATTTTTCATTGGTCATAATTTAATTATTACCTAAAAAATTAGAAAGTGAGTCATTATATTGGTCAAAATATTTCCTAATGGATATTTGAATACAATTTATGGTTTGTAAAAAGTTTTCCTTGAAAAATACACCACTAATAATGGACCAAGAGCTACATGTCAAAGCATTCAACATATAAACCAAGATCTAATAGAAATCATAAAAAATTATGTATTTTGATTAAATTTTCACATGCACTCTTTGATTTATCAACCATGTGATGTTCAAATGCAAAAAATATTTATTAATACCCTTATCTTACATTTTAAGGATAATTGACATAGTTTTGAATAATTCACCTACCTTATATATATGATATTTGATCTAATAAAATATGAAGACAAAGATAAAACTTTACCTATTAATCAATTAAGAAAATAGATCACTCAATAATCAATTAATATTACATCTGATACTTTGAACAAAAAGAAGTAAACACTAAGCAAAAAATTGATTGTGACCAAATCACTTGGATTTTTCAAACAACAAGACATCATAGTTCAAGGCCTACTAGATAATAACTTTATCAATTAACCCCTATACACAATGCATTTATAAATCACAAACCAACATCTCAAAAGGATAAATATTTTTGTTCATATCATGTAATGCAAGGGCATTCAAGAAATATATGCATTTATTTTAAAGATAAAATTAAAGAGATGATTTACCAAGGCATAATCATGCTTCCTAAAAAAATATATAATAAAGGACATTACTTAAAATGAAAGACAAACTTTTAAAGATACACCGAGAGTCAACATTAGTGATTAAATCTAATATAATCAAAACTTGGATAAGGATGATCATTTATTTTATGATTTCACACATTGGGGGGATTTTTACCACTCCAATTAAAATAAACATTAATGCCTTATGGGGCATCGAGGGATTTCACACATAAATATTTCTAACCCCTCTTACACCATACATTATACTTGCTTAATTTGCTACAAATTTCATATTTTATTTGAATTAAATTTAAAAATAGAAAAACATTGTTAAAATACAAAAAAACTAAAAATATTTGATCTTATCATGATAATTATCAATACACATTTATTGTAACATATTTTTGTACATATTTCTTATTCTATATCTTTTTCCTTACATGTGCCTTCAACTTGTTGATTACTTTTTAAAAAATTAAAAACTCAAAAAAAAATAATAAAAGATAAAAAGGCAAACAATTTTTTGCCTTTATATTGGTCATTGGATATACATCATACATATATGCATAAACTAAAAAGTTTGTGCATCTATGTTTTCACACTCGCTTTCTACATTATACATTGATTTAGGTGAGAGGTGGGATATTTTGGATAGATGTGATTATGATTACATTTACAAATATTCAATGAGGATATATTGCTTAATTTTTTAAGTAATTACATTTGCTATATAGAGATATCTTTACATGCATCTTGTTTTTCATTGATTACTTACATAAAGTATACATATCTTACACATGTACATGGATTTTTTGTGCTATTTTCATGTTATCATCACCATCCTAAAAAATATGACTATGATCTATTACTATCTATTAGGTTGAATTACATTCTTATATTTTATAGATTTCACTTAGCACTTGCCTTATTTTTACAATAGCATTCTTATATCCACTTGTGCCATGTTTCTTGCCATGTTTTACTGGACTTGACCATATGAATGTTGGCCCCATTCTTAACACTTACACTAGTCCTCTTAATGATGATAACATCCTTATCATGAAATCCTATCATAACATGTACTAGGTTATGAGACAAGTCATAGATGCTTATAATCTTCCTCATCTCATTCATTAAGTTTGTAAGCCATGCCCATTTTCTTTACCTTAAAACCCTATGTTTTTGTATACTGATTTATTTTTTCTCATACATTTATAACTGAAAAATAGGAAATATGGTTCCATACATGATCATATAGTTTTACCTATGGGGGAATCATACCCAAGAATAATCTTTATTGACTACATCTATGCATACATATTTTCTTTTGGGGGAATTTTACCCTTGCATGTTTCTCATTGACACATTATGAGTCTATTTGAGCATGACTCAACCATAATCTACCCATCAGAGGCATGACACTTGTAATTTCATTATACATATCATACTAATCAAACATGTATCACTTTTTCAAGCCATATTACTTGAATACCTTGCCTCATTTCATTATTTGAGGATTTCATGTATTTCTTGATTGTCATATTCATTATTCACTTGACTGTATCTTCCACATTGGTGTACATGACACATATTTTCATATGGGGGGAATTGTACTAGTGTATGTTTTCTATATATAGTTGACACTACATACTCTTAACTTCAAACTTTATTATTTATGCATTACATTGACATATGATAGTTATCATTATTATATCTATCTTTATTTAATCATTTTCATTGGGGGTAGGAGGTATTCCCCATGTGTATCAATATCCTTAACTTATGATTCACTTTTTATTTGAGCTTGCCACATAGTTGTCTATTTTTCTTGACATTTTAAAACAATTCTATACTTTGGGACCTATATTAGATATTTATATTTCACTTTTAAATGGATTATGATATTTAGTACAATATTCATGTACTTTTTCATGTTATTCTTATCATGATTGATGATTATATATCTAATATATTTCCCATCAAGAGGTAGAAACATACTGACATTGGAAAAATTCATAAATTAGAACACATTAGAAAAACTAAAAAAATTAAAAGCATTGGAAAACTTCAAAAAATTAAAAAAACATTGGAAAAATTTAAAAAATAAAAAAAAAACATTTAAAACATGGAAATGTAGAAAAAATAAAATCATTGCATTATACATACTACTTATCTATATATTCTATAGGTTTTCATATCCATGATGTACATATATGCTTTTAAGGGTGTTTATTCAATTATTACTATCTCAATTCATAAGTTACATGATACGAGATTTCACACTATGTGCCCACATCTTGGAGGGGCCAATTTTCATAGACAACATGTCACAGCTTGGGGGAATTTTCATTTCAATGGATTCTTGTATGGTGATATCTATCCTTTCTTCTAGTTTATCATATTGAGATAGAGTACATTGATCCCTACATATTCTACCAATATTTTATACATCTCTTTTCTCTTAGATTATCTACATTGATATTTTCACATTGACTATGTCTGCAAGTCTTAACTATATAAGATCCTCTTGTCATCATGTTTTGTGAGTCGCATCATAAGTCAAGCCACCAAATTGGGTGTGGTCATTAACATTATGTGGTCCTATCTTAAGTACACTATATACATTATCATGACTTATATATATTGAGGTACTTATTTGATACATACATTTCCATGTTGATTACCATGCATCTATGGGGGCATATTGATTTCATATGTTCTTATTACTTAATCTAGCCCATTTAGGGGGTGTGTTTGTTACATGAGATATACTATTTTATCCCATTTTCAAAATGAACTTTACGTGATCTAATATGGCATGATTAGATGCTAATACAAAATATAAATGGTGCAAAAATTTCAAAAATCATAAATCAATTTTAATATGTGTAGATAATGACATCATTCACCAATTTAATTTTCTAATGTAGATGAGTAAATTTGAATAACATATGTTTTGGATAATAACATGTGATGACTAAATTATTTTTATTAACATATGGTGATTTTAACATGCTTTTTTAATGAGTGATTACAACAACATGGTATTCATCCCACACCTCAAAATGGGGAGGGGGGAATATATAAATAGATTTTAAAATTCAATATTTAATGATAAGATAGAAGATGGAAAAATTTATCTACTTCCTTGATCAAGAGGTGGATGGGTTCTAATGACTCCCAGAGAAGTGTCTTGCCTGTGTTTCAAACACTTATCACAAGTCTATTTGGGTGTTGGTGACTCTCAGAGAAGTGTCTTGGTTATATTTCAAGAACTTATCAAGAGTCTATTTCGGTGCCAATAAATACTAGAGAAGTGTTTACTATAACTTTAACACCTATAAAAATTCTAGACATGGAATAATTATGGTGGCATTTTTGGGAAATACCAACCATGTGTATTCTTTCTTAAACATTATTTCAATTTTGAGAGCTAAATTTCAATTTTCAATTACAAACTAATAAAAAATTTAAAATTTAAAAATATATCATGGAAAAATTAACTACCTAAAACAATTAGAAATTATTTTAGATAAATAAACTAATTGAGGATGGAAAATTAACAAGAACAAGGTCAAAATCCTTCATTATTCCTTAGGCAAGTGAAGGTGCATACTTAAAATTATATATATTTATACTTTGATGCACACATGAATTTCACTCACATACATGCATTAATGTGAGGGCATTATATAGACACACAAATATTTTTATTGTGTTTTTTCCTAATTCAACTTATTTGGAAAACATTTATATTTTGACCCATTTTTAGGATGGCCCCAACCCCACATAAGTTTATATTTGGTATATATATCTTAAAATCATCTCAAAACTTATCTAAAAGGTAATTTTTAGTACATTTAGATTAAATATTATCCATTATCCAACCTTACCTCAAAAATAAACCATTATTTATCTTATGGAAAAACTCATGGCTACACAAGCCCATCCTGAACAAACCTATGCCAATACAAGTTTATCTCTTTTAGCTTTTATGGGTCTATATTTTTATATCCTTTGGTCATAAACCTTAAATTTCCCATTTGTATTTTATAAATTTATACAATAGACGTTAGTTATCCTAGATCATCTTATAAATACAAGGTCTTGTCAAGCCATATGATAATATAAAAAGTATCAAGGAGGAGAACATTCAACATATGAGGCCTAGGGCCAAAATTCTCCATTCAAATAGTGATTAATTGAATAAAATCCTATGCACTTAAAACACTTATCTATCTTGGTATTTATGAAAAATTCCTTATGCCAAAGAGGGTAATTAGATTACAATAGTTTCATTAATCACTTCTATGGAAGAGGAGGTTAAAACCATTACTTGAACTATTCTATTCACACACCACATAACTATGTGGAGGTTTGGTTTTGAGTGTGTGACATACATAATTTGTATTTTTACTTTGGTAGTTGCTCAAATCCATTACTTTTGTCTTGTTTTGGAGTGCACAAGCTAGGTCAAAGTGAATATTCAACCATACAACATTATCTACTTTTCACATCTATGAAATGAAAGTATAGTCATAATCAGGAAGACATAGTGCATATGCATGAAAAAAATTATACTATTAAACCCTAAAGGGACACACCTGGCAACATAAACACCCGACTAAAGAAGTCAAGTTTGTACAAGATAACCCTAGATAGGTACAAATTTATCTTAGAGTAGTGTATAGGTCTAAAAACTTAGGAGTAAGTTAAGTATAGTTAGCACAATCAAAACATATATGTAGATCCATATAACAAGAAAGGTGTGATCATTTATTAACCTCTTTGTCAATTAAATTACATTGTGATAGCTTTCATTTGTGACACTTGGGATTATTTTTGTTACTTAGACTTATAGATAAATCTAAATTTTGTATTGCCATTATCTATACTTAAATATATATATATATATATATATATATATATTTGATTACAACTTGTTTATACCTATTTTGTGTAAAAACTAGAATTAAGGTAAAAAAAAATATGGAACACTAGTACCTAGAGAATAAATCTTTGAAATCAAAAAATAGATACACTTGGAATAATTTGTGTGACAAATGGCTAGTAGATGATAATTAAAGGGTTGCAAGTTAATTAACCAAATTAATGAGTTGTAAAAAATTTATTTTGATTTTATTAATTAAATATTTTACAAATATTATAATTAATATAGGGAAAAAAGTAATGAGTTAAATGGTTATGAAGCAAGAGTGAAAAAATGGAAATAGGTGACTCACCACATGAGGTAATGAAACATATATGAGCTCACTGACAAATTTAGTAAAATGACCTCAAATGGCATAAGATCCAAATGTCATACTAAAATAAGTAGGGGTTAGTTTAATAGATGAAATATATTTATAAAAAGAAAAACCAGTTTGATATATATGTATACAATTACAATAGTTGAAACCCTTCTAATGCATAACTAAAACCAGTTAAGAATGGTTCGCCCAACTAGGGGTTTATATGAGGAGATTGCAATGGCTTGCCCAACAGGGTTTTAAAAATAATTATCCTTACCCAAAACTAAATTAAGTAACCCATATCAATGAGAATTTCAATAAATAGTTACAATCTATAATTTCTATTCAAAATAAAACCTAGCAATTCTTTCATCACCAAAAACATGTAGAAATCAAATAGCTAGCATAACATAAACGGGAGTAAATTGATTTCAAGATTGATCTAACCATGTTATGGGTCCATGATGAAGTCTTTCAACTTCATAATAGACTTGTAACATTTTGTTCATTTCCCCTAAATCATAAAGACTTAAACCATCCTCCAAAATTTCACAAAAATAAAATTTTTGTACAATTATTAAAACATAACCAGCCAACCCAACTCAATCCAAGCAAGAAAAAGCATAATATGAGATTTATTCCTTAATAATAAAACAATAAAATAACTTCACATAAATCCTAATATCTAGATCATTACTATTGCTCAGCCATGGTATAGGCTCATGTGGGAATCATAAAATATTCTCACCTAAGAATATACCCAATAGGGATTTTATAAACTTGTAGATATTATCATAAATTTAAAAGACAAAATTTAAATTATGAAGGATAATTCACATGACTAAAAAATATATAAATATGAGGTTTTAATTCCGGTCCTTCTTCCATGGTAGCACCACACCAGCAACATCATCATTATTCTCTCCTTGGCATCGACCTACCCTTCTTCTTTTAGTTGATCATTCACAACTTCACCATCATTCACCTTATCTCTCCATTTTGTCCTTCTCTTCCTTATTTACTTCTTTTATATAATTTCAAACCAAAAATTTAGGCCTAAAAACCCTACTCCATACTCTTCTCACCCCTCTCTCACTTCCTCCATCTTCTCAAAGAAGGCAACTTCAAAAATGATGGCCCAAAAATGTAAAACCCTAACCATGGTTAGTCTCAATGCTAAGGCCCAATCACCATAAAAAGTCCACTAAAAAAATGAAGTTTCACCCAACATTCAATTTTGCATTAAAGAGGAACATATATTCCTTCATACATTTACTAATTCTTTCCCAATGGAGTAACAAAGCATTCCCACATTGATTTTGAGTAAAAGGGGAAATACAATTTTTTCTTTGTTTTCATTTGTTTTCTTGCATAGGAATTAAAATAAAACCCTCACAAAACTATTATAAAATATAATTATACAACCACACAAAAGTCCACACACTCCATCTCATACGCTTATCCAGAAAACCTAAATATTTAGATTTCAACACAACACAATATTTTAAATAATTAAAATTCTTTATGTGTGTGTGTGTGTGTGTGTGTGTGTGTGTGTGTGTGTGTGTGTGTGTGTGTGTGTGTGTGTGTGTGTGTGTGTGTGTGTGTGTGTGTGTGTGTGTGTGTGTGTGTGTGTGTGTGTGTGTGTGTGTGTGTGTGTGTGTGTGTGTATGTGTGTGTGTGTGTGTGTGTGTGTGTGTGTGTGTATGTATGTATGTGTGTGTGTGTGTATGTGTGTATGTATGTATGTATGCCAATGCATCAATTAAGCTTATAAGCTTTGTAATTGACTAATTCAATTAAAATTTATATGCTTTCCAAATTACATTTCTAAAACTTAAAAAAAAAAAAAAAAATCTTAAAATAAGACATGCCAAAGTGAATTTAGGGGTCTTAGAACCATTACTAGATAATATCACCTAAATTAACCACCCAATGGGCCATCTCAAGAGTATACGCTATATATATATATATATATATATATATATATATATATATATATATATATATATATATATATATATATATATATATATATATATATATATATATATATATACACATATACACACCATAAAATTTGCACATGAGATAATAGTCAAAATCCATCCAAAAACCAAAGAGACATGCCACTAAAGTTATATATAATAGTTGTAAAAAGGTTCCCACTGGTGAGGTTATGACATCCTCCCCTCTTTAAATAGGAGCTATCTCAGTGATAAATTAACAACCAAGAATAATGTTAAACCAAGAAGAGATTTCATCACTCTTTTTACATAATGTTTACACTTTACAAGATCCAACAAATAGATAAATAATAGAAATAACCAGATTGATAAACTTTATTATTTATTATCAACATAATAATCATGCATACTACGTACTTATGTAGTCCCTTATTAAAATAAGGATATTATCTTATAATTACCTCTTGTTATAATAAATAGATTTATCAAACTCATATCATGAGTAAATATACAACCTTACCTTGTTGAATTCCATATGCTACCTCTAGGATAACCATGCCCTTCATTTTAACTAGGCTAGAAATTTTCCCTTTTTAGCTTGGTTTCATTAGTAAGGCCAAGGTGAGGAAGATGAGGTTTTGCATGCATCATTACCAACCATGAAATTATACAATATACAAATTTAGATAACACAAAACTATGATTTTATGCCTCACCAAGCCATGGTTTCACACAGGAAAGTACTAAAACTTATTATAAAAGGTTCTTCCATCTTAATCTTACCCTTACCTTGGTAAGTTTATCAGTGAACTACTATTTTAATGTAGTATAAATAAATTTTCACCTAATTTCCACCCACCTAGGTAGTTATAAAGTCACTAATTCATGCAAAAGTATGCATTCTAAGCTACAATTACCAATTATACTTTAACATTTAACAACAAAAGAGTTTTTAGTACTCTTCAACCCACAATTTCATAACTTTTAGCTTAAATAAAATAAATATATTTAGGATTTTTCTTCTTAGTCAAAAATTCAAGATCAAAGTTTCAATATAAAAATATTTTTTAACAAAGTCTGTCCTCTCATTATGAGGAATTATTAACACATAAATCAACAACTTCATAACAACAGTTACCCAAAAAAAATCTTATAGATTTTAATAAAATATTTATATTTGAGGTGTTTTCTTCCCACAAAATTTTAAGGTGTGTGTGTGTGTGTGTGTGTCTACTCATAAATTTATATTATTTCCACAAAATATGAAACAAGGTCACAATCATATAGGTATGTGGCATTGTCACCACTTAAAGTATGCTTCATGCATAACTTATTTCATTCATTCTAGAATGAAAATCAACAACATCAACCATACTACTATGATCCCCAAAACACATGTTGTGCATGAATACCTTCTTGGTAACATTCAACACAAAATGTCAATAAGAATATAGATCCATCAATCCATAATTATTTTTCTTTCACCATTCACCATTCGTGGGTTATTGCAACATCCTTCAACAACCACATCGAATATTAGAGATGCCATACTAACATTCACATGCAACCTCAAGGTTTTTAGTATGCTCTCCACAAATTGTGAGCTCACATCATGGTTATAGGGATTACAATCCCACCATCTCATTGCACTTACCATTTAGAAGCATAATAATATACATAAAATTTAAAAATTTGCATGATTAAGACTTTACATTGCTCCTCTTGAGCATGGAACTAGTATGCATTTCAGCCATGCTTAAAAAATCAAAAATATTCATTTCAAAAAAAATAATATCAGGTATATACAAACAATACCTTGTACATAACATGGTTACACTTACTTGTCAACAAATGACTTAAATTAGAATAATAATTATATAACATTATTTTAAAGTAATTTAACCATTACCTCATTCATAACATGTTTTATTTTTACAAGTTAATACGTGTTTGTATTTCAACAAGCTCAGTCTTGCTGATTTTTCATAAATATCTAATTTTTAGGACCTAATAGTGTTTTTACAAGGCTACATAAATAAATTTCACAAGGTTGTTTGTATAAAAAAATCAAAAAGGTGGTTAAAGAAACACTCAATCTAAGATGTGACCATTATTCATGAAGATCCCATGGCCATCTTGTGGTACTCATGGTGCACAACTCGAATGAATATGATGGTTACTTCATGTAAAGGGGAGTAGTGGGTTTTTAGCCTATATGATACTCCATTCCTTAGCCTATACCTAGTATAATCATCATGTATATAGTGTTATCTTCAACCTAAACCTCACATTTTCATGAAAATTCAATGCTAGAGTAGTAATGTGAGATCACACTTAATAATACATTCACTATACCTTGGCAGATTTTTCATTAATAATGACTAATTCTAGAAATTTACATCATAAGGTGGTTCATGATCAAATCACATCATTAAATTATATACATATAACAACATTGATATTAAGGGGAAAATATGAAGGTTCATAATATAATTACATTCACATAAAATAAAGAAATGTAGAATGTTTACATAACATACAACAATTTACATACACAGAAGAAAACAAAATACTATGCCACACATGTGGATCCACAGGTTTGGTAAATTATGCCAAGGTATTTTCACATCACACCACTTAAACACTATGCTAAGTGAATCGCAAGGGTCCATGGTCCTCATCAGTCTACCCGATGCCCAAATGTCATCCAAGATGACATAAAATATCCAACATATAACATCATGCTCAGTTTCAGAGATATCAAGTTCATCAACACCTTGTTTCAAGGAACGGTGTGTTCCAACATATCCACTAAATCTATATCCATGAGTCTCATAAGTTACCAATAAATTTCATGCCTCATGGATTAAATGGCTCACATTACCTGTTAACAATGAGAGATCCTCAAAACTTCCTCACTTGCCCAAGTAAGTCATATTCACCCACTAGACCCTCCAGGGTTAAGTTACATCATTATACCTCCCAAGAGTCTTATACCTCATCAAAATATTATTTCTCATCCATGCAAGCTATCAATGATCACCAAACATGGTTTCTTGATTCCAACAACAAGCTTTTTATCACTATTCTTCCACTCAAGTTATTTTCAACAAGTCAAAGGTTAAATAACAATGCTTGATTCAACACAACATAATATTGAGAAATTATGAGATTTGATAGGGATCTATGTGAATATCATACCATCATGGAAATCATAGTTTCCCACAACCATAAATATAGCGACAATCACAATAGACATCCTCATGAATGTAAAAAATATATATATATATATATATGAACATCATAACATCTTCATGGATGCTAAAACTCAACCAAAAATTAAATAATCATCCACATGGATGTGAAACATAATCAAGGACATCATAGCCTCCTTATGGGATTAAAACATACCCATGATCAAATAACACCATCATGGAATCAAAATATAACCACACACCCAAAAGCTTCTAGCCTTTTAGAGTGATGAAACCACAAGTTCCTTCATTCAACTCGAAGGGCCAATTTTTCATAATAAATCAAACCTAAATTCATCTAAATACATATATTTTCAGCACCTTAATATTTTGATGCATAATACTTATTCACTTCAAGGTTATAATGGTTTTAATTCAACCAACCATATCATAGTTTTTAATTGAAAACCCTACCCAAACTTAGATTTTAAGTCTATTGCTTGGAACAAAATAATGTTCCCCAAGTATTAGACATAATATTTAATAATTTATTTGCTTTGTTGCAACCAAGTAGGTGTAGTAACACACAAGCCAAGAAAGAACTTACAATTGCTTGCCCTAGTTGTCAATAAATTACAACTATATAAAACTCATAGTTTATTCATAATGAGTGTAAAAAAAAAGAGCAACAAAAGTAAATATCATCCCTTTGATGTTCTACCAAACTATAGAGGATATAAAAATGCCTTACAAGGTTATTTATGTTTTAGATCTCATCATAACACAAATTAGTCAACTAAAATCACACACACACACACACACACACACACACACACACACACACACACACACACACACACACACACACACACACACACACACACACACACACACACACACACACACACACAACTATGAATAAAATAATTACATACACTTAATAGTTCAACATACCTTTGCCAAGGTTGACTATCATGGCTCCCCAAAGGCAAACTTGCCTTAGAATAGCCTTGCCTAACTAGGAGCATCTCAAACCCATGGAGGCATTCTTATTCCAATTACAACCATACAACTTACAAGAGGCATGTTAGTTTCTTAATTATAGCATTAAAATCTTTTCAACAAACTAAATTGGATATTTGGTTTACTAAATAATAAATTATAGTAGTCTTACTTATAAATCTAGCAATGTTTATCACCACTATTCATGCTTCACAGTCCCTCAAAGGCTCAAGACATTCCCCTAACCAATGCAAAGTGTAATCTTGACTGATTTACCCAAGTGACGAGCTCCCTATACCCAACCTAATCCTCTATATTAGAGTTAAGCCCTTAGTCATCCCTAGGTCATAATGTTCCAAATGTATAGTGATGGTTTGCCCATATAACCCATCAATAGATATTAGGAACTATTTACCTTTATTCTAAGAGTGAAGTCTTTATCACTTATCTCCCATTGACCTGTCCATACAAGTCAATGTTTTGAGGCTTGCTCGAATATAACTAAAATTAGGAAGGGTTAACCTAACCAAGATAAAGGTAGAGAGAAATGGCCATCTTATAAAAATCAAACTTCCATCATCCTAATGTCATATAACAACACCAACTCAAACACATTAACTATCACACCTTGTAGGTTAATATACTCATGTGTACACACATCCTTACTCCAGCTACATCATCAACTTTTACACCCATATAAGTAGGCAATGGAAAACTCTTGATCTCCTTAATGCTTGGTCAACCATAATTAACATCCTTATTTATAGCCCAGGTCTAATTACATAACCCAACCCAAATTTGGGAAAATCTCTTAGAAACATTCTCAAAATTACTCAACACATGTTCCTATTTCCAATCATGCCTTGAATGGCTTCTCAAGTTGTTACAACCTTAATGAGGACTTCTTCCTACTTATCAGGCTACCTAATCCTTAGACTTGCTCAATATGAGCACCATTAGATTTCAATCTATCCTTGATTTGTGAATCACAGGATAATCTTTCAAGCATATTACCATTTTAAAACCTCACTTAGAGTAGCCCTTGGGTATCCTTAAATAAGGTTAATGACTGAGGGTAAGGATTTATCATAACATTGAGTCATCTTACTAGCCATTATTAAATATATAATTTTGATAAAAATTAGGTGCCATAACAAGTATAATAGGTCCTAAAAGGAGGACCAAGGTACCATAAATCCAAGCTTTGGCTTATGCCAACCTTAAAATATTTAACATGGACATTAGATAACCACATACCTTTAACCAACATGAACATTTAATATTCACCATGAAAAAATGCACATGATGAAATAGACACAACGTCCTTAACCATTCTGTTACACAAATAAAGACTCATCCTCTTGGGATTGTTACCTGATATAAGATAATCACTAGTTGTTATGATGAACCATTATTAATAGTGCTATCAAGTTAGGATTGAGTAAATAGATCCCTAAACCCTAAGGTCTTTGCACTAATGGTCCCTTTCAACTCCTTAAATTAATAATAAAAGAATGGTTTAGTCAATAAAATAATGACGTATTGGAAAGGCAATTTCAGCCATTAGGCTAACTGCAATATCATGAAACTAGGCTAGTTATGGCTGTATTTATAAATAGTTAGTTGCCACATCACATACTAATTTCACATAGCTAATAATGCATTCCAAGGAGTAATGTGCCAAAATTATAAACATGTTGAGCTTTTAAGCTTCCACCCACAAGTCATACTAACAACCATTAAATCATGGCTGAATTCATACATGTATAAGTCAATGAAAGTTGATTCATTAATTTTATAATTGAGTAAAGATGTCACGCTTGCACTACCAAAATAAAATAAGTTTGTATTATCATCCAATATTAACAAGGTAGTATCATGTAAGAAGACATCCATTAAACATGATCCTTAATCAATATGTCAAAGTGAATAGCTAGAATATTGTTTTAATTAACAAGTTTTCCACAAAGTCATAATATAGTGTGTTTACATTGAATATTTCCAGTACTTGATACAATAACATGGCCTAGTTAACAACATGTATATATACATATATGAAATCAATTTTTACACTTAATTTCTTAAGCAATAAGTGTTCACAAGATCAAGAATACTAATATATAACTAAAATGGCTCAAAAACCTTACAAATAATCAATAGGAAAGAGAATAACATAATCATCTCACATAACATAATTTAACAATTAGAAGCTAGCTAGATATTATTAACACATCTATTTAATTCTAGTCATGGCTAATATAGCCTTTATTTATCAAATCACCAGGGTATACCTCCTCATAAAAAGGAGATTTCCAATGAACTAAAACATATCCATGCTCAAAGGTGGAATCACTCAAATTTACAGATATAATGTTACATAATAATCCTTAATATAAAGATGTTTATAAGTATAAAATAAAATACCATATATTACAAAAGTTTTTGCATACAAAAGATAACACCATGAGTCTTAATATCAAAAGAATAAGGTGGATATGATGTCTCAGATAACCCTTAAAGGTTTATATTTTTAACATATAAATATATACAAGCCTAAATGTGTATACACAAGAAAACCATTGTGCTAACACATAAGAATAATTTTAGAACAAGGTATCTTCTAAGAATTATATCAACTACACTTAAAAATTCATTATAATAAGATTAAAAATCACCTTTATCATCCTATATTCCACCTTATTTAACAATGGTTAACACAACACTTCAATAGGTGACAAAATAATCATGAACTAATGAAACATAGGAAGAGAGAATGAAATTATAATCCTTGCACTAAAGTGTCAACTTAAATTTGGCAATATGAATTTCTTCCCAAGTGAATATTATAAAATTTAAATTATATTTTAATAAGTCAAGTTTAACAAGAGAAAAGTAATCAGATGAACTTAATTTCACATATAATAGTTTTGGTAGGCCATAACACCTACTTATGTAACTATCCTTTTACAAAAGAGAAATTAATAATGAGTTATTATATAAACCCTAAAGGAAACATGAAAACACACACACACACACACACACACACACACACACACACACACACACACACACACACACACACACACACACACACACACACACACACACACACACACACACACACCAAATAACTCTTTTAAAATGTGATTAACAAAGCACATAACAAGCATATGATGGTCTACAACAATTAAGAGTACTCCAACTCTCATCTAATATGACTAGTCTATTAAATTCAAATCCATTTATTTTCTCATAAATTATTGTAACCATTTAAGGTAAAAATAAACATAGATACATGTATTGTTATAATAATTTATTTATCCTAGTCTATTTGTAATAAATGTCTCAAGGTATTACACCTTTGATTGACATAGGTTAGTTAGATGGGGTATTTCATATGTGTGATTAGTTACATCATGAGTCATAATATCATAAAAATTAGGAGATATAATATCACATATATTTGTATAAATAAGCATCTCTTTTAGTGATTTTTCTAATGTAATTCCATTTCATCTTTCATTTGGTATCAAAGCAGGTTATCCGGAGGAGGTTTTCAAAGTATTAAAGATTTGGTGGAGATCGAGAGTGAAGTTCATGTGATTTTTTGATGCAGCACATTTCTCTAATTTTTTCCATCCCAAGCCAAAATACTTCCATAATTTTAGCCAATTTTATGGAAGGAAAAAGTTGTCATGTAAATCTGTCAATCTTAAATCCCATCTGGCGTATCAGATCTAAACTTTTTTAGGGTCATTTTTTAGTTTTTTTAATTTTATAGAAATATATAAAATAATTGGAACTAATCCTATATTTATTATGAATTCTACTAAAAAAAATACAAATTAAAAAAAAATAATCCAAATTTTTAGAACTTCTAGTGATTTTTTATGATTTTTTTTAAGTTTCTATTTTGTAGGATAAACAAAAAACATTAGAAAAAAGGTGGTTTTTTGAAAAATTTTGTAGAATAATAGATTAAATATTATATAAATATATTCCTCTCATTTATATATTTTTGAAAAGTATTTTTTTTTTTAAAATGAAGCACTGAGGTACTCATGGTGAAAGTTTAAAGGTAGAGGGCAATTTGGAAAGTCTTCATTTGGTGTAGGGTCAAAATTTTGGGTGGAGCACCACCCAGATCTACCACTTCCATTATTATCACCACCAAAATTTGAAACTTCCATTAGTAGCACCACCATCACACCACCATAAATTTTCAGCCTTTTTTCATTTCATATGACCAGCTATTGGGTGTTTTTAGCCCCTAAGGGCTTGTCCTTCACCACTATGAGGCATCTTTGAAGATTTTTTCTTCTGAGGCTCATAATGTTTGATCCATGAAGCCTAGAAGGGTGAATTTTTTTTCACATTAGATATTTTTTGAGATATGTGTATTGGTAAGGATATTTTTTACATTTTGATCACCCATATTTCCATAAATTTTAGTTTTTTGTCAATTTAGTTGACTAGTTCATGTATTTTGGACCTTTAAGAGGCCATACATTTTGACTGGTAATTTGCATGATATATTTTTTGAAAGTGTATGTTTTTATATGATATTAACATTTTAAACATATATTTATTATGATTATATATTATATAGTAAACTTAATTGGTGAAATTTATTGATTCATCACAACAGTGAATATTGTAAGGTGAAAAGCCATTTTTTTACAGTGAATTGTCTATCCTAAGAGGATATTTTGACAATATAGGATATTTTTTATAAAATTTCATAGAAAAAATGGTGGATATTTAATTTTATCACCACCCTCAAATCATCTTCTAACGGTAAAATTAAGTTGTGAACTTTTTGGATGCATTTTCAGTTGAGACCAACGTCCAGTTTCCTCATTTTTCCATTGTAATTTTTTGGATACATTTTTAGTAGATTATGATGTCCTTTGGTGTGTTGGTGTGTGACTTAATATTTTTTTATATATTTTTGCATTTTTTTCACATGTCATTTATGTACTTAAATAACACATTTGCAATTTATCATATGCAACTTCTTATTCACAATGTCTGGTTCAAGACCTAGATTTGTCCTCCCTAACACACAATTAATTACAACATAGAAATTGATTCACGGTGATAATTAAATATCATGGAAAATAAAATTAAAAACACATCTAGAGTTTGAATATATTTGGTCAGTGGTAGAAGGCACATGGATCTGACATGCAACAAATATTGATCAATAATAAAAATATGACAAAGATAATAAAAAGGCTAAGTTAATAATCATGTTTGGAGTTTTGGATGAGGTAAAACCTCATATATGAAGTGATAAAACTATAAAATATGTTTTGGATAAGCTTAAAATAGTATATGAAGCTAAGAATCAAAATTAAATTTTGCATCTTCAGAGCCAATTGCACACTCTCAATTAAATCCGATGAAAAAGTAGAAGCATTCCTTAGAAGGGTTGTAACTTTGTGAGGTTTTCTTGATATATGATTCTTTGGTCCCTATAATCCTTAGAGAACTACCCCTCATATATAGGATCTTTGTGACCACTTTGAATTTCATAAGAGAAAAACCAACCTTTGAGGTGTTGGTAAATTTGTTGAAATAAGAGGAAGATTTGCATAATTCAGAGGAAATAGATGAAGAGCATGCACTTGCATCAAGTCAAAAGGGGAATAAACCCATGAAGGGTAAAAATTAATATCCAAAGTATAAATATCAACAAAACCAATAAAGGAACAAATCATGTTCTTTTAAAGCATGTGAAATTTTTGGAAGACAAGGACATGACTTAAAACATTTTTGGTATAACTCATTTCAAAAGGGATTATCAAGCAACAAATCCTCTTTCAACAATACACTATAAATAGAAAAAAGCAACCACAATAATAGAATAGGTGAAAACAGAAAAATTACAAGCCTAAACAACATGGTGATTTTCTAAAGACAATGATTCTTCAAATGAGGAATATGGTTTAGCTACTCAAACACATGAGTCTACCAATTATTTAAGTGTAGTTTGGTATGTTGATTTAGGAGTAACCAGATACATGACAATGAAAAAAGAATAGATTTCTACATTGACCAAAATATAATCAAAGAGAAATGTTTCACTTGGAGATGATATCTAATATATAATACAAGGTAGTGGTGACATCAAACTTCAACTTGGAAATAAAAATTACAACATTTAAAATGTTTTCTATTTTCTAGGACTTATAAAAAACATGTTATTTGTTAATCAACTACTTGACCACAACCTCATGGTTGAATTTGATCACCAAAATGGTTAAAATGTTTTCCACATCAAAGACAAGTCTAAGCATTTTAAAGTGATTTCTAGAGCTTCCAACACTGGCAAAGTGTTTTAGCTTGATTTTGTTTAAAATGATCATCAATAACTTGTGGTCTAAGATACAAAACTAGGCAATTTATAACATAGAAGATATGGTCACTTGAGTCATGGTTATTTGGTTGAATTAAGAAAACAATATATGGTTCGTGGTCTTCCTAAAATTAAGTAATTTTATGATATATGTACCAATTGCTTAGTAGGAAAACAAAGAAGAGTTCCCTTTAGAAAGATTAAGTATCAGTCACTTGGTAATTTGGACTTGGTGCACACTGATCTTTGTGGACATTTTTCTTCTAGTCTTAGAGGATACAAATACTTTTAGATTTTTGTTGATGATTACTCATGAAAAATGTGGGTATATTTATTGAAGACTAAGGATAAAGCTTTTCAAGTCTTCAAATAATTCAAGGCCATGGTTGAAAATGAAAGTGGTAGGAAAATCAAGACCCTTCATTTAGATCATGGGGGGGAATACACCAGTAATGAATTCTCAGCCTATCTCAATGTGAATGGAATAAGTCAGTAATTAATAGCTTCATATTCACCTTAGTGGAATGGATTTGTAGACTAGTGTAATAGAGTCATAGTGGAAATGTTTTGCAGCATGGTTGAAGATGCAAAATTTCCTAATACATATTGGGTAGAATCCTATCACACTACAGTCTACTTATTGAATAGGTCACCTACCAAAGCTCTTAATGAAATGACACCAAATGAAGCTTAGACAAGGATTTAACTAAAGCTAACTCAACTTCAAGTTTTTGGTTGAAAGGCATACATGCATATTCTTAAGAATAAAAGGAATAAGTTGGATAAAAAATCAAAGGAATGTATTTTTGTGAGATACAATGCATAATCAAAGGCATAGGCTCCTTGATTTAGAAACAAAGAAGGACTAATCAATAAATATGTAATGTTTGAGGAAAAGAGTGGAATCAATCCACCTTCTACACAAGAAAATGATATAGGCAAAATTCTTATAATATTTTTAGATAGTGATGGTGAAAGTGAAAAGGAAGATAGTTAAATAGGACCTCCATTGCCACCACCTACAATTCGACATATGCCCAAATGGTATACAAGTACAATACAAGATGCTAATTTGAAGTGAGTACTAGATACATCCACTTCAAGACTAAGGAATCAAAGCATAGATCAAGAAGAGGTTAATATGGCCCTTATGAGTATTATTTAAGAAATATATGATCCCTCTATAGTTTTAGAAACCCTATGTCTAAACATTGGAAAGATGCCATAGATGCAGAATATCGATCATTGATAAAGAATAACACTTGGTAGCTTGTTGATCTTCCACTAGGGAAGAAGCTTATTGGATGAAAATGGGTCTTTAAGAACAAGTATAAAGTAGATGGTAGTATTGATAAGTATAAGGCAATACTTGTTACAAAAAGGTATGTTTAGAAAGAAGACATTGACTATGAAGAGACTATTAGAATTGTTTTTGCTATGGCTACATAGTTTGGATGGAAAGTACATCAAATGGATGTAAAAAGTGCCTTTCTCAATGGATATTTGAAAGAGGAAGTCTACATGACTCAACCTAAAGGATTTGTGATACCTAATCAAGAATAAAAGGTGTGTAGGTTTATCAAGTCTCTCTATGGGCTAAAATAGGATCCCTAAACTTGGTACATCAAGATTGATGAGCATCTCATATGACATGGATTCAATAAGAGTCCATATAATCCTAACCTCTACCTCAAACAACATGGGTAGGAGGTTAGTTATAGTGATTGTATATGTCAGTGATCTAGCCATCATTGGTAGCATAGTGAAGATGATCGATGCAACTAAGAATGATCTCAAGTGATCATTTGATATGATAGATCTTGGGCTTATATACTATTATCTTAGCTTGGAGGTAAGGAAAAAGGAACATTACATTCTTGTTTCACAAATGAAGTATACCAAGACATTGCTTGAGAAATTTAGGATGATAGACTACAAGCCTTTTGCAACACCTATAGAGACAAGAATTCAATTGTCTCATATATACCCATCACTAGAAGTAAATGCAACTCTCTATCTCTAATTGATTGGGAGTCTCATTTACTTGAAACATACTAGGCCAGATATTAGCTATGTTATCATCTATCTTTCTTAGTTCATGCAGGAACCAAAGGTGACACAATGGAAATCAACAAAGTGGGTATTGAGATACATTAGAGGTACAATTGAGTATGGCCTAGAGTATAAGAATAAAGATAAATTCCTCTTGATAGGATACATAGATGTAGATCATGCATCTTATATTGATGACATGAAACCCACTTCTGGATTTGTGTTCTTTCTAGGATCTGATCTAATATCATGGGGAAGTCAAAAATAGAATTATGTTTCTAGATATTTCATAGAGGTAGAATATCATGTTGCATCATGAGTTGTCTATGAAGTGATATGGATATGTCACATTCTTTCAAGACTTGGAGTTCCATAGACTTAGCCTACAGTTCTAAATTATGACAATTAGGGTATTCTACATCTTGTTCACAATCTGGTGTTTTATGAGAAAAATAAGCACATATAGGTTTAGATTTATTTCATACATGAACATGTCCAATAGCACAACATATAGCTCTAATATTTCCCCATTCAAAATTAGTGTGTAGATGTCTTCACAAATTCACTTGCATGTGATAAGTTTGAGGCATTCATAAATTCTCTCTTCTTCTCTTTAGGCTATGATCAATTAAGGGGGTAAAGTTAGAATAATTAATTTATCCTAACCTATTTTTAATAAATGTCTCAAGGTATTACACCTTTTATTGACATAGGTTAGTTAGATGGGGTATTTCCTACATGTGATTAATTACATTGTGAGTCATAATCTCCTACAGATTAAGAGATCTAATATCACTTATTATTGTATAAATGAACACCTCTTATAGTGATTTTTATAATATAATCCCATTCTATCTTTCATGCATATGGTAGCTGAGTAATTATTACAAAGAATGCATTATAAAGCATATAAATACTGATAAGCTCATGTTAACACCTCACAGTGCAAGTTCCCAATGTAAAAAAATCAATCTACTTTCTCTTTCTTAGCAATGTAGGTATATGAATAATAATTAATGAAAGTAATAAAATAATGATCCAATCATATCATATCAATTTCTTATTTTGTAAAAACTTTTATTAATAGATAAACAATCACTAACATCTACAAAAAGACAACCATCTAAGCAAGATTCATGTTCCAAAATAAGACAATCAAAATTATTGTTTTAGATCTTGATTTAAAATAGATTAGTCAATAAAAGTCATCATGATGCCAAAGAAGGAAATGTGCATAATGTTTTCAACTACAAGCATTAACAGAAATATTACATACATCAAATCATGCAGGGTCAAACCAACAGGAAGACACAAAACCTTCCATAAATAACACCACCAATTGAACCCATGTCACTTCTATGTAAAGTGACCTCAAATGGAATAACATCCAAATGTCATATTAAAATAAGTAGGGGTTGGTTTAATAGCTGAAAGAGGTTTATAGAAATACACACACACACACACACACACACACACACACACACACACACACACACACACACACACACACACACACACACACACACACACACACAATAGCTGAAACCCTTTTGATGCATAACTAAAACTAGTCAAGAATGGTTCACCTAGCTAGGGGTTTATATGAGGAGATTAGAATGCCCTACCCAATAGGGTTTTAAACATACTTATCCTTACCCAAAATGAAATCAATTCACCCTTGTCAATGAGGTTTTCAATAAATAATTACAATTTATAATTTCTATTCAAAACAAAACTTGGCAATTTTTCCATCACCAAAACCACACATAAATCAAACAACCAACATAACATAAAGGGGAGTAAACTAATTTTAAGATTGATCTAACCACATTATAAGTCCATGATGAAGTATATAGACCTTATCATAGACCTGTAACATTTTGTTCATTTCCCCTAAATCAAAAAAACTTAAACCGTCCTCTAAAATTTCACAAAAACAAAAATTTCATATAATTATTAAAACATAACCAACCAACCCAACTCAATCTAGTTAAATAAAATCATAATATGATATTTATTCCTTAATAATAAAATAATTTCACACAAATCCTAATATCCATATCATTATTATTGCTTGGCCACAGTATAGGCTCATGTGGGAATCACAAAATATTCTCACCTAAGAATATACCCAGTTGAGTTTTTATAAGATTGAAGATATTATCATAAAATTTAAAAGATAGAATTTAAACTAGGAAGGAAAATTTACATGCCTAAAAATTATTTAAATGTAGGGTTTTAATTCTGGTCCTTCTCCCATGGTGGTGCCACACTAGCAACAGTGTCATTCTTCTCTCTTTGGAATTGACTTGCCCTTCTTCCTTCAGATGCTCATTCACCACTTTGTCATCATTCACCTTATATCTCCATTCTATCCTTCTCTTCCTTATTTACTTCTTTCCCAGCATGGTGGCCCAAAAATGCAAGCCTAGAAACTCTACTCCATACTCTCCTCAACCCTCTCTCACTTCTTCCATCTTTTCAAAGAAGCCAACGGCTAAAATGACGGCCCAAAAATGCAAAACCCTAACCATGGTTAGTCTTAATTCTAAGTCCCAATCACCATAGAAATTATACAACAAAAAATTAAGTTTCATCCAACATTCAATTTTTAATTAAAGAGGAACATGACTATCCTTCATAAATTTACTACTTCTTTCCCAATGGAGTAATGGAGCATTCCCACATTGATTTCGGGTAGAAGGGGAAATACAATTTTTTATTTATTTTCATCTATTTTACCAAATAGGCATTCAAAGAATACCATTCCCCAGCCATTATGTAATATAATTATACAACCACATGAAATTACACACACTCCATCTCATACGCTTATCCAAAAAGACTAAGCATTTATATTTGATTGCAACATAATATTTTAAATAATTAAAATTCAACAATTAAAATTATTTATATATATGTATTCATGACAACACATCACTTAAGCTTATAAGCTTTTTAGTTAACCAAATGCATTTAAAATTTAGATTCTTTCCAAAATCCATTTCTAAAATTAAAAAAAAATGTCTTAAAATAAGACATGCCAAAGCAAGTTTAGGGGTGTTAGAACCATTACTAGATAATATCATCTAAATTAACCACCCAATGAGCCATATCAAGAGTATACATGCACACACACACACACACACACACACACACACACACACACACACACACACACACACACACACACACACACACACACACACACACACACACACACACACACACACACACACACACACACACACACACACACACACACACACACACACACACAGATATATGGTTAGATATATATATGGTTAGAGATCAATATATCTATATTCTATACATACATACATACATACATGTGTGTGTGTGTGTGTGTGTGTGTGTGTGTGTGTGTGTGTGTGTGTGTGTGTGTGTGTGTGTGTGTGTGTGTGTGTGTGTGTGTGTGTGTGTGTGTGTGTGTGTGTGTGTGTGTGTGTGTGTGTATGTATATGTATATAGATACATATGTATATATACATACATACATACATACATACATATATATATATATATATATACACATACACACACACACACACACATATATATATATATACACACACACACACACATACATATATATATATATACATACATATATATATATATATATATACATACATACATACATATATATATATATATATACATACATACATACATACATATATATATATATATACATACATATATATATATATACATATATATACATATATATATATATATATATCTATATATATATATATATCTATATATATATATACATATACATACATATACATACATATATATACATATACATATATATATACATATGTATATATATATACATACATATATATATATATATATACATATATATATATACATATACATATATGTATATATATATATATCTATATATATATCTGTATATATATATATATATCTACATATATACATACATATATATATATGTATATATATATGTGTGTATATATATATACACACACACATATATATGTATATACATATATACATATATATGTGTGTGTGTGTATACATATATGTGTATATATATGTGTGTGTGTGTGTGTGTGTATACATATATGTGTATATATGTGTGTGTGTGTGTGTGTGTATATATATATATATATATATTATAGAAAGGTGGTAACCGGTGCACTATATTTATTTTACTATGGTGCCATGAATCATGTCATGCATCACTTATATACTATTATGACCCCACAAGTGAGCACCTTTTTACAACCGTTATATATAACTTTAGTGGCATGTCTCTTTGGTTTAGAGATGGATTTTGACTATTGTCTTAAGTGAAAAAATTATGGTTTATATATAATCAAAATTTACACCTGAGACAATAGTCAAAATCCATTTGAAAACCAAAAAGACATGCCACTGAAGTTATATATAATGGTTGTAAAAAGGTGCTCACTGATGGGTTCATGATAGTATATAAGTGATGCATGACATGAGCCATGGAACCATAGTAAAATAAATATAGTGCATGATATGAATCATGGAACTGTAGTAAGATATATATAAACCATAAAATTTGCACTTGAGACAATAGTTAAAATCTGTTTAAAAACCAAAGAGACATGCCACTGAAGTTATATATAATAGTTGTAAAAAGGTGTTCACTGGGGGGGTCATGGTAGTATATAAGTGATGTATGACATGATTCATGGTACCATAGTAAAATAAATATAGTGCATGATATGGATAATGACACTGTAGTAAGAAGCAACAAGCCTTGAAGTAATGTCATACACATTTTCATGTAATTTGCATAATATGTCACTTAAAAGGCTCACAAAGCCACATACAATGGTCATGTAAAATTTCACACAACACAATGTAAAGGGATGCACACAAATGACATAATGATTCCATCCAATAAATAATTTTGAAAATATAAGGCCAAGGGACACACACATGATAAGCAAACAAGTTAAATTTAGCATGTTATAAAATAAGAATGCAAAGTAAAGCATGTAGTAAATGAGACTAGTAAATTTCCATTATATGTATGAATTTTATTGTTAGTAAGTAGCACATATCATGAAATACATGTGAAAAACATGAGTGATTGGAAAGACATTTGCATGATATGTAGCTCAACATGGTAGAGAGTTTGTAGATAATTACAACATGTAAAGGTGTTCACAAAGGACATAGAGATGCCCCCAAAATAAAAAGGTTTTTGGGTATTAAGGGAAGTCCAACATAAAAAAATCATTTGGAATTATGTCCTTTATCACACTGAAGTACCTTATCAAAAGAATTCTATGCTGAAATATGATATGTATTTAACATAGAGTTAATAACATATGAAAATAATTATGCTAAGAGCATTTGAAAATGCTTGAGCTCCAAAAGAAGCAAAAAAACTAAAGTTAATAATGAGAATCAATGATATTTTGCTTATGATAATGTTTTTTGGCATGAGTATAATTGTAGGAGTGTGATGAATGGTGTGAGGGTAGAGCTTCTATAGGTCTGTGACTAGTAGGTTGCAGCCAGCATGTTACCAATCTTTATTGCATGTGTGAGGGGGTGCATGAAAGGAGTGCAAGGTGTGTCTATGTGCATATGGAGGGGTGTTTTCAGAGCTCGAGGTATATTTTTTTTCTTTGTTTCCTTTTGTGTCTCTTATTGTTCAAAGATTGCATTGTTTAAAAGGTTTAGCAGCTACTTTAAGTTACTTTCCTACTGTCAGTTCTTGGTTTGGCTTTAGGTGAAGCCATTGTTCTCTTTCCAAAATATATTTTTGTGCATCTTTTTAAGCTAACTATCCTTCTTCATCAAGAAGGGGGGTTTGAGGATTTATTTTTACCTAAGGCTATAGGGATTGATGGGATGGCTCTATCTAGGGGTCCCCATATTTCAAAAATCAACAGAGCTTGGAGAGGAGCAAAGAAAGACCTGTTATGGTCATTCATCGAGAATCAATCATGGAGGTTGTGGAATATTTTAAAAATCATGGCTTGATATGAAAATACATGGGAATACGTGTCTTGCTTCCTTTTTTGGAGACATGGGCTCAATGGACCTAGAATCCAAATGGTAAAATAAAAGTGATGGTATTGGATAATAACTATTTTATGGTAATTTTTAATTACATGGTGGACCACAACAGAGTGTTTAAAAGATGACCCTATTTTCACAACTAGATAGGCTTATTCATCAAGCCCTAACGCACTTGTTTTAACCCATCTAAGGAGCTCCCAAACCAGGTTCCTATGTGGGTGCATCTTCCTTGGTTTCCTATTGAATATTGGTAAAATGATATCCTATAAATGGTTGATTTGCTTTTGGGTAAATCAGTGGGTCCCTCTTAGTAAAATCAAGATATGAAGGTAATGAATTTTTCTCACATTTATGTTGAGATTTATTTGAGTAACCCTCTTCCATATTCTCTAGAGATTTATGTGGGTGCATCTTCCTGGATATAGTAGCTAGATTATGAAACTCTTCCTTTATGATGTCAATTATGCCATGAATATGGGAATTTATAGAGAATATGTCTTAAGTCCAAACCTTTTAAGTCTTAGCCATCTTATCCTCCTCACAATCCTCCTAAGGTTGATAAGGTCAAGGCTCCTATTCTTGGTGTTGTTACATATAATGAGGGTTTTACTCCTATTATGCCCCATAATAGGAATAATGGATAGAAGATAACTTTTAAAGAGAGGTAGGAAGGGGATAATTTTAATCAATTTGATGTGTTGGATGATCTTAGTCAATAGGAGGTAAATATAGGGTTGATAGCTCTAGATCAAGGTGCTTTGGAGGTGGTTCAAGAGGATAATGATTTTGTAAATCTTTAGAATTCTATGGAAGCTAGTTTAATTCAAATGGATATAGATCTTGGTCTGGTTGATTTAACTATTCTTGAGGCCTCTATTGCTATGGAAAAAAATGAGGTGACAAACTCTTCTTTGGTGGAGAATATGGTATCAAACTTAGAAAAAGGAAACAAGGGTTCTCCTTCTTTGGGGCTTTAATTAAAAAATATTAAGGGGATCCTGAGAAGCCCTCTAAAGCTAGGAGAAAGAAGGATTTGGAGAAAATTAAGATGATCGAGATATGTTGGTGGATTCGGGATCTATTAAGATTCTTGATTCTCACTTTTCCAACCCTCAAAAATGATTATCCTCTCATGGAATGTAAGGGGCTTGAACAGTGTCCCTCGATAAAAAGTTATTCATGACTTGGTAAAAAATCATTCTCTTGATATGATTTTCATATAGGAAACTAAGCTATCTATTGAGAATATAAGTGGTTTAGTGCCTAAAATTTGGGGTGAGGTCAGTGCCAGAGCATAGGTGCCCAAGGTAATGCAGGGGGTTTAGCTTATTTATGGAATATATTGAAGATATACCCTCTTTGGTGGATGTCCTGTAAGTCTTCTATTTCAGTGGTTGCTTCGAGTCTGAAAACTAGAGAAACTATTCTTCTATCCAATATCTATGCTCCTACTAATTTTCCTGGTAAGCAACACATGTGGTCTTACATTTGGTTTATTCAAAGTTTTGCTCCACTTTTTCCTCGGATTATTGCTAGTGAATTTAATGTTATTATAGATTTAAAATAAAGGAGGGGAGGAATGTTGAGGTTAGGGATTTTTACTTTCCTTCTTCATGATAATATTTTAGACTTGAACTTTGTTGATATTAAGCCTAGCAATAGTTAGTTTACTTAGAACAATGGGAGAACTGGGGAGGACTGTATTGCTGAGAGGCTTGACAGGTTTTTGGTTTCTTTTTTCTGGATTGGTGGCCTTGGTCTATTTATTTTGAGATTTTGGATAGGAGGAGTTCAAATCACTAGCCTATTAAGCTATCTATTTTTTTAGCCCATGCTGCTCATTCTTCTTCATTCAAGTTCTAAGTAATGTGACTTTAGGATCCCTCTTTACAAGATTATGTTGCTAAGTGGTGGCATTTAGGTAGGCTTGATTTTGGCATTGCTATGTATTTTTTTGTCAAACAACTACAATATGTGAAGTACTAGCTCAAAAGGTGGAATATGTAGTGTTTTAGAAACATATTACATGCTAAGGTTGTTTCTCAGGCTGGTTTGGATGCTATCACTCATGATATTATGGAGTTTGGCCTTTTTGAGGACTCTTTCAAGGAAGAAGTGAGGGATTTGAAGGTTCTAGAGGTGTGTGGGTTATGTGAGGAGATTTATTGGAAACAGAAGGCTCGTGTTGAATGGCTACATGAGGAGGACAAAAACATTCCCTTCTTCTTCAACTTTATGAAGGCTAGGAGACATTGTAATTTGATCCCTATTATTATGAATGAAAGGGGTGTGTAGTTGACCTCTTTGGGAGAAATTTCTAGAGAAGCCTCGTAGTATTTTTCCTCTTTGTTTAGGGAAGACTCTGTAGATATGCTGGTAGAAGAAAACTATGTTTTATATTGTATCCTTTCTTTGGTTTCTATGGAAATGAATGAGCACCTTTTAAGTTGCATTTCCATAGAGGAACTGGAGGCTACTATCTTTCAGATGGAAAAAGGGAAAGCCCTCAGTCTTGATGGATTTTTGATTGAATTCTTCTAGGATTTTTGGGACATTATAAAGCTAGACTTGTTAGAGGTGGTTCGTGAATCCTTGAGGAATAAGTAGGTGTTGAGGGCTATAAATTCAAATTTTCTTGTTCTCATCCCTAAATGTGATGGGGTGGATAAGCTGAGTTTATTTCAGCCCATTACTCTCTAAAATATGGTCTATAAAATTATTTCCAAGTTAATTACTGAGAGGTTGAAGTGATGGATTTTTAGGCTTATTTTAGAAGAATAGGGAGGCTTTATGGAAGATAGGCAAATCTTGGATGACATAGACATTGCAACTAAAAATATTCACTCCATGGTGAGCTCTAGAGAAAAAGCTATGTTTATCAAGATGGATATGGAAAAGGCTTATGATAGAGTTAAGTGGTCCTTTTTACGTAAAGTGATTATTGTTTTTGGTTTTGCTAAGGAGTGGGTTATGATTTATGTCATGATCACTTCCTTCTCAGTACTAATTAATGTGGAACCATCTTCCCTATTTAGGGACTCCATAGGTCTTTGACAAGGGGATCCTCTTTCTCCTTACTTATTCATTCTTTTGGCTAAAGGTTTGGTGAGATTTATTAAGAGTAATGTGGCATAGGGTCTTATCCAAGGTTAGGTTTGGGGTAATGGTTTACCCCCTTAGTATCACCTAATTTTTTTTGATGATATTGCTTTGATGGGTATGGCTAAGGTTCGTGAGGCCACCAATTTATGCAAGGCTTTAGACATTTATCTTGCTACTTCTGGGAAGATTATTAATAAGGGTAAATCTTCTATCTTCTTCTTTAACACTTTGAAGCTTATTCAATAGTGGATTTCTCATATTTTGAGTTATTAGATCAGTTCTCTGCCTTTGACTTATCTCATCATTCCTATCTCTTCTACTACCCTCCCTAGGGGTTAGAAAAATATTTAGACAAGTTCCATGCAAAGGTGAACCATTAGAATCACCAGTGGATTTATTTCATTGGTTGGGTTTAGCTTCTTAAGTCAGTTGTGTAGGCTATTCCTAATTATAGGTGTATGCTCTAGGTGGCTCCCATGGGATTTATTAAGGATTTGGATGCTATGGCTAGGCAATTTTTATGGGTTGGTAGTTCATCATCTTCTAAGTAGAGCCTTGTGAAGTAGGATATTGTGTGTAGTATAAAGCATTTTGGTGGCCTCAAGTTATAGTAGTCTACTTTGATGGGTTTGGAACTATCTATAAATATTTATTGGAGATGGTATTTCGAACAAGATCATGTTTGGGAAAGTATTATTTATCAAAAATATCTGAGTAGGGTACCAAAGGAGGTTATTCCTTGATATCCACTTTTGGGGAAAGGATCTATGATTTGGGAAACACTTAAAAAAGGTGATAAGTTGATCAAAGAGGGTTTGTTTTGGATATGTAATAGGGTATATGAGGCTCTCTTCTAGTTTAACTCTTGGGATGGGTTTTCTCCTATCATGAGTAGGTATTCTAATTTGTAGGATCTTTGTTAGTGCTTTTTGGAGGTTGGTTGGTCTTGAGAGGTGGATTTTAAGACTTCTTACCTCTATGGGCACGTGGAGGTGTCTAGATGGAAGGTTCTTAGCAAGTGTCCTATGGTTGGTTTGGAAGAGGATTATGTTGAGCTTCAAAATATTCTAAAAATTAGATAGTGTAGCTCTCTTATGGGTAAGGATATTTTGGCATGGAGTCTGGATCCTAAGGGGGTTTTCATGGTTTTTAGTGGGTACCAGGAGTTTATTGTTCATAATTATGGTAGGTTGGAAGTTCCTTAGTGAAAAAATGTTTGGAATAAGTTCTCTTATCCCAAGTTTAATTGTTTATTATGGACCTTAGCTTGGAATAGATGTTTGACTTAGGAAAATCTTTAAAAGTAGGGATTCTAGGGTCCATCTGTTTGTGTTCTTTGTGGGTGCAGTGAGGAGGATTATTCTCACTTATTATTTAAATATAATTTTTATATTCTTATTTAGAATTTTTGGTGGGGTATTTGGAAACATCCTTGTGTTCATGCCTCTTCTCTAGTTGAATTCTGAAGTAGCATGGGGAGACCTCTAACACAAGCCTTTTTCCTTCAAATTATGTGGTACATTGGCCTTGCTTTCATATTTTTGAAAATATGGATGGAAAGTAATCATAAGAATTTTTTGGGGATAATTTGATGATCCAACATGTTTGATAGAGAATTGTTGGTATGATTTAAGAGACTGTGGAAGCTAAATGTGAAGTGGATTTTCCTTTGGAAAGAAGTGATGATGAGATTATGAGTAGATTGGGCCTAAGGGGTTTTTCCTTTGATTAATTTTATATTTGAAGGGGTATGCATGATAAAAAGAAGGTTCAGTGGGTTGGGATATGGTCTCCCCCTCTAATGGATATTTTGAAGATAAACACTGATGGTTCTTCTAGGGGTAATCCTATGCTTGCTAGGATTGGTGGGGCTAGAAGAGATAGTTCTAGATCCATTATTTTCCTATTTTCCATTCATAAAGGGTTGAAAACCAATAATATTATGGAGGGGTTGGTGATTCTTTGGGATATTGAGTGTGCTTGTGCTCTTGGGTGGCATAAGATTATCTATGAATCAGACTCTCAGATTATTGTTAATCTATTGAATGAGCAGAAGTTGGAGGGGATTAATTAGTAACTTGATTTGGTTATTTGGAATAGTTTGTAGTTGTGTTTCATGCTAGAGGTGGTGTATTTTAATCACATCCCTTAGGAATGGAATAGGGTTGTTAATTTTTTGGCCAAGCTGGCTTCTGAGCATGTTGGTGAATGGAAGACTGAGGGATGGGAGTAGTTATCCCCTAATTATTATCAATTTTTAGAGAAGATTATTTTAGAGGAAATGGAAAATTGATGTTAGATGGTTGTGGATTTATGGGGATATTGGGCCTTGGTCAGATGTTTGCTAGTTTGGTAGCCCTAATTTCCTCTGGGTACCCTTGAGGACCCTATTTTCTTTGTATTGGTGATTTCTTGATATTAATAATTTTTTACCCTCTTTATTCAAAAAAAATAATGCTTGAAGTCCTAATTTTGATTTTTTTTTATTTTTTTTGAATTTTTGATATATGCATATTTTTGAATTTTTTAAATATATGCATTTTTTCAAAATTTTGGAATATTTTAATGCTTAAAAAGATTTGTAAAAGAAGTTGTAATAAGGAAAACTTTGAAAAGAGAGGAAGTGGGATGGATTCAAAAAATCCTCAAAAAAATTACAAAAGCATAGAATGATAAGAGTAAAGGCAATCAATGTGCTCCCAATTTATATGTAACTTTGAGTTGTAGCAATGTAGTGTGAACAATTAAAATATGTAGGAATGCGTATGATCCTCAAATGGGGAAGAGGCTAAATGTGTTCATCTAAAATGTAGCAATACGAGATCATGTAAGTGTTGTAGGGTGTAATATATGTAATAGTAAGCAAGTGGAGTGATATATAATGATAAGTGTTATAATTTCTCAACCGGTTTGTAAATTAAGAGGGTAAGCACCCAAAGTGAAAAATAAAACCAAAGGGTTAGAAAAATGGTTGGATAAGTTATAAAAAATTAACAATGAAAATGAAAGTAAAGAAGCCATGTACAAGTAGAATGAACTTAGCTAACCAATGATATCAGTGATGGGCATGTATGTATAACCCATGTCATGATATGGAGTGAATTATTGTGATGAATAAGTGGCAATTATAGATGAATTTGAATCTGAATAAGATTCATATGTTATAATATAACAATATGAATCATTGTTCATATGTTTATGTAAACTTGTATCTCTATGTGTAGTAGTAGAGAGAACCTGTACTTATACCTATGGTGAAGTTATTTGAATAACCTATTGTTCCTTAGGATATAAAAGCCTCTTTGTATGTGTCACTTTCTACTTAGGAGGATGTACCATGCTCTGTGAAATAAATTGAATATTTTCATTTGTAATTGTATCATGCTCACAAGTAGATGGAGAAACTGATTCTATAATATGTTCATGATCATTATAAATTATAATATTTAGATGTAGACCATGTTATTTAATAGTTTTTTAAGCTAGTTCATTACCATGTTACTTAGTAATTTTATTAGGTAATTTTTCCATAGAATAAGTAAACATCATTTTCTCCAAAGAATTTTCATATTGGATTCCTTGAATTTTGACAACTTGATTATCATGATCATATTTGAGACATTTATGCATTGTAGAATTTACTTCTCTAATATTTTATATCTAAGGGTGTTGTAATAACATATTAAATACCCCTGTACTTGGTAAAACTAGAAACGGAGTTGTCACTATGAGAGGGCCCACTTGTACAAGAAGTATTATATTTTAAAGAGTATCTTATGTATACCCATAAAATGATTTAACTATTCTAGAAGTATCATATAAATCTTATTTTGTATGACGAAGAGAATGAAAGAGTCTTATGGTGTACACATTTTAATTTAATCTATTATTTATCATGACACTGTGGATGGATTAATTGTTAACATATGCTCGAATAAAAAGTGCATGTCTATTTGAATCATCTTAAACAACTTCAATATCATAAAATGTGATAATAAGACATGATGCTATTAAGTTGATGTCCATATGTAGAAGGAAGATGAACATTTTATGCATAGTGCTATTCAAAATTATTCTTGTTATTTGCTTCATGATTTGGAAAAGGATCCTTATGCATTTTGAGTTTTGCATCATTATTTCCTTATGGCTTAGGATTTTGGATAGGTGTGCATAGAATAATAATTATTTTATCAATTAGATCTTGAATAATCTTGTTCATCCACACTAGACATTTGTTTATGGAATTCCTAATACATCTATGGTAGTCACAATATCCATTGCAATTAAAATTTCTATATTGAGGTCTAGACATATCTGTATCAATTGGTGGATGAAGAGTGATTACATTACATTATAGTATCTTTTGTAACAAAACATGAGGTAATGGAAACCTTGAGGATTTACTCCTTGGTGGAGCTTGTAGTTGTATATTTTGAGGTGGTTGTGAAATAACATTAACTATAACTTTTATTTCATTCTTTATTTCTGGTGGTTTGCTCTTCTGTTGGGATTGCTTTAAAAATTGACATTTGAATTAGAAATAACATTTGAAACATACTTGAGATTTTTCAAAGTAATAAACTTAACTTCATGTTCTTGGAGTATATGGCATAATTCATTAAAGGATTTGAACTTATTGATCATAATAGACTCTTGAAGAGGAGGGAGTGAACTTTGTGTAAAAGTATCTTGAGGCTCATTATCACCATTTGATTTGTCATGTTAGAAAACATATCCTTGTATATTACCACGTATTAATTGATTTTTTCATTAGACCCTTGTTTGACATTTTTAATTTGAGCATATGATAAAATTTTCCCAATGTTGATATAAAAGTGTGTCAAAAACTAATTTGTCAAAGGATTGAAATCCTTTAGTGATTGAAGAGGAATACCATAGAACCATATAAGATCATATTCTGTTAAACTTCTTTGAAATATCTTTGTTGATAATTTACCATTATTATGTTTAAAGTGCATATATGTAGCATGTATGAACTTGAGAGGTTGATTATCCTAATTGAGTCCATGAGAAGTGAAATTATCCTTATATCCAAGGCTTGTTTGCCCTTCATTGACATGAGTAGCAATGGGATAATTAATACCTTATACATGCTTGCCTAACCCTTGTCTAATGGTATACTGATATTGTTGTAAGTATGTAAATCCAAAACCATACTGAGGGAAGTCTATGAATGAGTCAATTGAATGTGGTGTACCCTATGATAGAATATTACAATAATTTGAAAGAAAAATATCATGAGTTTGAATATTAGTGAATTTTAACCATGTGGATATGTAATAAATATTTATAATCTTTTTGAAGTATTTCATACATGTTATTTCAATGGTATAACAATGTGAAGTATAATGTAATGGATAGTGATCTAAAGTAAGTTTTGGATCAATATCAAATTTTAAGCATGTAGAAATGAAATACATAACATCATAAAAAGTAGGATAATATCGTACAATAAAATACATGATCCCATATAGCATATAAGATAGGATTTTATTCATTTAACCAATTATAGAAATTATGCAAGAATTAAGCAGTGTGACAATATGAGTTAAGCAATGCTAGTGTATATGAGTACAATATAATGTAAATAAAGCAAATCTAATGACTATGAATACAATATAATTAAAAATCAAGTTATGAGGGTAATCTAGGCAAAGGTTTGAATGATTTGTAAGATATTAAATATACTTGATTGCTCATTGATTAGTGTCAACCCAATGTTTTAGAGCACTAACTTTAGAGGTAGAACCATTCTTGTAGGCCACTAACCTTGGTTTCGAGGGTATGGTGAGAGTAAATTCTCTTGGTGATATGCTTCTCTTAGGTGTGCTACATATCAAATAGATAAAATATGTTTTTTATTGGTATAAACAAAGCACCCTAGGTGTTTTCAATATATCGTGAGGCACACAAAAAATAAACTCTATGTTTAATGCTATATTACAGCTATGAGTATTGGGGTAAAACCCTCATGCCATGGTTTCTGTAAGAAACATTGCATAAACCTTCACAATAGTCACTAAGTAGTTTGAAAACTGCTAGAATACAGTTTCTAAAACAAGAAAAAACAAATGATAAGTTAAAGTGACAAATAAAAAGTGAAATATTTTTAGTTTAAAAAATAAATCAAATTTCAACTCAAGGTCAAAAGAGAGAGCTTATATGTTAGAATTATCTAAGGTGATAAGACAATTTATTCAATGTCATATTTAATCTAAGGTCAAATAAATTGAATTGTTTTGTGTCAAATATTATCCAAAGTTGAAGTCTTTTTTATTTTAGTGTTAGTATTTACAAAAATTTGAAATAATTCTTATCCCAAAAATCAAAGAAAACAACATGCAACGTTCTAAAAATAGTGGCTTCACTATAATGTTTAACGCTTTTAATTTAATAAGTACTTAAACTAATGGAATTAAATTATTGAAATATAAATGTTGATACGTATTGGTAAAATTTAGTCATATACAGTAAAACTATAGAATTTATAGAAATCAAGAACTTGCTAAAAATAGTAAATTTGACTAGTGTTAGAGAGTGTCCCTTAAAACATAGATATACATGACTATGCAAATTGTATGAAATGACCTGAAAAAACTATTTGAAAACACTATTAGAGTACACTCACTAAGGTGGGGGTGAATCAGTGAACCTAGATATTTTAATTTCAATTTAAATCCTTTCAAAACTATTAAACAATTATCATATATCAACTTTATCAAGCAAAATTAACAAGAGAGCTCATTCATTTAATGCATACACAAGATCAAAAACACAACACATAGTTCTTGTGGTAAACCCTCATGGGGAATAGAACCCATGCTCAAACCTATAACACATGGACTACTTATCCTATAGGATATTACAAACAAGAGACTAGTCAAGTCCTTTAGACTAGTAACCTTAATCAAGTCCTCCTGACCAAAGGCCTTTAGTGAAACACTTGTTTCACAAGGAGCAACTTCCTCTAAGGAAGATCAAGTCCTTTAGACCCTCATTTGAAGTAAACTTCTCCACCTTAAAACTAATGTCTTTAACACCTGATGATGGATCTATAATTTTCTAACCCCTACATAAACTCCCTCTCTATCTCATACTAGCCTCTCATATAGGCATGCCACAATCTCTCTCCTTCTTCACTCAAACTATCCTCATATGCACACTTAGACCTCTTTGCGCATCCTCAAACTACAAACCCACAAGAGAACTTTTTTTTCATAAAAAATATAACCTATAAATCATACACTTAGTCAAAAAATTTCTCTTCTCATCATCTCATCCAATAGGCACACAATCTATCCTCTCTTCTTCGCTTCAACACATACTTCTCTCACACAAGCCTTTCTCAAGTCTAGAAACTATCATCTTTGGTTTCAATATTTATAGAGAATTTATGATTATCAACACCTTAATCAGCCATTAGGCATGCCTTAGACCTTAAGGCTTATAACATACAAACACACAACTCAACACAATCCACATAGGTCAACCATAACATCTATGGGTCACCCTTAAGTAGTTACACCTTTCAATTAGGCCCTTTTAGCTCTTATACGTCTCATGGACACCTATTCACTGTTAGGATCTTGCTCCCCGATAAGAGCACAATATGATTACCTCTTGTATTAGTAACTAAACATGGAATTTAACCAGAATGAATAAGTAACTAGAAATATGAAACAACACAGGGTATGAGAGACAATACACAATTGTATTAATAATCACTTAGAAGAAAATACAATAAAGAAGATGCCACTTCTTCTTCCACCTCAAAGGCTTGCCACACCTCAAGACCTTATTCCCTCTCTCTCACAGTCCCAACAATCAACTCCAATACAGAATTGATGTTCACCTCCACCAGTCAGTAACACGCTACCAGTACACCAAGCACACAATCGTACTCTAAGTAGATCTCCTGCTCTCTGCTACCACCTGCAAATCAATAGACCTTACTCACCATTGTAGATCTCCAAAAGAAACCATGCATACTTGCTGACCAAGATCATACATACATGAAGAACCCTTCTGATTCTCCAAACCAGCACCCACACTTGGTACTGTGGCACTAAGAGGAACACACCATTGCTCTCTTCTCTCTGAAGGAGCTTATTTTTCTCTCTTACTCTCTAGCACTAATTTATAATATATCCCATGAGTCTATTATATAGATCTAATGCTTACAATAATTAGACTATCTTAATTACAATAATTAGACATGCAACTCAAGACTATAATTAGCCTTTAACATGCAAACTAACAGTCCAAGAATAGACTCTCTGAAATCCGCATGCAAACTGCATGTTCACACACAGGTTGCCAACGTTAGCTCCTCCTGACCGATGTCATTCAACTTGTAACTGATGTCAGTTTCTTTTACACTACTATTTGACTGACGTCAATTGATCAGACCGACGTCGGTTTCCCTGCAACTCATTCTGCAACTCTCTGCAACCTCCGCAACCTCCATAACTTATCCTATTTGCATCTTGGTGAAGCTTTTAGCTCCACAACCTAACAATATCCCACTTGGAGATAAAAAACTACACATGTACCTATACCTATACACTATCTAATTTATTCCCTAGCTTGTATCCCTCTTCAAGATCAATCCTGAAGACCAACCACCACACATCCTGTGATGCTACACCTGTCATCCAAGTAACCTGCCACATCTGAACCTAAAACTCCATGTAGTGAAGACCTTGACCCTGCATAACATGTTAACCTACTGCTAGTCCCTCTTAGATACCTGAGAATCCACTGAACTAACCTCCAGTACTTCTTCCCCGAATTGGCTCCATACTTTCTGACAACTCCCACTGCTTAGGAAAAATTAGGTCTACACCAGACCTTATGTGATTTTGAACCCTATTCTAAGATAAGCTTGAACTGTCCAGCCCTTGGTGTGCTTACCAATTCTGCATCCTGCATCTTGAACCTTGCCAACACCTTCTTCACATTAGCTCCCACTGGAGACAAAATCTCCATGTCTCTTATGCTAAAGAATTTTGCTGCTCCAAATTCTTCATGACATACCTCTGAACTAACCTTACCCTTAGCTCAAAAAATCCCTATATGTACAAACTTGCTAGCATATCACCCACATACAGTAACAGGATAATGTTGTGACCATCATCCACCTGGTAAGTCAAACATAATGGTTACACTGACATTGACTGAAGCCCTGCTTTGTCATCCACCTGTCAAAACTTGTACCACTATCTTACAGCTTCCTCAAGACCATATACCTTGGCCTTCCATCTCACATATCCATACACTCTCTTTTTTAACTTGGGAATCCATCCATCTTTTAGTGCTTTCTTTTAGCTAACAACTCCACTAATAAATACCTATTTGGTTCTTTTCCAAGGACTCACACTCCTCATCCATGCCAAGCTCCCACTATTTTTGGATTCTACCTGCATTGCCTCTTCACATCTTCCTAGTTCTTGACCATCATTAAGCAATATAAGGAAGGTGAATAATGAATATGAGGTTCACTTACCCTTTCAGTCCTTGATATGAGCATTTGAGACCTTTTTGATAGCTTGCTGTCCGCCCACCATCCGTTCTAATGACCGATCTCAGCCATCTCCCAGTCTGCACCCAACTGATGTCAGTTTCCTACACTGACCCTGACTACTGACATCATTTCCCTGGTTGATGCCGGTATCCCTTCTACCGAGGTCAGTTCCTGTATGACCGACATCGGTCTTCCTATTGTCAACATCGGTTACTGTATGACCGATGCCGATACCTGTGTTCACCTGTGAGTGATGACTTTTTACCCGCGAGCTCCTTTTGGGTCAAAACCCTATTCAAATTAACACAGCCCTGCTTAGAATAATTTAGTCCCCTCAACTGATCTCTATCCATCATCTCCTCCATGAACACCAAGGCCTTCCAGTTCTTAAGTTTATCAAAGATATCTGTCTTTTTCTTAAGAACATGCATTCCCCTCCTACATATGTGACCAAGCCTACAAAGCCACATCTCTGCAACAGAAGGTGAATCAGTAATATATGTAGATAGATAAAGTATACCTACTTTCTTACCACCGTCTAATTCAAGTGCATCCACTGTGAGAGTTACTGTGCATCTCCCATCACCCAACTTTCTTGAAGAAATTAGAATCATCTCCAAGACTGGTACCTTCATGACCTGCTTCAACCCCTATGTGTTATCCATCTGCATTTTCAACTTCACTTCCCCTTTGCCAACAATCTGACAAGGCTCACCAACCCCTAAATAAATCTCTCCAAAGTATCCAAAGACATACCCATGAAAAGATGCTCTATTTCAGGCTGCATGGAAAGAGGCAAAAGAATCTATAAACCAAGATTTTAATTTATCTAGAGCAACCTATGCAACATCACCTGCAACATCTACTTCTACATGTTGATCTTCTACCGACCAACAATCTTCCTTTCCTTGCTCTTTCTTTCCATCAATCAGACCATTCGTGCTATTCAATTTCTCCATTCATAGCTTACTTTCTTCTGCCATTACTATACTTCCACTCAATCTGAAACCCCTGAGAGTGACCTATAATCAAAAAACACTAACCAGATCTAAACCACCTGTTAGTCAACCCAACCAAAAGCTCTGATACCAACTGTCAAGTTGGTACCAACCTGGTCATCCTACTCAACCTGCTCTGATACCAACTGTCAGGATCTTGCTCCCCAATAAGAGCACAATATGATTACCTCTTGTATTAGCAACTAAACATGGAATTTAACTAGAATGAATAAGTAACTAGAAATATGAAACAACATAGGGTATAAGAGACAATACACAATTGTATTAATAATCACTCAGAAGAAAATACAATAAAGAAGATGCCACTTCTTCTTCCACCTCAAAGGCTTTCCACACCTCAAGACCTTCTTCCCTCTCTCTCACGGTCCCAACAATCAACTCCAATACAGAATTGATGTTCACCTCCACCAGTCAGTAACACACTACCAGTATACCAAACACACAACCGTACTCCAAGTAGATCTTTTGCTCTCTGCTACCACCTGCAAATCACTAGACCTTACTCACCATTGTAGATCTCTAAAAGAAGCCATGCACACCTGCTGACCAAGATCATACATACACGAAGAACCCTTCTAATTCTCCAAACCATCACCCACACTTGGTACTGTGGCACTAGGAGGAATACACCATTGCTCTCTTCTCTTTGAAGGAGCTTATTTTGCTCTCTTACTCTCTAGCACTAATTTACAATACAGCCCACGAGTCTATTATATAGATCTCATGCTTACAATAATTAGACTATCTTAATTACAATAATTAGACATGCAACTCAAGACTATAATTAGCCTTTAACATGCAAAATAATAGTCCAAGAATAGACTCTCTGGAATCCACATGCAAACTGCATGTTCACACACAGGTTGCCGACGTCGGCTCCTCCTGACCGATGTCGACCAACTTGTAACCGACATCAGTTTCTTCTGCACTACTATCTGACTAACATCAGTTGATTAGATTGATGTCAGTTGCCTTGCAACTCATTTTGCAACTCTCCACAACCTTCGCAACCTCCGTAACTTCTCCTGTTTGCATCTTGGTGAAGCTTTTAGCTCCACAACCTAACATTCACCAATTTAGCACTTCATCGAGCAAACTAATAACATAAGAACACTTTAAAACTCATGGACCCATGCCACATGTTATATAGGTCATCCTTAAGTGCCAAAAACCATCACAGTAGCCTTTTACTTAAGCATAATTTATTTAAATGACATTTTGTACAACCATTATGAGCGAACACACAATCAGTTTCTAAACCTTTGTTCATACTAGATATTATTGGTCTAACCTTTTTAATACACATATAATATCATCATGGATTATACACCATACTCCAATATCTAGTTCACCTTTAAATAATGAGATACCAAAAACATAGCTCAAATACCCTTCTCAGATTACTTGCAAAACATGCACAAACACACAGTTAAATTTGAACCTCAATATCTTTGAATTTACATAATTTTAAATCTTTAAATATATATTTATATATGTGTCTTGGAGTTTTCTATAAATTATATTTTTACACCATGATAAAATTATATATAGATCAAAAGATATGGCCCAAAAAATAGACACTAGTCTTTCCTTTATTAAATTCAAATATTTGAATTTAAATAGTCACAATTAAACTTCGATCACCATGCTATCATCTTGTGTCCTCATTTATTATATAAAATATGCACCATAGATATTCTTTTAACTTTAACTCATAATGCACCACTATCCAAACATTAAACTTTGAACACTTGGCATCATCTTGCTTCTTCCTGACATTATGGAGCAAACATGCCCTATCGATCTCCTATATGTAGCTTGATCTTTATTTGAGTTTAAACAATGGACACTTTGAACTCATTTCAATTAATATTCACCATTTATATTTATTAGTATGAACACCTACTCATCATTATATCTTAAAAGTAGTTTAGTCTTTACCTTTACCTATCATTAAATAATTATCACTTTGACCTCTTTGACTTGATACACATTGTTAGATCAATTTGTACGATCGCCCATGAACTATTGGATCTTCATTTGGTCTTGATATTTATTTCTTAAAAAAATTACTAAGTATGGGACCCATTTCAATCTTCCTGGAAGGCCAAATTTGGACCTTAATAAATTTTAATACGCTTAGATGCATGATCTAAAATTTGGACCATATAATCTCCTAACACAGGAGAATCCAACCATATAAGAATCTGATTCTAAAACCCTTGTACATGTAAGATATAACACATATTCACCCATTTTACACTTCATCAAGCAAAATAAGAACACAATAACACTTTCCATCTCGTGGAACCATGCCACATGATCTATAGGTCATCCTTAAGTGGCAAAAATCATCACAATACCCTTTTGCTTAAGCAAAATTTTCTCAAACAACATTTTGTACAATAACCATTATGAGTGAACACACAGTCAAGTTATAAACCTTTTTTCATACTAGATATGATTGGTCAAACCATAATAATGTACACAAAATATCCTCATGGAGTCTAAAACATAATCTAATAGCTAGTTCACCCTTAAACAATGAGATACCAATAAGCATAGCTCAAATACCCTTCGTAGGTTACTTGTAGAACATGCATGAATACATAGTAAAATATGAAACTCAATATATTTTAATTTACATAATTTCATATCTTAAAATATATATTTATAGATGTGCCTTGGAGTCCTCTACAAATTCACTTTTTACACCATGAGCAAATTTTGTATAGATTGAAAGATATGACCCAAAAACCAAACACTGGTCTTTCTTTTGTTAAATTCAAATATTTGAATTCAAACGATCATAGTTAAACTTAGGTAACCATGATATAATCTCATGTCCTCACTTTTTATATTGAATAAGCAATGTCAATCTTCTTTAAACTTTAACTTATAGTGCACCACTTCCCAAATGTTAAACTTCAAACACTTGGCATCATCTCACTTATTCATGACATCCTATAATAAAAATGTTCTATTGATCTTATATACATAGCTTGATCTTTATTTGAGTTTAAACAATGGACACTTTGAACTCATTTCAATCAATATTCTTAGTTGATTTTGATTAGTATGAATACCCACTTGTCCCTAGATCTTAGAAGTAGCTCAATCTTTACCTCTACCTATCATTAAGAAACTATCACTTTGACCTCTTTGACTTGATACACATCATTAGATAAATCTGTATGATCACCCAAAAACCTTTGGATCTTAATTTGGTCCTGATCTTTATTTCTTTCAAAATCAACTATGAGAACCATTACAATCTGCTTGGAAGGCTGACTTTGGACCTCAATAACTTTTACTATGCTTAGACACATGATCTAAAATTTGGACCATATGATATCCTCACATAGGATAATCCAACCATATATCAATATAATCCTAAAATACTCATGCATGTGAGATATAACACCATTAAATTTTTCACTCAAATTTTTCTACCATAGAGCCAACTATGTTAAGAACTATTCAGAAGGCCAACTTTGCACATGCATATCTTTTGACATGCTTCATCACATGACTTAAAATTTAGAAAATATAAATTATGAACAAAAATAAACAAACTCATATGATCAAATTATCCAAAAACTATCATATGTACAAATATGACTAATTTGGCTAAGTATGGGGAAACATTGTCAAACTACCTAGGAACCCAAATTTTCGCTTGCATATCTTATGTTGCACTTAATTTCATGATTTGAAATTTAGCTCATATTAACTAGGAAAAAATATGATCATAAACATATGAACAATTCCCCTTGACTCATCCACATGTGGTAATGGTGACATCATCAAACTGCCTACTCAATTTTTTTACCACTAGACATAAAATGTCTAGATAAAAATAATGATCAACCAGATGAAATACACTCATGCACACAAGAACTCAAAGAATATAAAACCTATTATAGTACCTCTTTCACATCCTCAAATCACCATAATCATCTCTTAACATCTCTAACTAGATAAACTTTGAAGATCAACTAAGCCTCCTTTAAGCATACAAGGACAAGCACATTTCACACTTTGTCATTATCACTTAGACTATCAAGACACTTTATCCACTCACCTAGACACCTCTATGACATCACCATGACATCATTTACAAATCTCCAAAAATCTCTCCCTTTATCATTGATTTAGAGGACAATTTGAAAAAGGTCCCAAAATAAATTAAAACCTATACCATTGCATAGGGATCATTGAGACCTTTCTAATGGCACATAGATTGCAAGAAATAGAGCTCATATTCTATTTGTATAGCTACTTAAAGTTATAGTAAAATAAAGTCAATAAGTGGTCAATTCTGGCCAAACAAAAAAATTTACCTTCATGGAATGTTTTAAATTTAGTTCCATGAAGTAGATCTCATCATAAGCTTTCTAGTACATTTTATGGTTCAAAAAATGGAGTCTGTATGTGCAAGTTATAACTAGTCAAAGTTATCGTCAAAATGATGACATGAAAATAAAGTGACATGGCAATATGGGTCAACCCAAGTCTTTAATATTTGTAAATCCCACTTTATTAAAAGGGGATAAACATAAACCATCATAAATTGGGGAATAATTATCACCCCATATTTTTAAATGTAATGGATAATTTAAAATCTCATAAAAATTGGGTATGGGATAATTATGAAATTTATTAAAATAAATTATGGATAATTATCCCAATTATAAAAAGTGCACCTCCCACAAGTATATAAAGGGGTGAGGGGTTATTTGGAAATAATTTGGAATTAAAATTGGAATTCAGTGAATTCATTCCAAAGTCTCAAAGCTCTCATGGTAGAGCTAGAGTTGAGAGCTAAAGAGCTAGAGCCAAAGAGCTGAGAGATGAATAACAAGAGCTAGAGATGATTCTATCCATATGCTGAGTTTCTATATTTGAGTTCATTTGATGCCTTTTTCAATGCCTTAAAGTAAAGCTTTGTAGATTATGTAATGGCCAATATAGAGACCAGTCTACATATATCCTAAGTTTTGAAGAACTTAGAGAGATTTTTAGACTTCAAAGTGAACTGATGAAATGTTATAGATTCTGAGAGACTTTCAACAGTATGTTGAAAGACCTATGAAAATTTTATTAAATCTATTTTTAAAGTCTATTTTGGAGACTTTTGGATAAAATCCACAAGATTATGAGATTACATTGATGACAATAAGGTAGAAGGTCTATCTATGGGTTTTGAGACTTTATGGAGGTCTATTGCTAAATTTTATGTAGTATTAGAGTGTCCATTTGACAATTTTTAGGGTTGGCCATGTACTCACTTTTCAAGAAAATAGTTCGGTTCATACTTTAAACAAACTTGGAGATGTAAGCATTACCAAACTTCGTTATCATGTGCTTGTCGTGAGTTGATTCTATTTGTGCATTTTTTTTTGCATTTTGATAAATAATATTTATTAATCACTATTGAATTCATAATTAGCCAAACATGACATCTTAATATAGATTTTAAAATACTTCAGGTTTTGAGATAAAAAATGTTTTAAAAGGTCAAATTCAATTTCATTTCCTTGAGTAATTTTTGGGAAATTATGTGATTTGATGAAAGGAACCAAGGTAAACTATTTTTTGCACAAAAATTAGTGTTAGTTTATGGATCAAGTTTGGTATCAAAGCATTTAGTATGTTGGGTTAGATTTTGGTTTTGTGGATTTGATATCAGTTGTTTTTAGTTTAGTTTCCATTATTATTATAGACTTTATGGGCCTATTAATATTCCATTTATAGTGTGAAATTTATGGAATTAGGTAGTTTTTAGGGAACAAGAAGGCATGGGAAAAGCCTTGAAAAGAGAGAGGCTTAATGAGTTTGAATAAATTAATTAACAGATCCAGGAAGAGAATGCTTTCCTAAGAGCTCATTTTTACTTCTTGGAAGTGGAGATTGCCCACTTAAAATTAGAGCTGCAAACCAAGGATGAACTCTTGACATAAATGCAAGATGAAGAGAAAAACTATCTTCATCAATTACCTTCCACTGTAGATGCAAACACTATGACTAATGAGTGCACTATAAGTTGTTTATCTATTAATTCCTATCATGTAGTTTTAGATGTTGCTTTTGGTAGTTTTGAAAAATACACTAAGGGAATTGGATCTAAATTGTTATTAAAAATGGGATTTGATAGAAGGGGCCTTGGTAATAATAGCTAAGGTATTGCTAACCAATACATGTAGATCATAGATCTCACCATGCAGTATTGGGCTATGCTAGTGAGAAAGTGGATATTGGAGTGAGTTTCTCCATTGGTAAAAGAAGACAAGCTTCAAACAACCAAGATCTGAGGCCACTAGTAGAGTAAAATTCCTCCTTACAAAGGAATAATGAGTAGTGTAAGAAATTAGGTACAAGAGGTATTGAGATTCTACCTCTTTGATCTTCCAATAGAAAAAACACCAATATGAATGTGAATTCTAAGACTTTTGATTCATTTTTTCCACTTAATAAATTTGGTTTTGATATTCAAAAGATGTTGCATTCTTTTCTTTGTAAGTTTTATGGATTGAATAACCATTGTGGCTCATATTGTTGGAAAATACAAGATTTATTAAAGTATCTTGTAGGCACTACAGACCATTTTCCTACTGATAAAGTGAGAAATGGAAAATAGGTAACCTCTCCCACATAGAGGAACTATTGCACACATTGTCATGTGAGTGGATATCTGGTTGAGAAGTTTTGGAAACTTTAACCATCCCACTATCATAATAATGGTAAGAAGAAGATGGTTTATAAACCTGTTGATAAGGTAATTAATGAAGTTTTTGTTTAATCAACCCATACAAATGTCATTAAATCCACTAAGGAAATTAAACACCCTAAACAATAAAATTTGATAAAGAGGGTTAGTAAATAATTTATTAATTTCATGCTATCATGATTAGTGGATTGATAATGCATTAATGTTTCAAAGCATTATTGGGATTCTTGTTATATGTTGATAAAGGACATTTAGCCATGCTTTGATATATGGATTTTGGAGCTACTATTATGAAAACACTTTGAGATAGGTTTATCATGTGAAGTTTTCAATTCTCATACTTATGTTTTGGAAAGATTTATTTTTGGATTCTCTAGTGTTAGCTTTATGAGTTTCATGTTGAATTGTTAAAGAGTTTAACTCCTTGATCATCTTTGGAGATTTGATAGTAGTTGTATAAGTTGTTGGGTATGATTCAATTTTTTTCAATACTTGGTTTAGAATAACTAATATTTTAGGGTGCATCTATGTGTGTGATTGGATGCATTTGTAAGACCATATTGGGTAATGTTTGTAATGCTAGACACTATACACTATTTATTGTTTTCATAGTTATTTAACATATTAAGACCCATGTTTGGGTAGTATATTATGACACGGTCATAAACATTAATGTATTTTGTTTACATTAAAAAAAATATCTTGTAGTTACATTGGTGATTATTTCAATGTTTGGCAATTCACTGCTTACAAAAAAAGTGACAGTGGGCAGATAGTTTGATAGATTGTGACCTTATTAGCAGTTGTAGGATTTAATTTAACTCATGCCTTGTTTTAGGCCTTTTAAAATTTTGAGTTATGAATCATATTTTTCCACTATTATCTCTATTTTATGATTAGGTTTTGTACTTGATATGTTGTAGAGGACCATTTAGCGGTAACAAAGGAGATCACTAGACATATCTATGTAGAGGTCTTGTGAAGTTGTGCAATAGAAGTAGTCATTACATTCTAAATCTTAGTTCTATGTAGAGCCTATTGATGGATATTTATTAATAGAGGAATTTTATAAAGTGTGATGAATTAATTTCTCCAAGTGTTATAGGTGTAGCTGTGGAACCTGAGTGGACTGCTAAGACCTATCGGAGTATCTTTAGAACTGACTGGAATTTTAGTTAGGTACCAATTTTTGGTGGATCAAAAGCCCTCCTAGTGGGGAGGACTAATTTGGAGGCCAATTTATAAATGGTCTTGAAGTATAACTAAATGTATACCATTTTTAAGTACCATTAAGACATTTCCAATAGTATGTAGAATGTGAGAAATGGAGTTCATATGTTCCTTATGTAGCTAGTCAAAGTTATACTCAAAACAAGTCAAAAAGTGGTAAATTTAGGTCAAAATAATAAAAATAACATAATTTAATGTTTCAAATCTATTTCCATGATTTAGATCTCATTTCAAGCTTTTTGACACATTTTACGATTTGAAAAATGGGGTCTGTATGTGCAAGTTATGACCAGTTAAATTTATGGTCAAAATGATGACATGGAAATATGGCTTGGCCCAAGTCTTTAATATTTATAAATCCCACTTTAGTAAAAGGTGATAAACATAAACCATCATAAATTGGGGAATAATTATCACCCGATATTTTTAAATGTAATGGATAATTTAAAATCCCATAAAAATCGAGTATGTGATAATTATGAAATTTATTAAAAATGATTATGGATAATCATCCCAATCAGAAAAAGTGGACCTCCCAAAGTATATAAAGGGGTGAGGGGTTATTTATAAATCATTGGGAATTGAAATTATAATTCATTGAATTCATTCCAAAGTCTCAAATTTCTCATGGTAGAGCTAGAGCTCAGAGCCAAAGAGCTGAAGAGATAGAGCCAAAGAGCTGAGAGATGAAGAACCAAAGCTAGAGATGATTTCAACCATATGCTGAGTGTCTAGATTTGAGGTTTTTTTATGCCATTTTCAATGGCTCATATTAAATCTTTATAGATTATGTAATGTCCAATATAGAGACTACTCTGCATATATCCTATATTTTGAAGGACTTAGAGAGCTTTTCAAACTTCAGAGTTCTAGATTTTGAGATGATTTCAATGGTATGTTGAAAGACCTATGATGATTTTATTAAATCCATTTTTTAATTATATTTTGGAAACTTTTCAATAAAATCCATAAGATTTCATTGAAAATAGTAAGGTAGAAGGTTTGTCTATGGGTTCTAGGACTTTCTGAAGGTCTGTTGCTGAATTCTATGCAGTCTTAGAGTGTTCATTTGACAATTTTGAGCATTGATCATGTACTCAATTTTTAGGGAAATGGATCAGTTCATACTTTAAGTGAACTTGGAGACATAGGCATTATTGAACTCCATTATGATGTGCTTTTCGTGAGTTGATTCTACTTGTGCATTATTTTTATGCATTTTAATTAATCATATTTATTAATCACTATTGAATGGATAATTAGCCAAATATGACATCTTAATAGAGATTTTAAAGTAATTAATGTTTTAAGATAAAAAATATTTTAAAAGGTCAAATTTAGTTCCATTTCATTAAGTATTTTTTGAAAAATTATGTGACTTGATGAAAGGATCCAAGATAACTATTTTTTACATAAAAAATAGTGCCAGTTTATGGATCAAGTTTGGTATCAGAGTAGTTAGTATGTTGGGTTAGCTTTTGATTGTGTAGATTTGATATCAGTTATTTTTAGTTTGGTTTATAGTATTATTGTAGAATTTTTAGGCCTATTACTATTCCATTTATAGTGTGAAGTTTTTAAAATTAGGTTGTTTATAGGGAACAAGAAGCCATGGGTAAAGCCTTGAGAAGAGAGAGGGTTAATGAGCTTGCAACAATTAATTGACAAATCTAGGAAGAGAATGATTTCATGAGAGCTCATTTTTATTCCTTATAAGATTAGATTACCCACTTAAAATTAGAGCCACAAGCCAAGGATAAGCTCTTGGCATAGATACAAGATGAAGAGAAATGTTATCTTCATCAATTCTTTCCACTGCAGATGCAAGCACTATGACTGATGAGTACACTATAAGTTATTCATCTAATAATTCCTTTCATACAGTTTTAGATGTTTTAGATTTTGATTTTGGTAGTTTTAAAAAACACACTAAGGGTATTAGATCTAAAATATTATTGAAAATAGGATTTGATGGAAGGGGCTTTGGTAATAATGGCCAAGGTATTACTAACCCAATACAGGTAGAGCATAGATCTCACCATGCAGGATTATGTTATGCTAGTGAGAAAGTGGATATTGGAGAGAGTTCCTCCATTATTGGAAGAGGACAAGCTTCAAATAGACAAGATCTAAGGCCACTAGCAGAGTAAAATTATTCCTTGCAAAGGAATAATGAGTGGTGTAAGAAATCAGGTAAAAGAGGTATTGAGATTCCACCTCCTTGATCTTACACTAGAAAAATCACCAATAGAAATGTGAATTATAAGACTTTTGATTTATTTTTTCCACTTATGAAATTTGGTTTTGATATTTAGAATATGTTTCATTCTTTTTATTATATGTTTTATTGATTAAATAACCATTGTGCTGCATATTGTTGGCAAATACAAGCTTTACTAAAGTAGCTTGTAGGTGTTAAAGACCATTCTCATACTAGAAAAGTGAGAAATGGCAAATGGGTGACCTCTCCCACACAAAGGAACTATTGCACAAATTGTCATTTGAGTGGACATCAGGTTGAGAAGTTTTTGAAAACTTCAACCATCCCACCATCCTGATAATGGTAAGAAGAAGATGGTTTATAAACCTATTGATAAGGTAATTAATGAATTTTTTGTTCAATCAACCCATACAGATGTCAGTAAATCCACTAAGGAAATTAAACACCCTAAACAAGAAAATATGATAAAGAAGGTTAGTAAATAGTTTCTTAATTTCATGTTGTCATGATTAGTGGATTGATAATGCATTAATGTTTCAAAGCATTGTTGGTATTCTTATTGTATGTTGATAAAGGAAATTTACCCATGCTTTGATATATGCATTTTGGAGATACTATTGTGGGAACACTTTAAGATAGGTTTATCATGTGAAGTTTTTAATTCTCATACTTATGTTTTGGAAATATATATTTTTAGAATCTGTAGTGTTAGCTTTATGAGTTTCATGTTGAATTTTTAAGGAATTTAACTCATTGATCAACTTTGGAGATTTGATAGCAGTTGTACAGGTTGTTGGGTATGATTTAATTTTCTTGTAATACTTGTTTTAGAATAATTGCTATTTTGGGATGCATTTATGTGTGTGATTGGATACATTTTTAAGACCCTATTAGGTAATGTTTGTAATGCTAGACACTATACACTATTTGTTGTTTTCATAGTTGTTTAGCATATTAAGACCCATTTTGGGTAGTATATTGCAACATGGTCATAACAATTAATGTATTTTATTTACATTACCAAACTTGTCTTGTAGTTAGATTGGTGATTGTTTGAGTGTTTGACAGTTTACCACTTACAGGATGTGATAGTGGGCAGACAGTTTGATATATTGTGACCTTATTGGTAGTTGCAGGATTCAATGTAACTCATGCCTTGTTTTATGACTTTTAAAATTTTGAGTTATGATTCATATTTTTCCACTATTATCTCTATGATATTATTGGGTTCTATACTTGATATGTTGCAGAGGACCATTTAGTGGTAGCAGAGGAGATCACTAGGCTTATCTTTGTAGAAGCTCTTATAAAGCTATGCAGCAGAGGTAGTCATTATATTTAGAATCTTAGTTTTGTGTAGAGGTTATTGATGGCCATGCAATAGTAAAGGAATTGTGGAAGGTGTGATCAATTCATTGTTCCAAGTGTTATAGGCATAGTTATGGAACCTGAGTGGACTGCTAAGACCCATCAAAGTATCTTCAAAATTGACTGGCATTTCAATTAAGTACTAGCTTTTGGTGGATCAAAAACCCTCCTAGTGGGGAGGATTAATCTGAAAGACAATTTATAAAGGGTCTTAAGGTAGAATAAAACCTATATCATTGTGTAGAGACCATTGAGACCTTCCCAATAGTATGTAAAATGTGAGAAATGGAGCTCATATGTTCTTTATGTAGCTAGTCAAAGTTCTACTCAAAATAAGTCAACAAGTGGTCAATTCTAGTCAAACTAAAAACAATACCATCATGTAATGTTTAAAATTTAGTTCCATGATGTATATCTTATTACAAGCTTTCCAACATATTTTATAGTTCAAAAAATGGAGTCTGTATGTGCAAGTTATGACTAGTCAAAGTTATGGTCAAAATGATGACATGGCAATAAAGTGACGTGGCAATATGGCTCAATCCATGTATTTAATATTTATAAATCCCAATTTATTAAAAGGGGATAAAAATAAAACATCATAAATTGGGGAATAATTATAAATCCATATTTTTAAATGTAATGGATAATTTAAAATCCCATAAAAATCAGGTATGGGATAATTATGAAATTTATTAAAAATGATTGTGGATAATCATCCCAATTGGAAAAATTGGACCTTCCACAAGTATATAAAGGGGTGAGGGGTTATTTTTAAATCATTGGGAATTGAAATTAGAATTAATTTAATTCATTCCAATGTCTCAAAGCTCTCATGGTAGAGCCAGAGCTGAGAGCCAAAGAGCTGAAGAGCCAAAGTCGAAGAACTAGAGCTAGAGATGATTCTAGCCATATGCTGAGTGTCTGGATTTGAGGTCATTTGATGCCATTTTCAATGCCTCAAAGTAAAGCTTTGTATATTGTGTAATGGCCAATATAGAGACCAGTCTATATATATCCTAAATTTTGAAAGACTTAGATATTTTTTTAGACTTTAGAGTGAACTGATAAAATATTTTAGATTCTGAGATGATTTCAATAATAAGTTGAATGACCTATAAAATTTTTATGAAAGCCATTTTGTAAGTCTATTTTGGAAAATTTTGGCTAAAATCCACTATATTATGAGATTGCATTGACAATAGTAAGGTGAAAGGTTTATCTGTGGGTTCTATGAATTTTTGAAGGTCTGTTGTCGAATTGTATGCATTATTAGAGTGTCCATTTGACAATTATGAGGGTTATCCGTGTACTTACTTTTCAAAGAAATGGATTAGTTCATACTTTAAGTGAACCCAAAGATGTAGGCATTACCAAACTCTATTATCACATGTTTTTCATGAGTTGATTTTATTTATGCATTTTTTTTGTATTTTGATTAATCATATTTGTTAATAACTATTGAATGCATAATTAGCCAAATATGACATCTTAATATAGATTTTAAAATACTTTAGGTTTTGAGACAAAAAATGTTTTAAAAGGTCAAATTTAGTTTCATTTCCTTGAGTTTTTTTTAGAAATTTTTGTGATTTGATGAAAGGATCCAAGATAAACTATTTTTTGCATGAAAATTAGTGCTAGTTTATGGATCAAGTTTGGTATCAGAGAAATTAGTATGTTGGGTTAAATTTTGATTGTGTAGAGTTGATATCAGTTATTTTTAGTTTAGTTTCCAGTATTATTCTAGACTTTTTAGGCCTATTAATATTCCATTTACAGTGTGAAGTTTATGGAATTAGGTCATTGACAAGGAACAAGAAGCCATGGGCAAAGCCTTGAAAAGAGAGATGCTTAATGAGCTTGAAGAAATTAATCAACAAATCTAGGAAGAGAATTCTTTATTGAGAGCTCATTTTTTACTCCTTGGAAGAGGAGATTTCCCACTTAAAATTAGAGTTGCAAGCCAAGGATGAGCTCTTGGCATAGATGCATAATGAAGAGAAACACTATCTTCATCAATTAACTTCCACTATAGATGCAAGCAATATGATTGATGAGTGCACTATAAGTTATTCATCTAGTAATTCCTTTCATGTAGTTTCAGATGTTCTAGATGTTGCTTTTGGTAGTTTTGAAAAGCACACTAAGGACATTGGATCTAAACTATTATTGAAAATAGGATTTGATGGAAGGGGCCTTGGTAAGAATGGACAAGGTATTATGAACCCAATATTGGTAGAGCATAGATCTCACCATGTAAGATTGGGTTATTCTAGTGAGAAAGTAGATATTGGAGAGAGTTCCTCTATTATTGAAAGAGGACAAGCTTCAAACAGACAATATTCAAGGCTATTAATAGAGAAAATCCCTCCTTGAAAAACAATAATGAGTGGTGTAAGAAATTAGGTAAAAGAGGTATTAAGATTACACCTCCTTGATCTTACACTAGAAAAATCACCAATAAAAATGTGAATTCTAAGACTTCTGATTTATTTTTTACACTTAAGAAATTTGGTTTTGATATTCAGAAGATGTTGCATTCTTTTTTTGTATATTTTGTGGATTGAATAACCATTGTGCCACATATTATTAGAAAAGACAAGGTTTACTGAAGTAGCTTATAGGTGCTAAAAAGCATTTTCATACTAGTAAAGTGAGAAATGACAAATAGGTAACCTCTCCCACATAGAGGAACTATTGTACACATTATCACTTGAGTGGACATTGGGTTGAGAAGTGTTGAAAACTTCAACCATCCCACCATCTTGGTAATGGTAAGAAGAAGATGGTTTATAAACCTATCGATAAGGTAATTAATGAAGTTTTTATTCAATCAACTCATACAGATGTCAGTAAATCCACTAAGGAAATTAAACACCCTAATAGGAAAATTTGATAAAGAGGGTTAGTAAATAGTTTTTTAATTTCATGTTGTCATGATTAGTGGATTGATAATGCATTAATGTTTCAAAGCATTGTTGGGATTCCTATTATATGTTGATAAAGGACATTTACCCATGCTTTGATATATGCATCCTGAATCTACTATTATGTGAACACTTTGAGACAGGTTTATCATGTGAAGTTTTCAATTCTCATACTTATGTTTTGGAAAGCTCTATTTTTGGAATCTATAATGTTAGCTTTATGAGTTTCTTATTGAATTATTAAGGAATTTAACTCATTAATTAACTTTGAAGATTTGATAGCATTATACAGGTTATTGGGTATAATTCAATTTTCTTGCAATACTTGTTTCAAAATAACTACTAGATTGGGATGCATCTATGTGTGTGATTGGATGCATTTGTAAGACCCTATTGGGTAATGTTTATAATGCTAGACACTATACACTATTTGTTGTTTTCATAGTTGTTTAGCATATTAAGAACCATGTCTAGGAAATATATTGTGACATGGTCATAAAAATTAATGTATTTTGTTTACATTAATAAACTCATCTTGTAGTTACATTGGTGATTGTTTTAGTGTTTGGTAGTTCACTACTTAAAAGATGTGATAATGGGTAGATAGTTTGATATATTGTGACCTTATTAGAAGTTGTAAGATTCAATGTAACTCATGCCTTGTTTTAGGCCTTTTACATTTTTGAGTTATGAATCATATTTTTCCACTATTATCTCTATGCTATGATTGGGTTCTATACTTGATATGTTGTAGAGGACCATTTAGCAGTAGCAGAGGAGATCACTAGGCTTATTTGTGTAGAGGTTATTATGAAGCCATGCAACAGAGGTAGTTATTACATTCACAATCTTAGTTCTATGTAGAGGCTATTAATGGCCATGCAGTAATGGAGAAATTATGGAAGGTGTCATCAATTGGTTGTTCCAAGAGTTATAGGTGTAGTTGTGGAACCTGAGTGGACTATTAAGACCCATCGGAGTATCTTCAGAATTGATTGGCATTTTAGTTAGGTACTAACTTTTGGTAGACTAAAAACCCTCTAAATGGGGAGGATTTATTTGAAGGACAATTTATAAAGGGTCTTGAAGTAGACTAAAACTTGTACCATTGTGTAGGGACTGTTGAGACCTTTCTAATGGTATTTAGAATGCGATAAATGGAGCTCATATGCTCCTTATGTTATTGGTCAAAGTTCTACTCAAAATAAATCAATAGGTGGTCAATGCTGGTCAAAATTAAAAAAATACCATAATTTAACATTTCAAATAAAGTTCCATGATGTAGATATCATTGAAATATTTTTGACACATTTTACAGTTAAAAAAATGGAGTCCATATGTGCAAGTTATGACCCGTCAAAGTTATGGTCAAAATGATGACATGGCAATAAAGTGACATGGAAATATGGCTTGGCCCAAGTCTTTAATATTTGTAAATCCCACTTTAGTAAAAGGGGATAAACATAAACCATCATCATTGGGCAATAATTATCACCCCATATTTTTAAATGTAATGGATAATTTAAAATCTCATAAAAATCGGGTATGAGATAATTATGAAATTTATTAAAAATGATTGTGGATAATCATCCCAATTGAAAAAAGTGGACCTCTCACAAGTATATAATGGGGTGAGAGGTTATTTTTAAATAATTGGGAATTAGAATTGGAATTCAGTGAATTAATTTCAAAGTCTCAAAGCTCTCATGGCAGAGCCAAAGTCGAGAGCTAAAGAGTTGAGAGCTAAAGAGCTAGAGATGAAGAGTCGAAGAGATGAGAGGCAAAGAACCAGAGCTAGAGAAGATTTAATCCATATGCTAAGTGTATATATTTGAGGTCATTTGATTCCATTTTAAATGCCTCAAATTAAAGCTTTGTAGATTGTGTAATGGCCAATATAAAGACCAGTCTACATATATCCTATATTTTGAAGGACTTAGAGAGCTTTTCAGACTTCAGAGTGAGCTAATGAAATATTTTAGATTTTGAGATGATTTAAATAGTATGTTGAAAGATCTATGATTATTTTATTAAATCTATTTTTAATTCTATTGTGGAAAATTTTGGTTAAAATCCACAAGATTGTGAGATTGCATTGATAAAAGTAAGGTGGAAGGTCTGTCTGTGGGTTCTTGGACTTTTTGAAGGTCTGTTGCTGAATTATTTGCAAAATTTGAGTGTCCATTTGATAATTGTGAGGGTTGACCATGTAATCAATTTTTAAGGAAATGTATTGATTCATAATTTAAGTAAACTCAGAGATGTAGGCATTGCCAAACTCTGTTATCATGTGCTTGTTGTGAGTTGATTCTATTTGTGCATTCTTTTATTACATTTTGATTAATTATATTTGTTAATCAGTGTTGAATGCATAATTAGCCAAATATGACATCTTAATGGAGATTTTAAATTACTTTTGTTTTTGAGATAAAAAATGTTTTAAAATGTGAAATTTAGTTTCATTTCCTTGAGTGTTTTTCAAGAAATATGTGATTTGATGAAAAGATACAAGATAAACTATTTTTTACACAAAAATTAGTGCCAATTTATGGATCATGTTTGGTATCAGAGTAGTTAGTATGTTGGGTTATATTTTAATTATGTGGATTTGATATCAATTGTTTTTAGTTTGGTTACTAGTATTATTGTAAACTTTTTGGGCCTATTAATATTCTATTTATAATGTGTAGTTTGTGGAATTAGGTTATTTATATGGAACAAGAAACCATGGGAAATGCCTTGAAAAGAGAGAGGCTTAATGAGCTTGAAGTAATTAATTGGAAAATATAGGAAGACAATGCTTTCTTAAAAGCTCATTTTTAGTCCTTGGAAGAAGAGATTTCCCACTTAAAATTAGAGCTACAAGCCAAGGATGACCTCTTTGCACAGATGCAGGATGAAGAGAAACATTATCTTCATCAATTACCTTCCACTATAAATGCAAGCACTATGAATGATGAGTGAAGTATAAGTTATTCATCTAGTAATTCCTTTCATGTAGTTTCAAATGTTTCTTTTGGTAGTTTTGAAAAACACACTAAGGGCATTGGATCTAAACTAATATTAAAAATGGAATCTGATGGAATGGGCCTTGGTAAGAATGGCCAAGGTATTGCTAACCCAATATAGGTAGATCATAGATCTCACCATGAAGAATTGAGTTATGCTAGTGAGAAAGTGGATATTTGAGAGAGATCCTCCATTGCTAGAAGAAGACAAGCTTTAAATATACAAGATCTGAGGCCACTAGTAGAGCATAATTCCTCCTTGTAAATGAATAATGAGTGGCATAAGAAATTAGGTAAAAGAGGTATTGAGATTCCACATCCTCGATCTTACACTAGAAAAAACACCAAAATAAATGTGAATTCTAAGACTTATGATTCATTTTTTCCACTTAAAAAATTTGGTTTTGATATTTAGAAGATGTTGCATTCTTTTCCTTGTATGTTTTATAGATTGTATAACCATTTTGCCACATATTTTTGGAAAAGACAAGCTTTACTGAAGTAGCTTATAGGTGTTAAAGACCATTCTCATATTGGAAAAGTGAGAAATGGAAAATGGGTGACCTCTCCCACACAGAGGAACTATTATATGCATTGTCACTTGAGTGGACATCGGGTTGAGAAGTGTTGAAAACTTCAACCATCCCACCATCTTGGTAATGGTAAGAAGAAGATGGTTTATAAACCTATTGATAAGGTAATTAATGAAGGTTTTGTTCAATCAACCCATATAGTTGTTAGTAAATCCACTAAGGAAATTAAATACCCTAAACAATAAAATTTGCTAAAGAGGGTTAGTAAACAGTTTCTTAATTTCATGCTGTCATGATTAATGGATTGATAATGCATTAATGTTTCAAAGCATTATTGAGATTCCTATTGTATGTTGATAAAGGACATTTACCCATGATTTCATATATGCATTTTAGAGCTACTATTGTGGGAAAACTTTGAGATAGGTTTATCATGTGAAGTTTTTAATTCTCACACATGTTTTGGAAAGATCTATTTTTGGAATCTCCAGTGTTAGGTTTATGAGTTTTTTGTTGAATTTTTAATAAATTTAACTCATTGATCAGCTCAGGAGATTTGATAAAAGTTGTACAATTTTTTGGGTATGATTTAATTTTCTTTAAATAGTTATTTTAGAATAACTACTATTTTGGGATGCATCTACGTGTGTTATTGGATGCATTTGTAAGACCCTATTGGGTAATATCTGTAATGTTAGACACTATACACTATTTTTTGTTTTCATAGTTATTTAGCATATTAAGACCCATGTCTAGATAGTATATTGTGACATGGTCACAAAAATTAATGTATTTTGTTTACATTAAAATAATTGTCTTGCAGTTATATTGGTGATTATTTTAGTGTTTATCAGTTCACGGCTTATAAGATGTGACAGTGGGCAGATAGTTTGATATATTGTGACCTTATTGGCACTTGTAGGATTCAATGTAACTCATGCCTTATTTTAGGCCTATTATAGTTTTGAGTTATGAATCATATTTTTCCACTACTATCTCTATGCTATGATTTGGTTATATACTTGATATGTTGTAGAGGACCATTTAGTGACAACAGAAGAGATCACTAGGCTTATCTGTGTAGAGGCTCTTATGAAGCTGTACAGTAGAGGTAATCATTATATTCTAAATCTTAGTTCTATATAGAGGCTATTGATGGTTGTGTAATAGTAGAGGAATTATATAAGGTGTGATCAATTGGTTGTTTCAAGCATTATAGGCATAGTTATGGAACCTGAGTTGACTGCTAAGACCTGTCGGAGTATCTTTAGAATTGACTAGAATTTTAGTTAGGTCCCCACTTTTGGTGGACTAAAAACCCTCCTAGTTAGGAGGATTGGTCTAGATAAAAATTTATAAAGGGTCTCAAAGTAGACTAAAATGTGTACCATTGTGTAGGGACCATTAAGACATTTCCAATGGTATGCAGAACATGAGAAATGGAGCTCGTATGCTCCTTATGTAACTAGTCAAAATTCTAATCAAAGTAAGTCAATAGATGGTCAATGCTAGTCAAAATAAAAAAAATTACCATCCTATAATGTTTCTAAGATAGTTATATGATGTAGAGCTCATCACAATCTTTTTGGCACATTTTATGGATCAAAAAAGGGAGTCCATATGTGCAAGTTATGACCAGTCAAAGTTATGGTCAAAATGATGACATGGCAATATGGCTCAATCCAAGTATTTAATATTTGTCTATAAAACTTTATTAAAAGGGGATAAAAATAAACCATCATAAATTGGGGAATAATTATCACCCCATATTTTTTTAATGTAATGGATAATTTAAAATCCCATAAAAATCGGGTATGGGATAATTATGAAATTTATTAAAATGATTGTGGATAATCATCCCAATTAGAAAAAGTGGACCTCCCACAAGTATATAAAGGGGTGAGGGGTTATTTGGAAATAAATGGGAATTATAATTTAAATTAATTCCAAAGTCTCAAAACTCTCATGGCAAAGCTAACGCTGAAGAGCCAAGAGCCGTAGAGCCAGAGCCGAAGAGCCAAGAGCTGAAGAACTAGAGCTAGAGATGATTCCAGCCATATGCTAAGTGTCTAGATTTGAGGTCATTTGATGATATTTTCAATGTCTCAAATTAATTGTAGATTGTGTAATGGACAATATAGAGACCAACTTGCATATATCCTAAGTTTTGAAGGACTTAGAGAGCTTTTTAGGCTTCAGAGTAAACTGATGAAATGTTCTAGACTTTGAGATGATTTCAATAGTATGTTGAAATACCTATGAAAATTTTATTAAATCCATTTTTAAGTTTGTTTTGGATAATTTTGGATAAAATCCATAAGATTACGAGATTACATTGATGATAGTAAAGTGGAAGGTTTGTCCGTGGGTTCTGGGAAATTTTGAAGGTCTATTACCGAATTGTATGTAGTCTTAGAGTGTCTATTTGGCAATTGTGAGGGTTTTCCATGTACTCACTTTTTATGGAAATGGATCGGTTCATAATTTAAGCAAACCCAAAGATGTAGGCATTACCAAACTCCATTATCATGTGCTTGCCATGAGTTAATTCTATTTGTGAATTCTTTTTCCACATTTTGATTAATCATGTTTAGTAATCATTATTGAATGCATAATTATCCAAATATGACATCTTAATAGAGATTTTAAAGTACTTTAGGTTTTGAGATAAAAAATGTTTTAAAAGGTCAAATTTAATTTCATTTCTTTGAGTAATTTTTGGGAAATCATGTGATTTGATTAAAATATCCAAGGTAAATTTTTTTGCACAAAAATTAGTGATAGTAAAGGATCAGTCATTGATGTCAACTCCCATCAATATATAGCTCACTTTTTTTCTCTCTCTTCAAGCACTCTCATAATAGGAACTTTCTCCCCATTTGACATAATGACAAAGTGAACACTAACTAATATTGAGGACCTAAAAATAATACTAATAATAGAATAAAATATTAGAAATATATTACAAACTTCCCCTGACCTTAAGCCTATCTCTTCTTTCCTTGACAACTTCCTCTTTCTACATGCCAACACTCTTCTTTAACCAATCACTAAAACCAATGAATAAATAACATATAAAACACTAAAATATGATGTAAATCACCAAAAAACATCTAAAGGGGACTCCCCCTAATATATTTGAGCCATTTTACCTCTTGAGAATCTTTAGATCTCCACACATCGTGAAGAATCACCACATAGGTTTACTAGCCTTCTCTCAAGCCACCTCAGGGACCACCAATAAAAATTTATGCCACTCAACAAATAAGAAACATGATCTCAACCAAATTAATAACTCTCCTTGAAACACTAATCCATTTCTCCTTTGGATAAATTAAGCAAAAACATCACATATTCATTATTAGGCATGTCTAGACTCCTTATAGCCCTACTTAGAACTTGTAGAGCCCAAAATTTAAGTAAACACAACATCAAGACCTAAAAATTCATATATAGAGTATTCACATATGTCCCCTCAATAAAAAAAATTTTCAACACCTAGATCAACCTCTATAACAAACTTCCTTCATAAACCAATTTGTCAATTAGGCATCCATCTTGACAAAAACATGACTAATTTGGAAACCAAAAAACTTCAAATATCTATGAAGCTTGATTTTACAACCAATTTGTCCCATTAAACTTATTAAGAATCCTCATACCTCAACTCATAATGTATAAACTTTTCTAGCATAGCCTAAAACCCTAGAAACTCAAAGCAAACAAGGTCAACAAACCTCCTTTCGATCAATGCACACCTCTAAAACTTCTTGCAGACCTGAAGACACCCATCACACACTACTAGACCAAGATTCGACCTTCCACACTTTTGGGAACCCATACATCTTATATCCCATTTTATGCTTTCTTGCACTTAAGCCAAAACTAAGAATACTGAGAGCACTCAAAAATATCCAATTTGACTTCAACATACCTTCAGACCACAAAACCACCTAGATCATGATAGAATATGATCAATAGACCTTTCCATGAAAAAATATCATCTTGAAAAATAAAAAATCCTCTTTTTACACTTGAAAAACTTTAATCTAACCCTACAAATTGACCATATATAACTATGACATCACTTTGATAATACTAAAACATATCTTTCACCTGGACATACCTACTCCAACTAAAAAAACTCATCTATAGCCTTATAGGACCATTTGAAGAATACCATAGCGACACTTGCTTCTCCACTAAAAGGAGTCTCTTAAGAAGCATAGTTAGAGACACCGTTGCACCATAATGCTCTAAAATAAAGGGAAGCCATGAATGGCCCACATCTCCTCAGTAATCACTGGAATCCTCTTATAGCTATAAGATTTCTTACATTTGTCCTTCTTAATCTAAACTATGAAAACTAATTCTTTTTATAAATATCTCTCCTTTTCTTTTAAGATTAGATTAACAATACATGGAGATAACATAGATTCATGACATACCTTTTTATCTATAGAATGTTCCTTGTAGCTTGGAACCTTATCACAAAGCACTGATAATAGATGTTATTTGAATGATGATTGCTCATGAATAGTAGGATGTACACTTGGATCTATACTCACGTCAAAACTATCCTCAACCAGTACCTTGGTCTTCTCCTTGGGCTTGGTCTCTTCAGTCACAACATGAGTAGATAATGAAAACCCTTGGCACTCTTCAAATTCTAAAGCATTCTCCACCATATAAAATAGATTACTTAGACCTAAAAACTCATCGTGACTCACAATTACCACCTTTGGTTTCCATTAGCTAACTTGCCTTCTTCTTTGCACTCTAGGATCCTGATTAAATCTATTCTGACTTGTAAACCTTTGCTTGTAGAATATAATAATGTGACCTCTCTATTCACAGTTGTATCAAACCATTATTCTTGAAGTGAACTCAACTTGACTTTATTTAGATGGACAATGTTTTTCAAAGTGTCCCATAACATGACAATTGAAATACTTAACCTTACTCACACCTCTTGATTGATGATTCCCATCATAGTTCCATGAAAACTCATTTCTAATAGGTCTTCTACACTTTATAGATCTATGTCTAAACTTATTACAATTATAATAGTAACTATTGAAATTTGCATACCTCATGGCATTTGGTTTTTTGATCTGATTTGTCTTCATTCTCCTAGAACCTTTATTTCTTATCCGATGACTTATATTCAAAGTATGATTTTCCTTGTTCACATTAGTTTTCATTTTATCTTGAGTTGTATTCTCTAGTTTTTCTTTGTATCCAAGACTAGTTCTATTACTTACATGATTTTGACCACTCAAAATATCATCTAGATCACTTGAGCTCTTTTCAAATCTCATAAATAACTTCACCTTACTAGATGTCTTCTCTAACTCATCTTCTAATAACTCATTTTCAATTACATACCTTTTACATTCATCTTCTTTAGCTTTCAAGCTTGTAGATATAATTTCCAATTGAAAACTGAGATGCTTGACCATATCTTCATGCTCCTTGGTGTCTTCATTCATTCTTGCCTCAAATACACTGAATTGCTCCTCATAGTCTATGATTTTAGATTTCATTTTCTTATTGATCTTATTCTCAATATTTTATTCTTCAAGATCATGTGTCAATGCAATCTCATAGTCTACCTCATCTTCATCATAATTTGAATCACTCGAAGCAGATTCCTTTTGATGTGAGTAAATTCCTTCCTCAACCATGAACAAGGATTCATCTTGAATAGAAAAATCATCTTCATGATCATACTCTGAGTCACTAACTTCACCTTCATCTGATGAGATGTAATCTCTTTTGGTGTAAAGACTCTTCGTATCCTTGAAGTACTTCTTTTTGTCAAACCTTCTGAATCCCTTTTTGCTTTTATTAACCCTGAATGATTTCTTGCCATCATCATGACCTTGATCATGCTCTTCATCATCATCCTTCATATACTTATGAGGGAACTTATTATCAAAATGTCCTACCTCTCCAAAATTGAAAAATTTGAGGGGTAGTTTACCCTTATACTTACCCGAACCTATTTTGAAATCAAAGCAATTAGTTCATCCTCATATATATCAAAAATGTCATCCTCCTTGGGTTTTTTACCTTGGAAACTTCTTATTTATCTTCATTTTAGTTTTGAAAGCTACTTCCTTCTTTGGTGGTATATCCTCATTCTTCCTCATCTCATAGGTAATAATGGTGCCATGCAATTGATCCATCTTCAATTGAGTAAGATTATGAATTTATTCTATACTAGATACTTTTGGATTAAACTTGAGTGATAAATACCTTAATAATTTTTAAACTATAGTAACCTCTTTAAAGTTCTGTCCAAGACTTTTGATGATGTTCACAATCTCATCAACTCTCTACAAAAAGGATGCCACATAATATTTTACCCTCATCTTGAGGCTTTTAAATTACCTTATGTGAGTCTAAAACTTATCAATATTAACCTTTAAATATCCTTCATAAATGATTTACATTTTATCCCATATCTCTTTAGAATATTTAAAATGGATTACCTTGATGAACTCAGTCTCTATAAGACCATAAGTGATAGCATTCATTACCTTAGAATTATTTTCAAATAGATTCTTGTATGTAGCACTAGATGGAGTAGTAGGAGAAACATAACCATATACAATAGATTTCCATACATCAAACCCTAGGTACATGATGTAAGTCCTCATCCTTTCACTCCAAAAAGCATAATTGGATCCATTGAACATTAGTGATTTCTTAGTAGAGAAACCTCCTTGATGAATACACATATTGTACTTAGATCACCTTTAAGCTATCAAGCCTTTACCAAAGGACCTACTCTAATACCAATTGTTATAGGTACAATCATTGAGAGGGGGGGTGAATCAGTGAGCCCAGATATTTTAATTTCAAGTCTAATCCTTTAAAAATTATTAAACAATCAACATATATCAACTTGATCAAGAAAAATTAACATGATAACTCATTCATTCAATGCATACACAAGATCAAAACATAAAACACATAGTTATTGTGGAAAAACCTCATGGGGAATAAAACCCACTCTCAAGCCTAAAACACATGTAATACTTATCCTATAAGAGATTAAAAACAAGATACTATTCAAGTCCTTTAGACTAGAAAACTTGATCAAGTCCTTTAGATGAGAAATCTTGATCAAATACTCATAACCAAAGGCCTTTAGTAAAACACTTGTTTCATAACGAGCAAATGTCCCTAAGGAAGATCAAATCCTTTAGACCCTTATTTGAAGTGAACACCTCCAACCTAGAATTGATGTCCTCAAAACCTAATGATGGATCTATGATTTTCCAACCCCTTCACAAAATCCCTCTATATCTCATATATTCCTCTCACATGGGCATGCCATAATCTCTCTCTTTATTCACTCAAACTATCCTCATATGCACAGTTAGACCTCTTCACATATCCTCAAATTGTAAACCTACATGAGCACTTTTATATCATCATAAATATGACCTAAAATTAATACTCTCAGTCAAAAAATTGTTCTACTCATCAACTCATCCAACATGCACACTACCTATCCTTTCTTATTCACTTCAACGCATACTCCTCTCACATAAGCCTCTCTCATGTCTAAAAACCATTATCTTTGGTTTCACTATTTATAGAACATTCATGATTATCAACACTTTGGTTGGAAATTAGGCATGAATTATAATCTAATTATTCTAACATAAAAATACATGTATCAACACAATCCACATAGATAAGCCATAACATCTATGGGTCACCCATAAGCAGCTACACCTTTCAATTAGGCCCTTTTAGTTCTTATAGGTCTCATGGACACCTATTCACCCATTTAACACTTCATCAAGAAAAATAAGAACACAATAACACTTTCCAACTCATGGAACCATGAAACATGATCTATGGGTCTTCTTTAAGTTCTGAAAACCATCACAATATCCCTCTACTTAAGCATAATTTGCTTAAACAACATTCTATATAATAACCATTATGAGTGAATAGACACTTATTTTATAAACCTTTTTTCATAATATATATGATTAATAAATCCTTAATAATGAACATATAACATCCTCATGGAGTCTAAATCATACTTTAATAGCTATTTCACCTTTAAACAATAAGATACCAACAAGCATAACTCAAATACCTTTCACAGGTTACTTATAAAACATGAATGAACACATAGTCAAATTTGAAACTCAATATATTTGAGTGTACATATTTTTAGTTCTTAAAATATATATTTATATATTAATCTTTTATTCCTCTACAAATTCACTTTTAACACCATGAGCAAATTTTGTATAGATCAAAAGATATGGCCTAAAAGCTAGACACTAGTCTTTCCTTTATTAAATTCAAATATTTGAATTCAAATGATCATAGTTAAACTTTGGACACCATGATATCATCTCATTTCCTCATTTATTATATTAAATATGCACTATCAATATTTTTTTAACTTTAACTCATAGTGCACCACTGTCCAAATGTTAAACTTTGAACACTTGGCATCATCTCGCTTCTTCTTGACATCTTAGAAAAAACATGCTTCATAAATCTCCTATATGTAGCTCAATATTTATCTAAGGTTAAACAATAGACACTTTGAATAATTTAACTTAATACACTCTATTTATTTTGATTAGTATGAACATCCACTCACTATCAGATCTTAGAAGTAGCTTGATCTTTACCTCTGCCTATCATTAAGCAATTGTCACTTTGACCTCTTTGATTCGATACACATTATTATATCAATATATACAATCAACCTCAAAATTTTTTATCTTCATTTGGTCTTGATATTTATTTCTTGCAAAATCGACTAAGTATGGGAACCATTACAATTTGCCTAGAAGGCCAACTTTGGACCTTAATAACTTATACTTCGCTTGGACACATGATCTAAAATTTGGACCATCTGATCTCCTCACATAGGAGAATCAAAACATATATAAATATAATCTTGAAACCCTTATTTTTTTGAGATATAATGCCATTAATATTCTCACTTATATTTTTCTACCATAGAGCCAACTATGTCAAGAACTACCTAGAAGGCCAATTTTGCACATGCATATCTTTTGATGCACTTCATCACATGACCTAAAATTTAGTACATATCAACTAGGCACAAAAATAAACAAACCAATATGATAAAATTCTCATAAAATTACCACATATATGAAATATGAATACATCAAAATTCTCACTTGGCTCTTTTTGTCACATTATAAATTTGGCTAAGTATGGGAAAACACTGTCAAACTGCCTAGGAACCCAACTTTGCACTTGCATATATTATGTTGTGCTTCATTACTTGACCAAAAATTTAGAACATAATAACTAGGAAATTTTTTTATCATAACCATATGACCAATTACCCCTGACTCATCCACACATGGCAATGGTGATGTTAGTAAACTACCTACTTAGATTTTTTACCATTAGACTCAAAATGTCTAGATAAAAATAATGATCAAACAGATGAAATCCACTCATGCACACAAGAACTAAAATCATAAAAAACCTCTTATGGGACCTCTTTAACATCCTCAAATCACCATTCTCATCCCTTAACATCTTTAACTAGATAAACTTTGAAGATCAACCAAGCCTCCTTTAAGCATACTAGGACAAGCACATTGCACACTTGGTCATTGTCACTTAGAATATCAAGACACTTCATCCACTCACCTGGACACTTCCATGACATCATTGAAAACTCTCAAACAAATAAAATCATGTTAGAAAAAATAATTTTTATTTTGTTGGTACATGTCCACAAAAGGCATATGGGGGCACACTATAACCATGTTTGACCATTGGTCTTGATTGACTATATTCTTAATTTATTGATATGGACTTATGAAATAGTTTCTAAAAGTTATCTATTGAGATATTTGTCCCGATATGTCTCATGGAAGACATGAAAAAATAATCCTTAGTCTTGCACATGCACTAGTTTTTAATTATACCACAAAAGGTAATACAAATGGGTTATC